>JZKD02S1889946.1:35354-77904 GCA_000966675.3 Picea glauca
TTGAATGGTTTAAGTATAAGTTGAAAAAGGTTTTAAATTGTACTTGATACTGATTCACCCCCCTTTCATATGATAACACACAGGTTTTGTGATGGTCATTTCCCCATTATCCATTCGATTTTTTTCCTACCAATCCCACTATTCAAACCTAAAACTATTTTGAGTTATCTCTGTTACATTTTGGTCGCATTTTCCATGGCTCTTGTCATTCGTTTGGATCTGAATGGCTGCCAGGAATTACTCTCTCACAATGATGCGATCAAGGACTTAAAAATCCAAGGCTGGGATGTCTTCCTGAAAATATTCGAAGGCTATAACATTCAGGTGGTGTAGGATTTCGCGCAAACTTTCAATGGTTGCAGAGCGAAAATTGGGGACACACAGTTAGAGATAACTGAGGGGTTTGTGAGTGAAGCCATAGGGATTCCATCCACTGGTAAGAAATGGTTCAAAAACTCACGAATTGAAGGAGTATTGTGGAGCCTCTTCATGATGTCCCCGAAAATCAACTATTGTGAAAAAGGTATTCCCATTTCCCTAGTTAAACCTAGGTGGCATAGCATGTTGTTGATTCTCAAACAATTCACGACCTGTGAGGGTCAATATGGATTATTTTTCCTCTATCATATTTTATTACTCATGCATTTCATTGGTTTTGAATTAAGCATGTCGTTTTATCTGCTGAGAAGTCTCTATAAAATGTGCAAAAGATATAAGAGACAGAGTGTTGATTCAAGTCTTTTACATCATGGATTGATTAAGATCCTTTTGATTTATCACTTGTCAACTGTAGGTGACTTCTAGGATAAGTTTTTGGTAAGGAATGGTTTTTCCATGACCGTTCCTGTAGTAAACCCTAGCCTAGAGGAGCCTTTGACTAAAAACCAGTTCAATTTTTCAATTGATACGCCAGACTCTACCAACATAAACCCTCTAGACATCGGGATACTGAGTAAGTCTTCACCTACAGGATTTTCTGAGCAAGGGAATGCTAAATTGAAGGTTATTAATCCTTATGTTCTTGAAATTGAAGCTATCCCGATTGTTAGTATTAAATCAGATGTTGAAAAACACTCGTCTGAGCTCGATCAAACACTCGTCTGAGCTCGATCAACCCGATCGAGATCGACGAGTGTTCGAACCTCGAGATTGAAGATTTTTGCATTCTTGAATACCCAGATTTGCAAGGTTATAGGAAGAAAGACATTACTCCCACTGAACCCTACGATTTTATGAAAAATTTGCCACCGTGCCTCAAGGGTAAGGAGGGTTTCTTTGGTATCATGCCTGATCAGAAGCAGATAATAGATAAGGTGGATACACCCATGTTTGACCGTGCACTCCATCGACATACCATTCCTCATATACAGTGTGATGTTTTATTTCATTGGATCGAGTGGTATTACACACACATACCCATTCTTCATGTCAGAATCAAAACGCTTGCTGATCAGAACGAATCCTTGAGACAAGAAAATATCGACCTCAAAGTGCACGCAGAGAGGAAATACAAATGCATTAAAAGATTAGGGAACATAATAATAAAAAATGAAACAAGTGTCAAGGCGATAGTAAATTATGAGCTACCCGGCCCATCTTTAGTCAATTTCTAAATGGTATAAAAGTTTCTCCTCTTATTTTATGCATGTTATCTATTTTCGAAATAAGTCAGTTTGGAATTTGATTTTATTGCTAAACTAAGACTGGCTACAGAAATTGGTTGTGAATGATTTTCTAATTTATTAAATTTGTTTTTTCTTTTCAGGAAGTATGAAATTTTTTTGCTGAGTATCTGGGGAGAAACAAATTCGATTAGGCATCTAAGTGAATTAGTAGTTTCTTTTATTTATGTTTTGAAAAAACTTTTATCAATTTTTTACTAGAATCAACTATGTTATGAGTGGTTGTTAGCACTCTATTTTTGTGATATTTTTGGTTTCATGAAATCCTATCCTATCCTATGACATAGGAAAATGTGATTTCAAATCATTTTAAATACTGTTCATTTTGTAAGTAAGAGACATCTTGACCTGGAACCGATTATGGACAAATGATCTTTAGAACTTAATGGAACAATTTATAATGTTTCGGCTTTAGACCAATGTGAATGTTGTCTCATTTTTGTTTTGTCCCTCTTATTTTGGAATATTAATGTGTTGTATAGCTTTAGTATCAATGACATATGATGTTCCATTTTATTCATGTTTTAAATGTTGTTCATAATTTGTTGTTTCACAAATTATCACTGTGATCGTTATATCGATTTTAATATCATGATTTACGCATGATGTTTAAGTTGATTGATTAAATGAATGTTTTACATTAAGATTTATGTTATTGTAATCATTCATAATCATAATACCATCATGCATACATGTCTACTATTTTGTTCTCATATTTTGGCTGTCAATAAAAACCTGGAGTTTGTTTGGGAGGTATCGGTACAAACCTGTCATAGATTTTTCTTACAGGCATGACAATTGGAGTTTTGGATCGCACAGAAGCACAAAGGTGTTATAAAACTAATTTCAAGTTAGATTTATTTCCATTTAATTTCTATTATTAGTTTGTCTATTAGTGAAACAAGAAAGTTTAAATTGGCTTTGACCATTAGGTTGTCCTTGTTTCAAGTCATGTTTTAATTAGTATCTTTTTAAGTTTTTAGATCTTAGATTATAAAACACAAAATACAAAAAAATGTGCGTTCTTTATCTACTTCCAAAAACAATTACCAAACATTGATTTTGCAAGGCATTCACCAAAAACTCGCAATTTGTAAATATTATGTTTATAATCGCATATTTGTATTTCTGGAAAAACTTTTAAATATTTAGATTAAATTTCATATATTATTATAGTTTTAGTATTAGTAGTTTATTTCTTTTCTTTGTTTTAAGAACTTAATTGGCTAACGGAGACATTAAACCTGTCAGAATAGGTTACACCAAACGGCTTGGGTTATTTAGACAACCCCAGACCAGATCTATTCTTCCAGTTGACGGCATGTCAAATTTGCCCGTCAACATAGCCTTAGTTGCCTATCTTCTTAGGGCCTTACACGAGGTGAATCTGGAGGGGCAAGTCTTCACAGTACCTGGAATCAACGTTGGCCAGACTCACTCGGGCTCCTTGGAGGGTATACCCATGATTATGTGTGGCAGCTTGCACCAGGGTGTAAGTCTGTTAAGTAGGTCGTCAACGTAACTTTTCCACCCGCTCTATCCCAGCCCCTTCTTGCCTTGACTTCGCGACATTGGATTTCATCACCAACTAGTGACCTTCAAGTAAGAAGGTATGTTTATTTGGTTTTATTCCTAGATTTTATTAGAAAGTGTTGTTTGTGTTCGTATTTGGCCATAGATTTCTTGCGTAAAATATTTGGCTTGGCCAACATCGACCCTCCACGCCGTTCGCGTAGGGTCCAAGGACTTCCTCCGAAAAATATGGAGGATTATCTCCCTCTACTCCCTCATTCACCGAAGGGCTCTCCTAAATAGAGTGAGGTCCAAGACACTATAACCTCACAAGAGGAAGGTTCCGCCTCTTTAGAAATTTTCTAAATTGTTTATGATTCTCTAGAGGCTTTTCGCATACCTCCTGGATACGAGAGACGCATTCTCTGGCTGAATTCATCCAGAGACTTGTTGTTGACACTTCTGGAATACCGACCGGACCCCATTCAGGCCCTGGAGTAGGGAATCCCCTTTGGACTACTGACATATTTAGAAGCCTGTCTCGCACAGTGCGGTACCTTTACGATTCAAGGGCAGGTGTTGACATACACGTCGTTTCCCAACTGCCCGAAACGTCTGTGACCTATACGATACCTCTAGATCATTTTTTTAGTACAAATAGTTATATCCTCGTTGTTTCAGACACACATTCAGTTGGTTCTAGCTCGACCATTTCTCTCCAGATGGCCCATTCTACAATGGTCCCACGAGCTACGACTATTCCCACCAGGAATACGGTGGTTACCAAAGCTCCCATTGGTACACCACTTTCGTCTATACCTATCCCATCAATTCCTCCTGGGTATAATGCTTTGAATAATTCTATCCCCATTCCTACCCAGGTTCCATCCGGAGTTTCTAGAATTTTCATTCCTCCTGGGTACAATGTTGCTTCTAGTTTCGTTCTGACACCTTCCCAGGTCCTCTTCGGAGGGTCTTATCCGCCTTTTATGGGAGGATCTGGTCTAAGTGGTTCCAATCCAATTGGAGGCACTACTCAGTCATTCACTTATGGTTGTCAAATTCCCATTGGAGGAAAATATAACTCTAGGGGGAAAACTCAGTTTGGGGGTCAAACTCAAATTGGGACACAATCCTGACTTGGAGGAAAACCCCCACTTGGAGTTTATAACCCATCCTATGGACAAAACATACCAGGATCACTAGAACAATATTGAAACCTTCTCATCCACGGAAACACACAATCATCTGGGGGGCAACAACCTCAAGTTATCTCTTTCATACCCCCTAGTGCAGGCAAGTCATATATCAGTTCTTCCAATCCCATTTGGGGTTCGAACGTTCATTCTAGTGTCCATTTCTGAGGGAACATCTTTAATCAGTAGAACCCTATGGGCTACATGCCTCCACACTCACATATAAATCTGTCAGGACCTTTGCCTCACATGCAGATTGCTTACGGTCCTACCGGTATACCGACGAGACTCCCTCCCCAAAGCCACCCGTACCCTCACGTGAATAGACAGTTACCCTTTTCAGTCACTTTGGATCTACTTGACTTGTCTAGAATCTTGAATGACCCTATCCTACATTCTCCCCACTCACCCGTTATACCGGTCAAGCTACCGTCTCACATTCCCAAATTTGAAGGTAAACCGGGAGAAGACCCAAACAACCATGTTATGAATTTTCACCTTTGGTGTTCATCCAACTCTTTGATGGATGACTCCATTCGGTTATGACTCTTCCAATGAACTCTTACAGGTTTAGCTGCATAGTGGTATATAGAATTACCACGAGGTTTCTTCACCAACTTTAATACCCTAGCCATGGCTTTCCTCACACATTACCAATTGCCAATCCGCTATGAAACAGGAACCGATATTTTGAGTTCCTTTAAGCAAAATTCATCCACTCATATTTCTGATCACATCTACGAGTGGCGAAGAAGACAACGTTTGATCAAACTCGACCTTCCTGATCAATTATTGGCGGAATGGTTCACCAAATCATTCGTGAATAAAATATCTCGTGACATTTACATGGGTGGATTTTCCACTGAAGAGAAGGCGATCAGTCACACTCAGTACCTAGATCTAGTTTATTCGCAAATGGGCACTCTTTACGACTTTCTCCCTGATGCTCCTCATCCTTCTACCACCACTACCTCAACTACACCTGATGCTTCTCATGTAGCTGACGGTGTCATTGGCATCTTCCATGCTCAACCTCAATCTACGCAAGCCTCTCACACCAATCCAAATCTATTGTTTCTAATGTTCAAAGTGCTCTGATTCCTACTCCTTCCACCGACAAAACTTATGAGGTTAACTCCATTCAATCTACCCATGTCAGCAAAAATAAATCTAAAAAAGGAAAGGGTAAGAATAAGGAGGATAAAAATAATAATCCGCAATCCGAGAAAGCCAAAACGCAACCTGTTAATGATAAGGATAATCGCAAACCTCGATATCCTTGTCTTATTTGTGGTGATGATCACTACACGAAAGACTTTCCAAGACGTGTCAAGGTCACTAAGTTCCTTCAAGGGACTGCGAAGCCTCCCACACCTGTCGTTTTGTCCCAACCTCTCCCTTCTCAACAGTAGGCCCAATTGGTCATTCATGATGAACCTTCCCCTTCCACTTCTTCGTATGTCCTTATGTGTACTAGTGATTCAAAAAAGAATGATGTTACACTTACTACTTAGGCCAAAGATTAATCTCGCTCGAAGGAAAAAGTTGATGATATACCACCTTCATTGGTTCAACCGCCTCCCTCAACTTCACCTCCCAATGGTCCTCTTCATATTGAATGACCGGGTCTTGATACAGTTCTCCGCCCTCCTCCAAAGGGTGTTGTTCGAAAGTATGCCTTTAATCCTCATGCGCATCCTGCTCAAAACTACAGTATTGTAGAAGATATTGCACAAGCACCCTCCACGATGTCATCTCTCGAAGTCCTTCATAGTTGTCTCGCTCAACGGAAGGCATTGTTAAATGTTATTGGTGGAATTGATCCTACGGATAGGAATTTGATAATTTTTTACCTGGAATATCACATTCCAAGGCTACCCCCTCAGCTAGCATTTCAGATACAAGTTGTTTTCAAGAACAATAATATATGTAGAACCATTATTGACGAGGGTGCCTCGACGTGCGTAATGTTTGTTTCCTGCTGGAAATCCATTGGCTCTCCTCCCCTAATTGAATCACACAACACACTTAAGGCCTTCAATGGCTCTGGCTTTAAACCCTACGGTGTACTTCCCTCATTGTTTATTACGTTGGAAGGCAAATCGGTCAATGTCGAAGTTGAGGTCTTTGATGCACCTCTCTATTATAACCTCTTACTTGATCGTAGTTGGATTGATTCTATGCGCGCAGTTGTGTCTACTCTTTTCTGTGTAGTACATTTTCCACACCAGGGAAAATTCATTACTGTAGACTAACTGGCCTTTTTCAACTCTGATTCACGTACTAGAAATGTACCCTTTATTTCGAAGAAACCTCCTGGGTATGATAATGTCAGTGTGGGTCTACTAAAAGATTAAAATTTAATGGGTACATTCCCAATCCCACCACCCGATATTCCACCTCCTTTTGTCACATCAATTAACATGATTTCCACCTCTATTCACGAAACCCCTGAGTCTCACAGCCCATGGATATTACCTGACCCTGGTTATTATCCCCGCTATGGAGAGAAAATGCCCTTAATTCTGGTTGATTCGGCTTATCAAACAATTCAATCGGCAACCCCTTCCACTCCCTCTCTTTGTGATTCATCTCCCGATCCATTTCATGTGATTTTTCCTACCAAGGAGATGATTATGTATGTTATGTCTATGGAAGACACCCCCTGGGATGATGGACATCATCGTTCCATTCTCTTCCTGGAACAATACACCTTAGAGAGTTACCAATGGATTTCGACTCCATCGACCGTTGTTGTCATTTCTTATATTCTTGATTCCACACACGATGTCTTATATGAAGGGAACCTTAGTAACATTTTGACCACCATTCCTCTTGACATATCCATTAAACCTGGAGTTTTTGAAAATGTTCACATCGGAGCTGCTTTTTTCGATAACGAAGTCGTCAATTATAAAGTTATTTTTCAAGATTTTCGTGACATTTTCGCTTGGAGCTACGAAGAGATGTCGGGTATTGACCCCAATATTGTTGTACATGAAATTAAGACCTATCTGGATGCTAAACCCGTTCGACAGAGACTTCACCCAGTCCACCCCCGTAAATCCATCGCTATCAAACTTGAAGTTGAAAAACTTCTCAAGGTTGGCTTTATCTATCCTATGGCTTTAACTGATTGGGTATCCAATCTAGTTCCCGTTAATAAAAAAACACGGCATGATCTATGTATGCATCGATTATAGGGACATTAATAAATCTTTTCCCAAGGACAACTTTCCAACCCCCTTCATTGACCAGATCATCGACGATTGCGCTGGGAGTGAAATATTCTCTTTAATGGATGGTTTCTCCGGCTATAATCAGATTAACATTCTACCCGCGAATCAACACAAAACTTCTTTCATGTGTCCTTGGGGTACCTTCGCCTACCGAAAACTACCTTTCGGTTTGAAGAAAGTTGGTGTGACTTTTCAACATTCCATGTCTTATGCTTTTCACGATATCAATCACATCATAAAACCATATCTCGATGATCTACCGACCCATTCTATGCGCAACCAAGATCACCCGGCCCATCTCCGAGCCATTTTTCTTCACTGTCGTTACTATCGTATACGTTTAAACCCACACAAATGTATTTTTTGTGTGGAGTCTAACCGACTTCTGGGTTTTATTGTGTCACTTCATGGAATTAGGGTGGGTCCTTTGAAGGTTGAGGTCATCCTTAATCTATGTCCTCCTTCTACACTACGCCAACTCCAAAGTTTGCAAGGGAAGGCAAACTTTTTGCGTCGATTCATTCCCAACTACGTTGAGTTAACACTAGGATTTACTCGACTGTTGAATAAGGGTTACGAATTCATATGGGACAAGACTACCAACAAAGCCTTCAAAGCTTTGAAACTTTCCCTAATATGAACACCACTGCTTTTTCCACTAGATTATAGCCGACACTATTTCCTCTACCTCGCCGCTCAGACTCTACCATTGCCATGGTTTTAGTCCAAGAGGATGATTCACACAATGAACATGTAATTTATTATTTGAGTCAGAGTCTCACAACTACCGAGGCCAAATACCTACATGTGGAAAAACTGGCCTTGGTAGCTGTTCAAGTTGTCCAACGTTTTCGTCACTATATCCTACTACGCAAGACCACTGTTATTTCTGATTACAACCCTATGCAGCATATCCTTACATGCCAATTGCTAGGGGTAAAATACTCCAAATGGATAGTGATTATCCAAGAGTTTGACTTAGAGTTTGAACATGCTAATTCTAAGAAATCTTTGGTATTTTCTGAATTGATATGTGACCTTCCCTCCACTGAGACAAAAAATGTGGCAGAGGATTCCTTACCTAATGAATCCCTTTTTTTGATCAGTTTTGATGAAACTTGGTATAGAGATATTATCATTTATCTCCAGACTTAAACTTTCTAGCCCGCCCTCTCTAGTACAGACCGTCGCCGCATACGGTATCAAGCTCGTCAATACATAATTCTCGGTGACACTCTCTATCATCGTGGTGTTGACTCTATTTTTCGACATTGTCTCACCTTCGATGAGGCTGAGAAAGATTTGAATGACTACCACTCTAGAGCATGTGGTGGTCATATGTCTAGGTATGCCACTGCCCAAAAGATCTTACGAGTAGGGTACTTCTGGCCTTCTTTGTTTAAATACTGTATAAATGTCGTCCAGAAGTGTTGTTGGAAAAGGGGCAGACCCAGGGTTCAACGCTACAACAGTGCACCGACAAAACCCTAACTATTGGCCCTTTCAACAACACCTGTGAAGCAGATGAAGTCTCACCTGAGGTAGAGGCAGGGGTGGTTGCAGGACTCATGTGTCTGCAACCTTAGCTGGGACACAGATCTGTGATTGTAATACTTAACATATTACTCAACACTGACTGTTCATCAATATTTAACCACTATCTACTTCAGAGATAAAACAGAGCATCGCATCATTCATTCAGATCTGATGTATCTAAGCACTTATCATAGAGAGGTATATTAGATCTAGCAGATTCAAGCACTAAGCACATTCACATAGGTCATATCTATATCCATATACAACATTAGAAAAAAGCATAAACATATCTATCTATATATATCAAATCACTTAGCAAGTAAAGATATAAAAACATCAACACATGGCACAAAGAAGAGCAACACAACATATATGTGGTTCACACCCACCCTAGGGCTACGTCCACCAACTCTTATTCTTTTTTATCTTCTTCAATAGGTTACATGCACAGAGCCTCAAAACCCTACTCTGCATAGGATAGGAGATCTACACAACTCGCTAGATCTTCCTTCCCCGAGTATATCTAAGCACACAACCTTCCACAACCTCTTACAATGACTTGCACTTAGCTCTGCAAGTCTCACATAGTATGCACAGAGCACTTACAATCCTTCAATCACATAGATCTAGCACTTAGCCCAATATCACACTAACATCACATAGATGCATCTCCTTACATTGCTTATACATATATTTATACTTTAAAAAGTAGGCCTAGACATGGGTAAACCCATGGGCCGACATCCAATACCAGTTACATAATCCAAAATCCCAAAAAGTACCCAAAAAGGGTCGAGATCCCGTGATCTCTACTTCGTCTTGCGCTCCGCCTTCGAGAGGCTGTTGAAGTCCCAAAATAGATCACACTTGACCAAAGATCTCCCAAAACTTGGTCAAGGGCCAACATGCCCCCAACACTCACCTGTGACTCGTCCTGAGTCACTCTGATCTCGCTAGTTCTGCTTTGAAATCCTCGAGTGTGCCACGATCTGCTTCGACTTGCTGCTGTGCCATGGCCTCTTATTCAATGAACTCTTGGATGACTGTTGTTGAAGGAAAATATCCCTGTGGACAGGTAGATCTCCTCAAAGAGATAGACTCTTAACTCTAAGACATAAAGTTCTTATCATGGTCACTGACTTCCTTTTAGATCTAGGTGGACTAGTGTGTGAGAAGGAAGGAGAAAAGAAGTACCTTTTACCAGCATTTTCCCCTACACGCTCCGAGTTGAGCCCCAATCTTTCGCTCCTCGATAAGCCCTGTAGACAAACAAAGTACGACCACTTCCTACTCTATCAAGATTAGTCTGAAATAGGTCTATCTACTAAAGAGACAAATTCATGTGAGATTGAACACGAATTAGAAAGAAACAAGCCAAGCAAATTATATTAATGAGGACAAAACATTGCTTACATTCGTAGATGGAATGCAACAGTTTCGTCAAGTCCTCCTTGTCTAACCCTTGCTCAAAAGATCCACGATCTGAATGATGATGGCTTCATTGATTGCTCCCTATGAGATCATAGGTCTCTTGCTTCCAAATTATCTTTGTTTCAGCACCACTTATAAGATCATAAGTTTGGTGTGATTCTCCCTTTCCAGTCCCCTTTCACCATTAGAAAGCTTGCTTATATAGCCTTGGAGAGGCTCAACAACTTGAGATATCCTTGGGGAAGGTGAGGATTTTCCTCCTTCAGTTGAGGGTATACCCTAAGATCATGGTTGGACTAGTGATTCAAGCTCAACTTCCTTCTAAGAATGAAAAGATACTTCCCCCATTCATCTCAACAACTCAACTGCTACCCAGAATAGGTAGCGCTCCCTCAAAAATGCCATCAGAGCGCTACAACGCTCCCCAGTAGGCTTAAGGGGGGCGCCAGCGCTCCTAAAGACACCAACTCTCCCTCAAAAGGGCCAAAGGATCTTTATAACGCTCCCAGACAGTGTAAGGGGGAGCGCCAGCACTCCCAGAAGAGGTATAGGGGAGCGCTCTCCTTCAAAAGCTTAGTTTTTGAGGTGCTTTCAGATGGAAAAAGGTTTGTAAGCCTGTTGACTCATTTCTCCTCTTCCAAATCAAATGTTTGAGGTGTTTCAAGTGTCCTTCTCATGTCGTTATAGGCACAACATAGGCATCATGGTAGTATGCTTCCCTGACACTTGTGACACTTGCGACCTTTGTAATGACGACACTTGCGACACTATCAAAGTGAGTATTTTTAATGTGTAACAACTGTGTCGTTGATAGGTCCCTCCAAGTGTTGTTTAGCTGCAATGACCACCTGCTCCAGTTCTGCTCCTTAGCCTTGTACCTCTATGAACAATTGATAAGCCTTGTCTTGTATAGGTTGGAGCCTCTGAGTTACTTACATAACTTTTCTCTGGATGGTGTGAATCTGCTGCTAGGCGGTGCGCTTCTCTTGGGAGAACTTCGTTCTTTCCACAACTGACAAGGGCTTCAGCTGCGCTTGTATCATTTTGGCTTGATACTTCACCTCTTGGAGTTGTGACTCCAGTGCCTTCAATTCTGGATTTTCAGTGAGTTTCTCGTAGGTTTGGGCACTATGATCAGTAAGTTTTTTACATTCCATAGCAAGGGCTTTTATTCTCTCAACTGTGCTTCGAGCAATTTCTTCTCTTTGATCCCATACATCTTGTGGAGTCTCGGGCACTACATGGATTTATAAGTCTGTGGTGTGTTGTTGTAGTTGCTGGATAACTTATGTGAGCTTCTCTACTTATTGTGTGACTAGATCTTCTGCCTTTATTTCTACGACTGTCACAGATCAAAGTGCTATGTTGATCACTTCTTTCACTTCGAGTTGCTCTGCGAGAAACAGTTATTTTCCTTGTTGTAGTTGTGTTTGTTCTTCATGAAACTTTGCTTGGAGAGAAATATTTTCTTGTTCTACATCTCGACGTTGTTCTATAATTACTCCTTGCACTTGCGTCAAAGCATGGGTGGCTTGTTTTGTTTCCTCTTGTGCTTGTCGAAGGCGAGCTTCGATTATATCAGCTATTCGGTGGAGTTGGGTTGGCTCATCTCCCAAACTCTGGTTCTCTTGATGGTAGGGGAGCAGTGGAGACTACGCGTTTGGACCGAAGGGCTTGTTGTACCCCTTGGAGTTCAAATTCAATCCTATCATACATTTCTTCCTGCTTCGCTCCTTGTTTCTTTGTTATTTAGAATGAAGCATCGTTCAGGGCTGCGATGATGAAATCAAAATCATCGAAGGTGAGGACAGTCTGCATCTTGGTAATGGTGGCTTTTGATTTCTTCCAAAAAGAAGGTTTCAGGGGGGAAACCTTCCTCTTCTTCAAAGGGTCAACCTCGTCTCTGGGCGGTGTTACTTTTCCCGGTCTTTGTTCATCTTCTATTTCATCAGCACCCCCTCGGTTAGGTGACATTGAAGGAGTTTTTCTTGAGGTGTTTCTTAAGTTTTGGACTTCCTCAGTATTCTTCTGTCTGTTGGTTCCAGGTGTATTATGTTCTTTATGAGTTTCCTCTGGGCTATCAATATCAGATATCTATGCGGAGTTGGTGGGGATAAGGAGGTCAGCAGACCATTCCTTGGTGATCTCCTCAAGGTCTTCTTCTGTAATCTTATAATATGACTGGAGTTTCTCTTGATGTTCATATGTTCACGTTGTAATGTAAATGAAGTGTCGATCTGCGTTGAACTTGATTAGTGGTCGAAACCTCTGTAGGGTGTTCGAAGTCATGCGAGGCTCGGCTTGGATGGATTGCTTTAGCTGGAAGTAGTATGTATGAAACACGGTGTTCAGCTCCCACTGTTTATTCATATCAGTTGAATACCACAGGGTAGAGAACTTCGCGGCAAGTAGTTCAAACAACTCTTTGTCGGGGAAGGTCACACCTTCCAGCATCTCATAGGAAACAAATGAAATGAGGACCAGGAGCCAGCTGAAGTGAAATTCATACCTCTGATCCTGTGCTTCTCGGTAATCTAGTTCCAACTGGTTGACTAGGTACTTCGCCCAATTCATCTGTAGGCCTTATGCGCACTTCCCTGCGAGATCAACGACAAATTCGGTAACCTGTGTATGTCGGTTCTTCCTTACTAACATTCTAGCTATCAGTTGACATGTGAGGCGCATTGCGCCACTCTATTTGGAAGCTACCTTATAGCCTATTGTTCCCTTCTCAACGTCGCCATATGTATCCTTGATTTTCTGTGCTAGTGCGCGATCTGCGGCTTTCCCTGGATAAAATTCCTGTGGGTCGGGTCCTTGCATACTCAGTCCTGTGATCCTGTGGATCAGTTTTGGGTCAACTGTAATGCGGCGGTATAGCCACAAGTATCCACTATGGAAGCATGACAACAAGATCTTAATGCACGCGTTAACCTCCTGGTGCCTCCCAAAGTGAGGTATCTTCATTACACTGAAGAGGGTGGACTACATGAGGCCCAAAGTCCACTGCTGAGGGATGATCTTCGAGTTCTTCCCTTTTTTCTAGTTAGGTATTTGTATGGGGAGAGCATACCATAGAGCTTTCGATCTCTGAGGTTGAAGTTGCTAAAATTCAACGTTGTGATTTTATCCTGCTCTGCTCGAAGTGCGCGTATCCCTTTCGGGAGGTAGGCAGTGACCATAGTGTACTCAAAGTCTCTTGGCACATTGTCACAATTCACCGCGCCAGCTAGAGGTGGGATGTAATCAGGCAATATGGATGGAATCAACTTCGCATTTGCTAGGTCGTCTTTATGCGTGGTTCTCTTCTCTACTGATGGTCGGGATGGTCCTGCTCCACGAGCAGATGACGGAGAGGCTTGCAGTCCTCTCGTCGATGAAGCTTGTACACCTGCAGACATCGACATTCCTCTTTCAGTCATGAGGTCGATCAGAACTTCCTCAAGAATTTTCTCTGTTGCGCTGAATTCGTCCGACATACACACTCAAGGTTGGAAATCTTGGGTTCGAAGAGTAACTTAGACACTGCAATAGGATAGAAGGAAGTAGTGCAATGATCACTGTGTAAACTCAACAAGTCTGCGGGCTCAAATTCACGATTAGAAAAATTGTTCTTGGTGCATGGCGTGACGGGATAACTAGATAACTTGGCAACGGATTGCTTGCAATGATCGAGAAGCCTTCATTAACTCTTTTATGTCCATTACGGCGCGGTCCAACGGTCTGGTAGAGAACCATCAATGACTTTCTACCCATTCATAAAGTCGACCAAATAGTTATATTGTTCTCCATGGCTATATTGCTTCGCCATGGCGAAGTGCCATGTGACATTGTTCTGCTATCCCGGCGAAGCTCCAATTTTGCAAATTTTCCTTCTACGAAGTTCCCTCTGGAACCTTCTATAACTTGTCGATCTTAGCTCTCTTCTTACTTAGTTTTCTAGATTTCTTTCCAGTGAGCTTCATCTCGGTATGCCTTTTTCCATTTTGATTCTTGTCTTATTTTGGCACAGTTACTTCGCGTTGTTGAGATTCTTTCCTAAGAGTCGAGGGTGATACTTCCTCTTTATTTGGAATAAGTACTTCAATCTTATGTGGGTCTTCTAGTGTTCTTTCAACTTTGACATCCGGATCTCTGGAGTTAAATAGCTTAGATCTGTTCTTTTGTTCTTCAATCAAGTGTGCAATCCTTCTGGTCATGAAATCTTTTGACTCTTTCTTTTTCTTCGCTAAAACTTCTTCTTCTTCCTTTCTTCTAGCCTGATATTTTTCAATCCAAGGTTTTCCTAGTCATGGTAAATGGGGTGTTGTTCTCAATAAATTTAACAATCTCAAAATCTTCCTCTGTCGAAGTTCCATTGGCATTCATAGGTATTCGGGTGAGCTTTCCACATAGGTTTATCATCTTTCCTTTGAATAGTCTTATTCCTCCTAATGAAGGAATCATAGAAGGCCTTCCTATATCCTCCCAAGTTCTTTCTGTCATGATATCCGCCAGTGTTTCTTCATCTAGAACACAGTCAATGTCGAAGTCTCTTATTCTTGCTTCAAGGAATTCTTTTTCTTTGAAGATCTCTGATAAACTGATATGTCAGTGGTCATTCAGGGTCTCTTTTATCTATATCAATACTTTCTCTGATTCTTTCTGGGGTTCTTCCATGTCTGGATCTGCCTTAGGGTTTTCTTGTCTCATGCTCATTTCTTCAATCTTAGCAATCATTCTAGGGAAATCCAATACTTCATGGTCCATAGCTTTGTAACAAAGACAACTAGGTATTCTCCCAGGGAATTCCTTAGCAAGATGTCCCGGTTTTCTACAACTGTAATAGAGGGTTAATCATCTCTTCCTTTTAAATGATCCCCAGCCTTTCCTAAACTGTGCACTAGGATCATGGTAGCTAACCTGCAAAAAATTATTTTTGGGATCCTGCATCCACTTGTTAGTCCATTCTTTCTACGCATAGGTATAACATATATTTCACTGTTCTTATCAGATCTACACATATCAAACCTTCTTTCCTCTATTAGTGCCCTAGTTTTCAAGCTAAGATAGAATCTATCAAACATACCTAGATCCATACTTTTGAAAAAAAAAATTCCACTTATCTTACTTCTACAGAGCACAAAGATTTCAGATCTAGAACTTTTCACTATTCTTACCTTTATCAAAGCATGGAGCTTGTAGATATTACCTCTTTTAATTAATAATTCTCACTTTTAACTTTCTCGGAGCACAAAGCTTTTGGATATTACCTATTTTCTTCATATCAGACTTCTTTTCTTTAGCACAGAGCTTCACAAACTAAGTAGAGTACTGCGCACTAGAGAGACATATCTACGCACAGAACTTTCAAAATTTCAAGTCAGATCTTTGCACAAAGCTAGTTCCCAGCAATCACAGTTTCATGTTGGATATTTTCACAAAGCTTCTTCTTTCTCAGTTCCCAACAATCACAGTTTCAAGTCCCGGCAACGGAACCATTTGTTGGCATAGGGGCAGACCTAGGGTTCAATGCTACAAAAATGCACCAACAAAACCCTAACTATCGGCCCTTTCGGCAACACCTGCAAAGCATATGAAGTCTCACCCAAGGTAGAGGAAGGGGTGGTTGCAGGACTCAGGTGTCTGCTACCTTAGTTGGGACACAGATCTGTGATTGTAATACTTAATAGATCACTCAACACCGATAGTTCATCAATATTTAACCACTATTTACTTCGCAGATAAAACAGAGCATCGCATCATTCATTCAGATCTGATGTATCTAAGCACTTATCATAGAGAGGTAGATTAGATCTAGAATTTTCAAGCACTAAGCACATTCACATAGGCCAGATCTATATCCATATACAAAATTAGCACAAAGCATAAACCGATCTATCTATCTATATCAAAGCACTTAGAAAGTAAAGACATAAACACATCAACACATGGCACAAAGCAGAGCAACACAACATATACGTGGTTCACCCCCACCCTGGGGCTACGTCCACCAACTCTTCTTATTTCTTATCTTCTTCAATAGGTTACATGCACAGAGCCTCAAAAACCTACTCCGCATAGCACAAGACATCTGTGTATCTCTCTAGATCCTCCTTCCCCCAGTAGATATAAGCACACAACCTTCCACAGCCTCTTACAATGAATTTCACTTAGCTCCACAAGTCTCACACAGTATGCACAGAGCACTTACAATCCTTCAATCACATAGATCTAGCACTTATACTGATATCACACTAACATCACATAGATGCCTCTCCTTACATTGCCTAGACATCTATTTATATTTTACAAAGTAGGCCTAGACATGGGTAAACCCATGGGCTAACATCCCATACCCGTTACATAATCCCAAATCCCAAAAAGGACCCAAAAAGGGTCGAGATCCCACAATCTCTACCTCGTCTTGCACTCCACCTTTGACAGGATATCGAAGTCCCAAAATAGGTCACACTTGACCAAGGTTCTCCCAAAACTTGGTCAAGGGCCAACAAGTGTCATGCTTGTCAAACGTACAATAACAAGATAAGATCTCATCCCACTCCTTTACACCCTGTAGTTTCTGTTGGACCTTTCACAAAATGGGGCATTGATTTCATGACATGTAACTCTCACTCAGCCAGGGGGCATGGATACATCATAGTAGCCATGGATTATTTCACGAAATGGACCGAGGCGATGCCTACATTCGATAATACCGAAAAAATTGCAGCCCTATTCATATTCAATCATATCATCACACGATTTGGAATCCTGCAAGTTATCGTCACTGATCATGGTAACCTATTTTGAAATTTCATGATGTCCGAGATTACAAAAAAGTTGGGTCTTCGGCATGAAAACTCAACCCCTTACTATCCACAGGCCAATGAACAAGTTGAAGTGATAAACAAGGTTCTTATCACTATGCTTCGACGGATAATAGGATTTCACAAGACAAGTTGGCACACAATGTTGTTTTCAGCATTATGGGCCTATCAGACATCCGTGAAGTCTACCACGGGATTTAAGCCTTTTCAGTTGGTGTATGGTATCGAAGTTTTCCTACCAATTGAATGTCAGATCCCATCTTTGAAGCTAGTCGTTGAACTTCTCCCAAACACCTCTACCGAGGAAGAGCATCTATTGTATCTAATGCAATTAAACGAAACCCATCGTAATGCCACCCTAGTTATTGAAACCCGGAAGAAACGTGTAAAATCCCAATATGACAAGCATGTCAAGCCACGTGTTTTCTCCGAAGGTGATCTAGTTCTCCTCTATGAACAAGATCACGATTTACTAGGAGCCAGAAAGTTCGAGGCTATGTGGTGCGGCCCTTATATCGTCAAACGAGTTTCGGAAAAGGGAGCCTATGAGTTAGTAGATTATGATGGAATTCCTTTTAGTGAACCCATAAATGGGATTTACTTGAAGAAGTACTATGCTTAGGTTATATTTGCATGAGTGCTTGTATTTTTATTGTATCATACTTTTGTGTGCTACTTGTGTGTGTTTTTTCGTTATTTGGTTTCGACCCCCAGCTGCTTACCTTGCATTGTGCTTGGTTTCCAGATGTCGATGACTTTGCTACCCCACATTGGCTTCGTCGATGGTGCTAGTCATATTACTCAGAACTTAGCATCCGCTGCTTGGGAAATCTATGCACCTACGAATGAGTTAATCAGTCTACACGGTGTTTTCCTCGGTCGTGCAACTAACAATATCGCAGAATATAGTGTACTCATCGAATTTTTGACCGATGCTATTTCACTTGGAATTCATCACCTGGTTGTACGGATTGATTCGCAGTTAGTGGTACTACAGCTAAGTAATGTCTATGCTATCTGAAGTCCTACTTTGTTACAAGATATCTACAAATTTGCCTCTTGGAACGTTATTTCGATTACATTGAATATCAGCATATTCCTAGATGTCCAAATACATTAACAAATGCATTAGCTAATTATATGTTAGAAAAACATTTGAGACACATGTAAATCCAACCACAATTCACATTAAATCAAGTAAGTCGGTAGAAGCCTCATGTATATGTATAACGATAAAAGTGTTTTACAAAAAAAGTGTTTTCGTCCGAAGACCAAAAATATCAAAATGAGAAGGACTTGGGTTCATATACAAAATAGCATCAAGGATGATGCTCACGGTAGCACACTAATGCCCATGCTACCCTACGAAGTAGTTGACTAAGTGAACTAGATATGTCTACAGTATGATGCTGATAACATCTTGGAATCTCATCGATGGAGGTGTCTCGGATATTTATGGTCAATCCCTCTAGGTTCTGCTCGACTGCCTGATAGTCACCAACATCCCATCCTGCTACAACAACTGCTTCCCCTCGTCTCTAAATAGGGGATTTACATAGAGGTCGGTGTGGCCCCACATCTGCATTGTCAAAAGATTTTGATTAGTCATCGGATTGAAAGCATAAAAAACATCATATATTTTAAAATTTACAAAAACATTATAAAACGAAAAAATGTTTTTCTTACCTAAGTCTCCCCACTGAAAGCCCTCAGGTAGAACCAAGTCAGGGTCACCTCTGAAATCCAACCCGGCGTATGCATAATCATCCACCATCAAGATCTGAGGCCTCAACCAGTCGAAGAATGCGTCATTATATTTGATGATGGGGCCCACTACATGTCAAGCCATGAGGTCACACCACCTCTTCATCCTTGGATCTCATGGGGGTAGTATACCCCACTCTACCTATAAACGTAAATGGGGGACCCTCTCTAGGAAGAAAGACACTAAAATAGATCCATACCCAAAAAATTTCAGGTCCCCCTTCTTGCATTTTGCTAGTTGTGTCCTCATGCTGCGAAGGACTCCGTCACTCCAGTTGAACACCCTAGGTTGTATGCACTCCACTGCATATTGAAAATAGCTTTGGAGGGCCATGTGAGGAGATTCACTCCCCGCCATAAGTGCAATGGTAAAAATAATAGTCTGGAGGGGTAAATACTAGACACCCCTGATGGCAAATTTGCCCTTGCATCTCTCTGCCTCAGAATCACAGTATCGACGGAGATACTCGCTCATTGGTAGACCACCACCTCTACCTTCTGTCAAAGTCACATGAGACCCATGAAAATATAACCCCATCAAGAAATAGATATCCTCTATATCTAAGGATAGTACATGGGCACCCACATGAAACACCTGTTGGTCCACATCCCACATGTGGACTAGATACTCCAGTAACCTCAGTTGGGCCCTCATGCCCTGGATTTTAAAGAATTTCAGTAGTCCGCATTGTTGGAGGGAATTTACAGTTCCCAGGTCATTCAAGGCATCATGGTCATCATCTTCATGCTCCCTCTCCCTCCACTCCAACATTTTTGATGATTAAAAACCTCCATTGGGACATTAAGGGAAGTTAGAATCCTCATTTGCTTCTTTGGAAAATTTCTATTGGCTCAACGCATGTAAAGATTTTTCATTTTTCGGCCACCGTGGGAAGAGTTTTAACACAGTGCAGGGCTTCCGTAGGTGAGCCACAGGGTGCCTGTGGAAATCATTGGTTTTTGTAGGTCCCAATATTGGTCACCTGTGGCGGCCCCAGCGCACCTACCAGCCTAAAACTTAACTCAAAAATCCATTTTAAACCTATAAAAATGAAATTTAATCTGATGAAAAGCAAGAGGACGGAGAGATTTCCATTTTGACGGAAGACTTTCACTGAATGGTCACCCGTGCCTCCCGCAATCGACAACCGAAGTCTGAGGTAAAAATAGGGTTTCTAGGCAATTTTTGGGCAAAATGCAAATGAAATAGTAAAAAGAGTTTTAACCCCTATTTATTTCACTTTTTACTTTTTCTATTAATATTCTATATTATTTAAATTCATTTTATCATAACCTAAAGGTCTCACGGTCTCGTGAGTATTTTTTTTTCTCGTAGATGAAGGAACTAGGATCCTAAACAATGAAGTATGGATATTCTTTCGTAATTTGTTTTTCTATTCGTCACATATACATATACTTTTTAGGGTTTTTTAGAAAAATGTCGAGCCTAGTCTTTCTTCGTTCTCGTGCTTGAAAATCTATGAGAATGCAACCGAGTATACTTTTTTCGTCCTTTTGTACTCGTTATGGTAACACACAAAAAATGAAACTCATGGAGTATCCTTTAAGCTCTTTTCACGCTCCATAAAAATGAAAAGATTGTCGAGCGATCTTGTTCTTTTCACGCTCATAAAAGTATTTGAATAAAATGTTTGATGGGCGATTGTTTATCACTTTTTCGGTCTCATCGAACTATTTTATGAAAAAGGCAACTGAGAGAGTTCTCTTTAATCATTTTTCAGACTCTATAAACATGAAAAAACCCCGAGTTTTCTATCTTTGGACTCATTAAACAAGCATTGAAAGACCCATATGAGACTAAACCACTCCTTCTTAGGGTTCGTTAAACATACTCCGAGGGACTCGTCTAAAGGATGAGCTTATATCAACAAGAATATGTTATCCTCCTCAAGATTGCATAAAAATAAAGAGGTACTCACCAGAAATGGTGGGGGGGGAATTTGGGAAAGAAACGTGTCTCTGTATTTGTGTTAGTGGCAGTAATAGTCGCTCTTGAACATGACACCCCCCTTCATCATTTGAATCCAGATTGGGAAATCCATTTGTCTCTTGTCTGACTTTCTGCAGGTTCATATCTTGGGTTGTCTTTGAGTCAATGCTGCCAAGACCATTGTCATGTCATTCATATGTTCAAGAGAAGTCCAAACAATCCCTCTTTCAAGTCGGCCATCTGCAATTGTCAATTCCTACCATGTCAGCCTTCCCCGTGTCAGTTTAAAATCATTTTTATACTTTGATCTACCCTAAATATGTTACTTATTTCATGTCATTGATGGGGGGTACATCAAGGCCCTCTTGTGATGAGTCTTTTCCCGTCGAATTCAACTCATCATCTAGGAACAAGACTTAGAAATCATTTAGTACCTTATAGCATGCATGCCTCAATGGTAGGTTTCTTCACTTTTGACATTGGATTCACATCATTGGTCACTGATCGAGAGATTCCATCGAGTGTTAGACCTCAGCTCATTTATTCACATTCGTTGGATTGTACTAAGGTACCTTGGGAGTCATTGACATCAATGGTCATTTCCCTCGCACTTGTTAATGTTTTTCATCAATGACCGGTAATCAAGTGGTTTCTACCATGTTTGACTTCAACACCTGTAATCGCATGGCTAGATTCATACTTGCAAACAATGGGATTGAAGACCCTGGATCTCATCATTTTGGTCCAGGTTGCGATAGAGTATTTATGATTTGTATTGACACATAGATCCACTTTGTATGTCTCGTGGCTATGTCTGGATTTCAAGTTTGTTAACACATAGATCCACAATGTATTCTTGGTCGCTATGTATCATCTTGATGACATGGATCCACAGTGTATGATTGGTGGCCATGACTTACATTTATGACTTAAATCATTTGTAGTATGAGCATGGGAATGCCTACCTCATAAATGGTATAATATTGTGCATATGCTCAATTGTTTGCAAGTTCCTAATTGGTGTGTTCCTTATTCCCAACACACACGCATTTTTACAAAGTATTTCAGTTGTCACGTGTTTCATCCTCATACTTTGGGGGGCATTCTGTTACACATTATTTTTGTCACCCTGATGATGATTCTACAAGCATGTGTTCAGGCTCTCAAAAGGATCTTTTGCATGAGAAAAATAACTAATTTCTTCCTCTACAAGGCTTGCTTTTAGAAGGAGTCTATAGGCTAGGAGTAGTACACAATGCGAAAATGCTTGATTTCCGCAGGCTTCTCTATACCTGGGTCGCAGGGTTTCCGCAAGCTGCTATATAGGCAAGGTGCGGAAACGTTTGAAAACTAAAAGAAGGAAGAGGTTCATGAAGGTTCTAGAAGGAGGATCTTCTAGAATGTGAGGTGGCGTCCATATGATTGTGATCCTACTGGCTTCTCTGATTTGGTGGGATCATCCTCATCTCTTTAAACACTTCTCCTTCTCCTATATAATGATAGGTTTCTCATGGAAAAGGTTAAGCAAGATTGAGCAAGGAATTGCTGGAAGAATAGGTTGAATATTGTGTGAAGAATCTTGTTGCAACTGATGCTTGAGGTCTCCATTTATCCATCAAGATTTTTTGGACCATCTTCATAAAAATTCGGAGCAAGTGTATGTGTGTGTTGGAACAAAGGACCACTGAAAGGGAACTTGTGACATCAAGGCAGTTTGGTTGTATCTTCCACTTTTACTTAATATAATACGATGACATGTTTCTTTCTCGTACAATCATTAGCATTTTATTACATGACTCCTTGATCACATGTTTAGGTTTTCATTGAATCTATTGTTGTTTCTTTCACTTTGGTTGGTTTGTGTCATTGCAGATTTGATCTCACAAGAGCACCGGAGCGAAGCAGGGACAACAAAGATATAAGGAAGCGATATCTAAAGGTATGCCATCCATTTCTTCTTTGGTAGTAAATTCAATGATTGTAACTTAGGGAAAGCATCATGTCCTGTCTTGTTTTGTTCTAGATCCAGGTGGATCTAGGGAGATTAGTTTATGTCTGCATTCACCGATTTATCCATTAGCATATAGTGAGAGAGCCGATCTCAGCGATCCCACAACAACGATCGATCAATATCAACTACAACCCTATTCTCTCCCGACGGTGTGCATATGTTGTCACGCACATAGTGTTCAGCTCTCACAATCTCACAGGCACTAAAATCAAAAATATGCTATGATACCAACTTAAGAAACGAGAGGATGAAAACCGACTCCTCAGGAAAGACAACACCTGGAGGTTGGGGAAGCAAAGCCACACTTCATTCAATTAATCAATGAGAATTACAAGATATAAATATATGATGCCCGATGGTTTGAAACGGTTGGAGCCAACCTCAACTAATCACTGCAACTAATCTCCATTAATTCTAAGTAAATTTTGATGTAAAAAACTTTTTTTTGTTTATGCAACAAAAAAACCCTTAACATAATAATTTCACTTCATTACTTAGTTTATAAAAATATACGTTATGTATCCCTTCTGATTCGAACTTATGACAAGTTCACATACTTATATAAAAGGTAACCCATAACTTTATGATTAAACACTTTTGAATTTACTCTCCTCCCCTTATATATACCCTTGCCATGTTCTATAAAACCTTAAAGCTTTGTAACATAAACATAATCTACTTTCATTAAAATTCAAAATTCTTTAAACAAAATTTAATTAAATTAAAAGAGAAAATGGAATTGGAGTTGTGGTTT
Source organism: Picea glauca (assembly GCA_000966675.3). Lineage (NCBI taxonomy): Eukaryota > Viridiplantae > Streptophyta > Pinopsida > Pinales > Pinaceae > Picea > Picea glauca. The sequence goes on from JZKD02S1889946.1 coordinate 59,240, forward strand.
AGTAATTGTTAAGTGGGGAATTTATTATATTATTAATAAAGTTTGATTATGAGTTGATTTTGTATGAATCATATCTTAAAAAACCAATTATGTATGTGTATATAAATAAATTTTAAAGTTATGGTTTAGTGGTCCATCAAGTCATTGTCATAACAAAATTTAATTAAATTAAAAGAAAAAATGGAATTGGGGTTGTGGTTTAGTACTGGTTAAGTGAGGAATTTATTATATGATTATTATGAGTTGATTTTGTATGAATCATATCTTAAAAAAAAGAAATTATGTATATGTGTATATAAATAAATTTTAAAGTTGTGGTTTAGTTGTCCATCAAGTCAATGTCATAATAATGGTTAAAGTTTATTTCTTAGTGAGCTCAATATTTTGAAAAAATAGCTTATGTAACTTATATATACATATGGCGGTGGAGTTGTGGTTTGGTGCTCATTTATAGTAGCTATCATAATAATGACTCAAGTTTGATTCTCAATGGGCTCACTTCACAATTAAATTTTTGTTATAAAGACTTGGTCACATTTTTTGTTGTAACTTAGGTGTCTTTGATGTAAAAATGTATTGGCTTATAATGACAATGTCTCTCCTTGATAATAATAGAGAAGAACACACAGACATACACATGGGTTTTGGCACTACATGAGATAATGTGAGTGTTTTTTTTGGTGAGGTGGAGAATATGGATAAGCTTGGATTTCTAATATTTACACTTGGGTTATGATATTTCAATGTTATAAGTTCAATCCTTATATTTTTATTAGATATTCATGGGTTCATAATATGTGTACATTGGACACGACTTCTCAATATTTTAATATTGGATATTCTATTTTGATACAAAAAAGTACATTTGACAAAAAAAAACGTAACCACCACAAACTATAATTAAAAGACACAAACCCTAGTCATTAAAAAATATTGTCTCGGCTTTAAATTTATCTTAATTTTTAGGTTATAGTTAAGTTAACTGTTGAATTTTGATGTAAAAACCTTTTTTGTTTATGCAAAAAAAAAAACCCTTAACATAATAATTTGACTTCCTTACTTAGTTTATAATGATATAAATTATATATCCCTTCAAATTCAAACTTATGACAAGTTCACATACTTATATAAAATTTACTTAGTTTATAAAGATATAAATTATATATCAATGTTATAAGTTTAATCCTTATATTTTTATTAGATATTCATGGGTTCATAATATGTGTACATTGGACACGACTTCTCAATATTTTAATATTCGATATTCTATTTTGATAAAAAAAAAAGTGCATTTGGCAAAAAAACGTAACCACCACAAACTATAATTAAAAGACATAAACCCTAGTCATTAAAAAATATTGTCTCGGCTTTAAATTTATCTTAATTTTTAGGTTATAGTTAAGTTAACTGTTGAATTTTGATGTAAAAACCTTTTTTATTTTTGCAAAAAAAAAAACCCTTAACATAATAATTTGACTTCCTTACTTAGTTTATTAGATATTACTTAGTTTATAAATATATAAATTATATATCCCTTCAAATTCAAACTTATGACAAGTTCACATACTTATATAAAATTTAAGTCATAACTTAATGATTAAACAAGTTTGGATTTACTCTCCGCCCCTTATATATACCCTTTCCATGTCCTATAAAACCTTAAAGCTTTGTAATGTAAACATAGTCTACTTTCATTAAAATTCAAAATTCTTTCAACAAAATGTAATTAAATTAAAAGAAAAAGGGAATTGGGTTGTGGTTTAGTACTTGTTAAGTGGGGAATTTACTATATTATTAATAAGGTTCGATTATGAGTTTATTTTGAATGAATCATATTTTGAAAAAAATAATTTGTGTGTATATAAATAAATTTTAAAGTTTTGGTTTAGTGGTTAATCAAGTTGTTGTCATAATAATGGTTAAAGTTTATTTTTTAGTGGGCTCAATATTTTGAAAAAAAAACAGTTTATGTAATTTATACATACATATGTGTGTGTGAAGTTGTGGTTTGATGGCCATTGGAATTAGCTATCATAATAATGACTCAAGTTTGATTCTCAATGGGCTCACTTCACACTTAAATGTTTGTTATAACAACTTAGTCACATTTTTTGTAGTGACTTAGATGTCGTTGATGTAAAAATGTATTGTCTTATAATGGCAATGCCTCTCCTCGATAATAATAGAGAAGAGCATGGGTTTTGGAACTACATGAGACAATGTGAGTGTTTTCTTCGGTGAGGTGGAGAATATGGGTAAGCTTAGATTTCTAATATTTGCACTTGGGTTATGATATTTCAATGTTATAAGTTCAATCCCTGTATTTTTCTCAGAGGATGGGTTTGTAATATGCATCATAATATGTGTACATTGGACACGACTTTTTAGTATTTCAAGTATTTTTAATTATATAAGCTTCATATTCTATTTTGATATAAAAAAGTACATTTGGAAACAAAGTGTTGCATAGTAGCCACCACAAACTATAACCGAAAGACACAAACCCTAGTCATTAAAAAATGCCCACACATGGCTACTTAAAATTAAATTATCATAAAGTACTCCACTTCCCAAAACAAGAAGCAATTTTACATAAACATTAGGATAACTAGCCAGAGTGAGTGAATAGATCATGACACTGCCAACATTAAACTTATATCAATGGGAAAGTATTTGTCCTCAAGAGGATGCCCCTATGATTAAATTTTGGGATCATGATCAACTAGGATGGGTTCCCATTCATTGTTACCCTACTTGGGTTCTTCAGGTTGCCCTGATTCAAATTTAGCCAAAGAAACATTACAAAACTTGTTAAATCGTGGGACCTTCCAGTTCCTTGTTTGAAGCCAACTTCTTTGCCTCTTGAAACTCCCTTACAACATAACTAGCTATGTGTCGATGTCAATAGGCACTAGAGGCTTGGGACTAAGAAGCACATGCAAGAGAGTGCCCTTTAGGAAATAGCTTGCTTATGGTACATGGTGCACTGGTCCGATATCATTGGATCTCGCAAGTGGGTTATTTCCATCTCCACTTTTCAAGTTTTTAGTTGGTTCTGCAAAAGAAAATGGGTGTTTATTAGCTAAGAGCCTTCCTGCGAGTAAACCTTGTGTTGTGTTGTGATTTGGTGAAAAGATATATTCATTTCTAGTTTTCCAAATACTATACAAAATATCAACTCTAATCCATTGTTATGTTGTGTAAAACTCAATGGTTCAAGAAAGTGAATTCCCAAACATGGTGGTGTTCTAGGTAATATTGGTTGGCAGCAAGGAATGACATAATTTGAATTCCCAATCCCAAGTGGATTGAGCGTATTTCTAGAACCAAAACACATGTTTTGGAGTTTTGTTCTTGCCACAAAACACACATTTGGGTGCAAATCCCAAGTATTTAAGTGTTTCCCTAAGGGTAATCCCCCATGTAATAATGGCCAACCTGAACATGATTTTTGGGATGCAAGGTGACACTTTCACATGGACTTCAGTCTATATAGCCAAGGTTATTCCTTTAATTTGGTTCTCCAAGATTTCTTGTGTTTTTCTTTAAGGATGACCCTTTTTGAAAACCATTTCTATGGATTGGTCAACTACTACTTCGCTAACCCTCTTTTATGATCCCATATCAATTCCGTCCTGGTGTCTAATTCCCTAAAGGCATGTCTTAAATAAAACGTTATAAAGGATTAGGCCTTGAAATTTTTCTAGAATAATCTTATCTATGGGGCAAAGCTAGAACTATGTCTTTAAATCATCCCAACTCTTCTAGTTTCTAGTTTGTTTGTCATAAAGGATTCTAGGAGTCTAATGCCTTTCTTTTATAGTCTCTTGGATGAGAATCATGGATCCTTGGCCAAATTATTCCCATCCTAAAGGACTATTAGGGACCACCATTGGCATTAGTCAATGAAAGAGAGCCTAAACCTAAGTGATTCATTTTTTGAAACCAACTTATGTTTGATGTCTTACTAGGATTTCCATTACTTTTTGCAACAAAAATCCTCAAAATGTGTATAGGCAATGGGGTATTCAATAGGGATTGAAAATTTAGGTTGTTCAAAACCTTCCAACCATACGGGGCTCTAAAGGTAATATAATTCCTAAGATTTTCATTACTTTTGGAAACAACAATTCTTGAAATTTGTAACAGCATTGGGGTAGTCAATAGGGTTTGAAAATTCAGGTTGTTCCAAACCTTCTAACCATATGGGGCTCTAGAGGTAATACAATGCCTAAGAAGACACTTCCAAACTTCTTGACCGTTTACAACTCTAATGATCCATTTATCCCATGGAGCTTGGGCATGTGTTTTGGAGGAAACAATAATGATCCCTCTTCTTTGGGAGTGTGACAAAGGATCCAAATAAATCTACGAAGATTTTTTTACAACTGTAATTGGCCCGATGAAAATCTATAAGAATCTTCTCCATATTAGCATATGCATGGGTCAATGGGACCCAACACGAGCAACAACTCTACACATGAGTAGTAGCGAGCATTTTGGTGCATATTTGAAACTTTTGTGTAAGAAATAAAAGTTTCATAAGCCATTTATCATTTTTTTTTTAAATATTTGTAGAATAACTTCCCATAATTCCTTTGGGGAGGCTCTAAAGGCAACATGAATTCTTAAAAAAAATGAACACATGCCAAGGTTTCAACCATGCACTTCGTTGTCTTTGCATTACCATTCAAGGATCCCTCATTGGAATTATTAGTAGCATTGAGTTTGTCCATTTTTAACTTCAATCCAAGGGCTTCACCTAAAATGTGTAGCCACTCCATGATCTTTTCCAAGGTCTACTTCTCTTCAATAATTACTGGGAAGGATTCATCTAAAAAGTTCCCATTTACAAGTTCACCATTACCATGTTTGGGAAGGAAGGAGGATACCTCTGATTATGTCTTGTACTATTCTATTCTAGAGAATATAGCAAGGGCTTCAAAAATCATTACATATAGGGTCGGGGATAAACGGAAACCTCACCAAATGGACCAGAACTGCCATATCTCTTATTATTTGATTTTATTGATAGAAAACAGGTTGAGGCTTGTGAGAGTATTGTTTCAACCACTCCGATAAAGAAGGGATCAAATCCCAATGTCTTTAACATGGTGTGGATGAAAGAACATTCCACTCTGTCATACACTTTTTCAAAATCAATCTTGATGAAGAGAGTGTCCAATCCTTGGCTTCTTTCCCATTCCATACCCTCCAATACATCTATAATATTATCCAAGATGTACCTCCCTCATACTAACCTTGTCCATTTTAACTGAAGGGCAAGCACTTCGGCTAGAACTTTGTAAGATACACTCAATAATGTAATTGGCCTCCAATGTGTGGTAATATCTATGTCTCTTGTCTTAATCAACCATTTGTTAATGCATCTACAAAGTGTACAAGTGTGTATTGCTTCTTTTTTCACTTGGAGAATATCTAGGCCCGCGAAAACCCATATAGACTAATAGAACTCACATGGGAACTTTTATTATCCAAGCAACTTATCATCTGAGATTTTTTTAAGAGTTGTCATCCATTCCTCCAATAGGCCTTACTCACATGTTTGTTTTTTATTGGGTCGATGTTTAAGGGACTATATCAATTTAGGTTTTCATGGAAACCTTTATTTCCTTCATCGTGTCTTGAAAATAATAAACAATTTTATAGTGATTGATAAAATCTCTTTCAACATTTCCCTTGTTTGATTCTCCCATTCATGGTTTAAAGGGCTTTGATATGATCCATGACTTATGTGGAGGCAAGGACTTTGAAAAATTTCTTAATTGGTCTATTACCTATCTTGAGCTAATGTAGTCAGGCTTAAATTTGGGCTCCCTTTGCTTTGTACATCTCTCAAACTTCAATGAGTGATGCAACTTAGTCACTATGGTTTGAAGCTAATCACTAAAAGAACTATTGTGTAACATCCCTGATACCCACTCTAGTTCAACCATGGTTGTTTTACGCTTCCTTCTTCTAACTATTACAAACTACTTGTCATAGCCTCTAAGAAAGGTTGGCCCTTATTATGGAATCCTCCCACCAGGTAATCCAACCTTTATCTCCTTTGGTTTGCAAAAACAAGGTTCTGGATTCTTTTGATGGCTTCAATACAAGATTCATGCTTCATGTGATAGTTTCTTAACATGAACATCATGTTCCAAAGATTGGGCTTGCCACAACCTCAAGGTATGAAGAAGAAAATTGACTAGTGGTTAGATAGGGTGACTCCTCCCAACACTTTAACTTCCCTTCATCCTTCATGCCAAAAATAAAGTTTCTCAACCATCATTTCTCTATCCAATGTTTTGAGTCCTCACTTGTTCCCTTTTTGGAAATTACACCAGGGGGACCAAATTTTAGGTGAATTAGGCTAAGAAATTTCAATTCTTACTCTTTGAACCATGGATTTGCAACAAGGGTTGGTGATCCCTCGCACATTCCATGAGACTATCTTCATTGGAAATGTTCAAGGAGAAAATAAATCTCTTCACCATCCTGCCTTGTTAGGTCATTAAATGGATTCAAAAAATTCACAATGTGCATTTGGGAAGGGAAATAATAATTCAAACCTTTGTTCCTTGTATTTCTGTGGGTATCATCAATTTCCTATGATTTGGAGGCATATAGCTTTAGGGGTGAAGATTTAGGTTGTTGAGTCTAGGGAGAATTTTATTTTAAAAAAATTTAGTCCATCCATCATTATTTTCATGGGGCTAGGTCTATGAGATTTGACTAGAAAAACTAAATGTTGGGGCTACAAGAGACTCAATTTTTCCTAGTAAAGGGAGATAATTTATTATATGGTTTGGACTTTGACCCCTGAAACACATGTTAGGGAGAGTATTGTACCACACTTAGGGAGGTACCTAGAGAGGATAAGTAATGTAGTGTTAGGTACCTAAGGAGGATAATTAATGTAATATGATCATACTTATGGAATAAGGCCCAATAAACTCACACACCTACAACTTAGTGGGCCTTATTCCATGAGTATGGCCACATTACCTTAATTATCCTCCTCGGCTACCTCTCTAGGTACCTAAAATTGCATTAGTTATCCTTAATAGGTACATTGTGTGGAGTTTGATATACCACACCAATTATTGGATAACACAAGCTCTTGTTGTGATGAATACAAATACTTTCTAGTCTTTAGAGATATCAACCCTTAGAAAACCCCTTTTCATAGGGCATGGGTTGAATAAACGTGTTGGCTTATGGAATATAGAGCTTCCAGTTAGGGATGAAGTTATTTATAGGAAATCTCATAACTACAATGGAATCCCTAGGAATTCTATCGACATCGGATAATATAATTTGGAGGCTTCATCACTGAAAAAATATTCTTGTTATTTGAAAAAAAAAAACTAAGGTGTTCTAACGTATCTAGGGGCCACTAAATAAAACTTCATGAGAGTGTTTTTCCTCCTCAAAGGAGAATTGGAAAAAACCCTAATTTAAGGATCAAATGGAAGTGAAGACTCAACTATGGGCCCCATAGGCTTCCTTGGCCCAAACTTTAATCACAATGATGGGTGGTATTTGACCCATGAATACCCTAATAGTGTGTGCTTTTTCAAAATATCACAAATTGAATAATATTCAAAGTCAATAATATCAATATGAGATTCATTAAAGGGCATTGCATTACCTCATGTACTCCCTTTAGGATAAGAGTGTGTGAATCCTTGGGAGGAACCACACTGGTTAGCCTCTGTGCTTGAATTATCCTTGAATGATTTTTAAAATGATAACATCATATAGTTGGGTGGCCATTTAAGTACCCCCTGCTTTCTTGTGATAGGCACGAGAAGACACACCCTTTCACGGGGTGTCCACTTAGTGAACATATGACATATCACATGCGTTTGTGGGTTATTAAAGAATACCTCTAATTTCATTATATATTGATAAATGTCTCCCAAAATTGTTTTGTTGAAACCCTCCCAACACATCTTTCCAATAATAAAAACTCTTATTTTTACTAGACATCCCTTATTTTTACTAGACACCCATTTTTATATCCCCAAATGTCTATAAACCCCACCATACCCCATATCCCCACCCCCAATGTCTACAATATACTGACTCTATTTGTGACAATGTTAAAACCCCCTTTATGAATAAACATGATGAAAAATTAGTCGACAAGGTGAAACCCCATGCACCCTTTGACTCGTGCAAACACCACTAAACTCAAATTATAAAAATTGTTATAACTAAAGAAATAACTCTAAACCAAAAACTAGATCTCTTTATAATCTTAAATTGCATCAAACTTCAACCCCAAAAATCCTATCATTGCCATAAATTCAACTTCTATATACTTTTTGAAAAAAAAAATGTAAACTTTTATATATATATATATATATATATATATATATATATAATGGTTCAACCCCTTGCCATATAACTATTTCCAAATATCCCATAAATACTTCAAATACCATAATAAATTCACTTCCTATCTTTCTAATTGGAAAATATAAAGTGGATATGTTCCCTAATAAAGTTCCATAATAAATTCAATTCCTACCCTTTTAAGGGCATAATACATAGCGGACTTGAGCTTGTAATATATGTGCATTGGTTATAACCTTCCAACATCATAATTTCAACCCTTACCAAATTATAACCAACGCAATATATGTATGTTACTTATGATATGTAAAATTAAAAGTATAAAGAGAAGGTATTATAAACACATTACAAACATTGAAGGTCTATCAGCTATGAACCTTAGCCAAGGTATAGAGCTTCTTATCCAATGTTAATCCCCAATATCGAGAGTATTCTATTTTCTATTTTTTATGGCTTGGCATCGAGCGTTGGTGTTTCTTCAGTCGGTGGCCCAACTACCCAGCCTGTTATCCAACCTCCCTTTGATCCTAGTCCTAGCCCTGTGTGTAATATGGTATTTATACCTTCCAATTATATATTGGTTGTGCAGGAAGTACCAGTGGAACCAGGCTATCGTGAAGTCAAAGAGGAAGGGATTGTTCTTGAAAATATTATTGATTCTTTGCTTTCGATTAACAGAGGTAAGAACTCTCATGTCGAGTTATCCATCTTCTTGGGGAAGACAACCCTCCCCACTGTATCTACAATGAGGGCCTCTAGTTCTGCTTCCAGGCATATTTCGGCAAAGGAGGAAAGAGACTTCGCCCGGTCTAGAGGTCTAGGTATTGAGATTTCACCTTTAAAAGCACGTAGTGGACAGAAAAAGTTGGCACAAGCGCCAGCATAGTCTTCAGATACTAGTATTCCCTTCATCGACAGTGGGCCTCTTAGAGCATTGAAAGCCCGGGTGAGGGCTAAACAATGTTGTTGTTCTCCTTAAATACCAGAGGGATTGGAGGCACTCTCAAAGTTGCCTTGGTTCGTAGGCTATTGGATCAGACTCGTCTGAATATAATGTTTTTCAAGAAAATATGGTCAATGCTCAGAAGGCTAGAGATTTTCTACATTCTTTCAGACCTTCCTGGTTTTCTAGTTCAGTCAGCTCAGTGGGAACTTCAAGGGGTCTTTTAGTGGCTTGGGACCTGACTTTTTACTTATTTGAGCCTTTTCTCACGATTGGGGGTATTTTTTTGACTGGGAAATGCTTATCGTCTAAGAGGGAGATAGCCATTCTCAATACATATGGACCTTGCTCAGACATGATTCCCTTATGGAAAACTATTGAAGGTAGTGGCTTACTAAGTATACCAAACTTGATATTAGCGAGGGATTTAAATTTCATTATGTTTGTCGATGAGGCTTGGGGAGGTTCTGGGGGGATTAGTTGTATTGATGAATTTTACAAAGAAATTTTTCGGTCACATAATCTTGTCGATGTCAAACCTGTAAGGTTGGTCCCTAATTAGAGGAATGGTCATGCTGGACAGGAATCCATCGAAAGGAGATTGGATCGAGTATTTTTTTTTGAATAGTTTTTATATGAGGTGGATATCTATAGATCCTGGGTTGAACACCCATTCATTTCGGACCATGCACCGGGTTTTTTTTCATATGGATATTCATCGGAGGTACAAGCCTTTCCCTTTCAAGTTTAATACCGATTGGTTGTGGAGAAGGAGTTTGTGGACCTGGTGCACAAGACTTGGTTAGACCCCATGTTTCGGATTAAAGACAGTAGTTAGAAAAGGCTAATTTGGAAATTACAAGTCTTGAAAAATCAAACCAAGTCATGGATCAAAGAATTTCGCGAAAGAAAATTGGCAAAAATGACTTCCTTGGAATCTGATATAAAGGATTTTATTGGGCAGCTGGCAGGGGATCCTACTAACCAAATAGTTGCTTCTTCCTTCAAACAAAGTGAATTGGATAGGAATTTGATTCTTCACAACGAGGAGGAACTTTGGCGGATCTATAGCATAGAATTATGGTTGTCATGTGGGGACAACAACACCAGGTATTTCCACAAGATTGCTACTCATAATCGGATCAGGAAACATATTTGGGAGATAGTTTCAGGTTATGGGATTGTGATCAATAAACAAGAGGATCTTTTGAAGGAGGCAACTAACTATTTCAAGACTAGTTATAAGGCACCATTAACTTTGAAAACAAATGACTAGTGAAATATCACATACCTCTTTCCTCATATGTTGGATGAAGAGGAGTCTTGCTTCATGTATGAGCTGGTCACATTGGAAGAACTGTTTAAATTTCTCAGCCATTTTAAGAAGGAAAAAAGTCCAGACCCTGATGGGTGGACTTCTAAATTTTTCATCTTTTTCTTTGATTTGATTGGGGAAGATCTTTTGGCGATGGTCGAAGAGACTAGAAGGTCGAGGTCAGTTATGGGTGGTCTAAATGAAACTTTTCTGACATTGATTCCAAAGACAAACTTCCCAATATCTTTCGATGACTTTCGTCCAATCTCACTTTGCAACCTATGCTACAAGATTATTTCCAAAATAATCGCAAATCGAATTAAACCATTTATGTCCAGGTATATTTTTTGTGAACGGTTGGGATTCCTTAAAGGAAGACACATTCAAGAAGCCATCAGTACATATCATGAAACCATCCACAACATTAAAAATAAAAATCTAAAATCTCTCGTCGTGAAACTAGATTTAAGAAAAGCTTACGACTGTATCGATTGGGACCAACTTCACCTAATACTTTTAAAAATAAGTTTGGGTCTCCATATGACTAATTGGATTATAACATTTTCGTCCTTTGCAGTCTTGGTAAATGGGGAGCCTACTGATTTTTTCAGAAGTGAGAGGGGGGTTCACCAAGGCTGCCCTTTATCACCTCTTCTCTTCATCCTGGTGATGGAGGGACTCAGTTTATCTTTAAAGAAATCTAGGGCGGAAGGTAATATATCAGGTATAAATTTTCCTCGATTGACTAATATCTTACACCTTCTTTTCGTGGATGATGTTCTCATTTTATCTAAGGTGTGTTTACGGGAATGGAAGGAAATTATGTCCATCATTGATCTATTATGTAATGTGGTTGGTGTTATAGTGAATTTGACCAAATCGACTATTCTCTCTAAAGGCCTTGTAGAATTTGACTTGACTCCATTTAAATCCCTTATGCCCTTTACATTCAATACTCTTTCTGTTTGATTTAAATACCTGGGGTGTTTTTTAAAAACAGGCCCGCATAAAGTTGTTGATTGGAGCTGGTTGGTTACAAAAAATTATCAGAAAAGTTCAGGATGGTATAACAGGTGGCTCTCTCTAGGGCACGGATACATATTGATCAAATCTGTGCTGGAAGGCCAATCAAATTTTTGTATGTCCATGGAGACTCTACCTCGTACCATCCTTAACAATATTCGTAAACTTATGTTTCACTATTTATGTAATGGGAAATCAGATTCTTGCCATTTTCATCTCTGCAGGTAAGAGATTTTGTCTACAACAAAACAAAATGGGGGTTGGGGGTTCCTCAGTCATTTTGATTTTAATCTAGCATTGATTTCGACAAAACTATGGAGACTGTTAACGCAGAGAAGCATTTGGCAGTGGGTATTATTTGATAAGTACATTCATAACACTTCTCTCATTAGCTGGCTCAGAAGGTCCTCCTATAACTGTCGATCTGTCTCTCGAATGTGGTCTAGTTTTTTACAATCTCTTCCTATTATCTTCCAGTGGATTAGTTGCAATACTAGAGACGACAGACCCATCGCCATTGGTAAGGACAAAATTCTTGGTATAGGCAGCCAATCCATCCTTAATTCGGAGCTTGTCATAGTCCTGACTTCCATTCAAACTTTTTCGCTGTCACAAGTTTCCATTTATCGGTATCTTGGGATGCGTGTGGATTTATGGAGGAGCAGCGTTGATTTGGGATTAGTTGGGGTCCTTGCAACTAAATGGAACGCTTACATGGCAGAGTTAAAAAAGGCAGGGGTCTGTCTTCTTGCAGGTACAATCAATTCTCTTATTTGGATGGGTGGCGACTTCTCAGGAACCTTCACAGTGAAGAATTGTTATGCTTCTATCCTCTCAACTATGAACCTCCTAATCTGTCAGGGATGGAAGAAAAACGTATGGAAATGGGGGCTCCCTTTGAAGATTAATTTATTTTTCTGGTTGGTGATGGAGGGTAGATTGACAACCTGGGACAAACTTCAATCGAAAGGGTGGCATGGGTCGGGAATTTGCCTACTATGTAATCAAAATTATGAAGATATAGCCCACCTTTTTATTCATTTGTCTTTTGTTGTTTCAGTTTGGGCTAAGTGTGCACAGCTACAGAATTTAAATTATACTTGGATCGGTATTTCCATTAATCATTGCATGGAAGATTGGGTTGGTAACAAGGCATTGTTAAAAATACTTCCAGCATTGGTTTGTTGGCATATTTGGCTCGAACGCAACAATCTTTTATTTGAAGGTAAAGGGCCTTCTACTTGGTCAGTAGTCCACAGGACTTTAAGTATGCTCGAGAACCTTCCCATTGGTACAAAATAGGTACCCAAAAGTTTAAGAGTGAACTCTATCTTCATGATAAATGGTTATTCAGTGGCTTTTTTTACGGTGCTTCAGTGGAGAGAGGTACTAATTGTGGGGCAGGTGGCACCATTTTTTGCAGAGATATGACCAAATATAGGTGGCATTTTAATGGCAAAGCTAGAAAAAATGCTAAAGTTGAATTGTCGAGCGTTTGGGCTTCACTTTTCATAGAAAAGCAGTTATACATTCAATACATCCAGTTGATAGGCGATTCCAAGATAGTAATTGATTGGCTCAATAAAAAAGGAAATCTTCAAGCCATAAATATCGAAGGCTGGAAAGGCAAGATTAGGGAGATGATATCGTCATTCGGAGGTATATATTTTCAGCATATATTTAGGCAGGAAAATGTGGAGGCGAACAAATACTCGAAACAAGCCTTAGCGACTACAAGTGGTAGACTAACATATACTTCTTGGGACAGTGAAAATGATGGAAAAACTTTTCATTTTGACATTTTTTAAAGCCTTTTCAGGACCACTAGTTGCTTATTATTTTATGTTGTCATGTAAACATTGATAGGAAGTAATTTTGTTTGTTTTGATCAGCAAGATTAGGATGAGTCTCTTCTTGTTGACAGTGAACTGTCGAAAGGTAGTATTTTTATTTTTTGAAGACAAGTGGATAGGAAAAGGTTATTATACTTTTAAATATATTGTATTGTTGAAAATTTATATTTTAATATAATTTGTGCGATTTTTCGACTAGAAAAAAAACTTCTTGTTATATAAATTATTATAACAAGTAAAAATTATTAAAGGGTGACTTAATAAAATAGATTAGATTTATGTGCAAGGTTGGTATAAGAATTTTTATGGTTCAATCATGTTGTAGGGTAGGTATTTCCTGGATTGATGGTCTCGAGATAATGGTGTGATGGGATATCATGACGAGAATTGGATTTTCCAAGCTTATAGCTAGTATTAATGGCCAACAGACAATTATGGTGGAGGAAGTAGGTGAACCAGATAGCTCTAGGATCATTGAATTCAAACCAAGGATTGGCGATTGCCAGTGGAAGGTGACGATCCTGGTTAGTATCATGCTCGGTCTTTTAATATTGTTGGTTCTGTGTTATTGCGATTAGTGTATTCAAAAGATGGTTTATTTGTGAAAGGCTTGTGTTTTTGGAAAAGAGAAGCAGGATCCACGGAGTCACTCTGGTGGCTTTCACAAATTGCCTCATAGAATTTTCTAGTAACAATGAACACGAAACCTACACGGAGAATCTAGCTAGCAACAATGAACATGAAACCTACAAAGTCGAGAGAAGAAGAGAAGAATTGGAGAGAAAGAATGAAAGAATTGTATTCCACTATAATCCACACTCAAAGAATGAATAATTTATAATAGATATAAGCTACATGCTCAAAGTAATGCTCCACTTCTAGAGATATGTGGACATACATTGATAGAAACTTGACTGAACTGCCACCTAGTTGTAGTTAACCGGCCATGTAGTCATCAATTAAATACCTCACACAAGTGGAGTGGAGAGAATCTCATGCATGCACATGTGTAGCACTTTCCTAGCCTCATGCATGTGAAGTGTAGGCTCTTGGTGATGATTCCAAGGTGAGCATACAAAACTTGGTGATAATACTGAGGTTGTCATGCGAGACTTGACTCCACTAGTCTAATTGAAGTACAACTGAGTAATGACTGAAGGGGATGTGGCACCCTCATCTATGGGAGAATGTTTCATACCAAGGCACACCCTCAACATAGAGTAATGAACATAGGAAAAAAAATGTTAGGTGGGTGTAAACCTGCACAAAGGATTTAGATAGCAACAATGAACACGAAACTTGCAAATTTGTGAGAAGAAGATAAGAATTGGAGAAAAAGAATGAAAGAATTGTATTCCACTATAATCCACACTCAAAGAGTGAATAATTTAGAATATATATAAGTTGCATGCTCAAACTAATGCACCGTAGTAGTCTTCTAGAGAGATATGGACATGCATTGATAGAAACCTGAGTGAATTGTCACCTAGTCCTAGTTAATTGGCCATGTCGTCATCAATTAACTATCTCACACAAGTGGAGTGGAGAGAATCTCATGCATGCACATGTGTAGCGCTCTCCTAGCCTCATGCATGTGAATTGTGCCCTCTTGGTGATGAGTCCAAGGTGATCATGCAACACATGGTGATAATACCAAGGATGCCATGTGAGACTTTACTTCACTAGTCTAACTGAAGTACAACTGAGTAATGACTGAAGGGGATGTGGCACCCTCATCTAGGGAAGAATATTTGAGACCAAGGGATGCCCTCAAAATAGACTAATGAACATAGGAAAAGAAATACTAGGTGGGTGTGTAATATCTACAATACCCTCCCTGGAGTACTACTAGAAAGTACACAATGAATGGGTCTCGGCCAAAAACCATGTTAGGTACCCATTTTACAATGCATCTAAGAAAACCCACAATGGGAACAGAACCCCCCCTCAAAATACAATGTTGACTAGGAATGATTCTTTGTAGTTGAGTTATTCATTCAGAGGAGACCTTGCAAATGTCTCAATTTCTGCTAAGAGAATTTTTTGTTGAAGATGTAGATGTCTATACGGATCTAATGATGTAAATGCACCAATGAGATGTTTGTATATATCCACTTGATCTAATTAGGAGGCAAAGAATCAATGAGGGAATTATTTTCCTCATTCTTGGTATCTTTTGAATAAGGATTACCTTCAACCTCTACATGGGACTGAGGGTCAAATGCCAGAACAATATAGAAATGCATGGGAGTTATTGGTTCTGTGGTTATGACATCATGCAGATCTCTCTCAAACTGGTATATTGTCCTTCTAGGATTGGCGAGGTCACTTGCAAGATCACTGATTGATTGTGCCCATTTGGGTCTTGGTTCTGGATCAACACATGCATGCTCATGTACTTCTGAATCAAATCATAAATCAAATCTGAAATCAGATCCAAATGACAAGAAGAATTATCTTTGAAATTTGCTTCAGGAGGAAGCCAAGAAGCTTGTTCTTTCGGTGTATTTTTCGTGGGATTTGTCTTGGCATTCTCCGATGTTTCCGCCTAATCCACACCTCGGGTCACGTGGAAGAAATATTCAATCCACTGGGTGTGGCCTTGGGGGGGAGTCTCGGTTCGGGTAGTTTTCACCTGACACTCGACTCCTCTGTCTAGGCTAAATCCTAGCGAAGCCAAGGGGGTAGTCCCTAATAAAAGAATCTAAGGCTTATTAGAACTAAGAACAATACAAATCTAGAAGTTAAATGAATAAAAATTAAATACAACTAGTCTAGCAGCATATGACAATAAGACAATTTCTTATACCAATGATATCAAGTAACATAAATACTTCAAGGAAATAATAGTTGAAATTAAATGCAAGTACTTGAAAGGAAATGAAAGGAATTGATAATGAACAAAATGGAAAAGGTAGACCAGTGCCAATAATGTAAATTATTGTTGTGAGATGTGTGTGTTGCAAATGCTCTTGATAAATTTTATTAATTAAAAATAGTTGGTTGAATTAGTGGGTTAATTCAGTGAAGTGGACCGATGAATGTGAGTCCACTCATGAGTGAAAGATTATAAGTGTCAAAAAATAAAATATAATCTAATGTGTGGCCCTTTAACAATTATCCCTCAAATGGGTACAAGCAAAATTGCAGGACTTCCAACGAGGAGAGACTAGGTCTCAAAATTTCTCCCTAAAGTCACATGTAATCCCACGAGTATTGGTCCCTATGAGTAATAACGGAAAAAGTATTTTCCTAATTAAAATAATCCAAGCAACTCAAGTCCCTTTCTGATCATGCCATAGATCAAGCAAAGATCGCATTGGTTGAGAGCATACTAAGGCCCCAAGGGGGAAGGTTCTTTATTTTGCAAAAATTGAATTGCTAAAAATGAAACTAAACAAACTAATCTAAGAAATTGAAACTAATTTATTGATTTGTGGTGCTTGGGTTTATTTTAAATTTATTTTAACTTGAAAAAATAAAAAGAATCAAAAGAAAGAGACAAAACGCAAAAAAGGACAGTTCCCCCCCAGGGGTAGGGGGGATGGCAGGTCTAGTGGGTGATCCCACTCTTTCTTTCAAGTTATAATTCTTTCTGGAAGAATTTTTGTTGGTATTTTATAGCTTCAATACCATGCAAACTTACAAAATGATAGAAAATTTAGATCAGAAGAAAATTAGATGCCTTGAGTGGTTTCATATGCTCTGGATCCTTGAAAATCGAGAAGAATTTCCCCTTGGCTGTTCATTAACCTGGAAAAATCAGCAAGCTAAAGTGGATAAATATGCCCCAAAATGATTTGGGAGGGCTTCAAAAAGATTTTAGATGTCATATAAAATTTTCCAAGTGAAAAGCTATGAACTAAGTTAGCAAAAGACCAAGAAAGCAAGCTTTATTAGTGAATTTTGTTTGTTGTTTGGGAAAGAAAACAAAATGGCACTAATATTGCTAAATATTTACTTTTAATCTTAAAAAATTGAAACTATCTTTTATCCTTAAGATCTAGAATGAAATACTTGCTAAAAGATGAACTTTTATGATAGATCTAGCTCTTGATGATAGCAAAATTAACATGCAATCTAGATCTATTAATGTATGTATGCATAAGTAAAGATATATTTATGACTTATAATTAGAAACTAGATCTACTTGCATGCAAGAAAAAGGTAACTAATAAATCTTTAATTTTTTTATGAAGGAGAGAGAGAGAAGCTTGGTAGCTTGGAACCCTTGGGCAATGGAGTCTCCCGATGAAATGATGAGGGACTATGTCTTTCATGAATCTTGGAGCTTGTGGAAGATACAATCTAGTTCAGCCATCTCTCCAAGCAATGAGAACTTGTAAGCTTAAAGATACTTGCACAAACCGTTAAATGGGGTGTCACCTACAATAGAGACTTGGATAACATGATAGTTAGCCGAAACACACATGAAAATCAAATGTTGCTAATGTAAATGAACACTAATATATAAGAAACAACCAAATTGAATAGATCTTGTCCTACTAGGTGAAAACACCCCTTCAAAAGAAAAAATTAACAAATCAAATACAAGCAACTAAGTTGCAATTACCTCATAGATTTGAGCACATGGAAACTAGCATCCACACAATAACACAAGCCACCTTCTTGACCTCCAAAGCCCTCTTTATTCCAATGGAAAATATTACAATCACAATACAATAGAAAACTTCACCCAAAATCTAATTAACCAAAGGGTGGAGAAGTGGCTTGTTTATATAGCAAGTGGGGCGTAGATCCCAATGAGGGAAGGCGCACCATCTAAGAGATATTGAGTCGAATAGATGGGTTGAATGATTCCAAGACTCACAATAACTCAAGAGATATGCCACCACTTGAGTGAAGAAGGATGAGAGGGCACCACCTCTCAAGAGGTAGGTGCATCTCTCCATGAGTAAGCCACCTCTTGAGAGGTAGGGTGCACCTCACATAGGAATCTCCATCAACTAGAGAGAAAACACCACTTAACTCTTCCTTTCTTGCCACTAACTCCCTCTTACACTAATTCAACAACCACTAATAGCCAATGAGGCTAAGAGAACTGGAGACAAGCCAAAAACATGTCTCGGACATGTTTTCTTAATAATAGGGATGCAAATTTATTTGTCTTTTATTCACCTTTTTCGAGTAAAATTGACTTTTT
>JZKD02S1889957.1:0-13355 GCA_000966675.3 Picea glauca
GTGCCCCTGCTATTGCATCCAAGGTGACATCAACAATAAAAATAGGTCATATCACTTTCATTGGTCTTGCCCTTTGTGGTGCACTCTAAGTTCCTAAACCAATTCCCTTCTGGCTCACTGCTTCATCGTTGAAGTAGGGGCTAGCTCCCGCGCTCTCACAACAATCATAGTTATTGCAGCGAGATGAGATATGACTCCACGAGTATAACATGAGGGCCACACGACATGGGATACTTGGAACATTTTTTTCCATTATCAATTTACGTTCTTGGATCAATTCGCTATGTGTTGAAATGAAATGCTTGCACACGCATCCTAGAACGATAGGTCCTTTCATTAATGTTTTGTTGTATTAATGAGTAAATATGAGCAATATAATCTACTAGTTTCTAATTATATAATCTACTAGTTTCTAAAACTCTAATTATATAATCTACTAGTTTCTAAAACTTGTTGGATTATGTATAAAATAACTATTATTTTTAATGTAATACTTAAACAAATAATTAAAATAATAATCAAAATAAAAAACAAAATGAAGAGTAAAATATCTATATTATGATATGTTCTGATGTAGGGAATAAAGTAAAATATGTATACTATGAGAAAAGTAAAATATGTATATTATGTAGGTTATAATGGAGAAAGTTGCTTTCATAGTGAAATGTATTTAATAGTTAATATGCTTCCAATATTGCAATGTGTGTAATAGTTAAGATGGTTAATTTATTCATTATGTTATAATGAAGAAAGTTAGTTAAGATGATTAAGTTGATGAAATGAAAACTCGTGAGGTATATGGACATGTGATAAGATTAGCTAACCATTGATTTTTTAGTGAGTATCATTCCTCGAACACTGATCAGTGATTCAACGACTAATTATTCAACCCATTAAATTAACCCACAGAGCCATAATCCATACACATGGATCTGTTTTGTTTAAAAATATAATTCACACACATCAACATCAATTCCCATGTCAGCAGTTTTGCACCAATTCTCATGGCATTCATTTTGACTTTGTGTCGAAGACATTTCTTATGATATGGAATTTATTTTTATTTTTCATAATCCGTTTTGAATGGATTCAGGTTTATGATGCACAAGCCATCATATTTGCTACTGAGTGCCAAATGATTTGTTAACTCATACTAAGTGCCAAACGATTAGTTTTTATTTGTCACAGAAAATTCAAATGGCTAAGCTATTCGACCTTAATACAATTTTAATTCAAATGGATAAGCTATTGAGCCTTAATTAATTTATTAATTGTACATGTAACCTTAATTTATTTTTAAATGCAATAAAAATTTTACTAGCTATAACCTCAATTTTTTTTTATAAAGCAAATTGCGATCAATGCAGTGGACACAAGTTTTAAAAATGATTTTGTAACTATGTATTTCTTATTTTCCAAATATTCAATTATGTTTATACATAGACAAAACATTGATATATACCCTCACAAGGGAAGGTATATGCTACCCTGTAGCCTTGTCATTTTTTCTATACGATAAGTGGTCTATTTCCATCCCATGGGAAATGAATTTTTTTTTTCATGTAACTTATCGTAAGGAACCCCCCAAGCACTTCTCTCATTCTAAGGATGATACAAGGAGTAAACTATATATTCTTCAAGGCACAATGCCGGATCAACAATATGGCTGAAAGTTGTTCCACCAATGTACTCATTAAGAGCTCAACATGTCACTTGCAGGGATTGAACCTAGGTGGGGAGGCTAACACTCCTACTCACAACCAACCAGGCTAGACCCAAGTGACATGGGAAATGAGTATCTTATGTACATGTATATAGTAATATATGTTATCCCCATAAGCAAGTGGTCTTCTACCACTCTAAGGTAATATAATCTTAACTACAAGAGTACACAATTCAAATAAAAGATCTTGATGGGAGTCGAGTTGATAATATCTTGATATGTCACTAAAAATGCGGACATCGTCCAAAGCCACAACAACATCTTATTATGAATATTATGAATATTTATGTAAGAACACAATTAAAAGACAATTAACATGCTTGCAATTAACAATCAAGACTAAATTCTCACACTTAAAGACAAAATTAATCAGAAGGACCAGACTTTCACACTCAAGAAAAATTAAGTATAGTTTATCTTGGTTGTTATAGTGTAGTAATTTACATTGAATGACCTCCACTACTATCACTATGAGCCCTTCAACTCCACCATTACACCCCTAGTTATACTACATACATGTTACAAATCCTTCATTGTTTTTAAATAGATTTTCTTTAGGGTATATTTTAGCTTCGTTCGTTGAATTGTGTCCATACTCCTCCCACTTTATTTCCATAAGAGAGAACATAATTAATATCAAAGGAATAAATGGCATTAATGGCAACTCTGCACAACTATTACAAGTGTCACACAAAAATATGAAAGAAGGGTGCATGGTGGTGTTTTTTAAGGCGAGTAGTTTTAAACAACATATTTGATGGTCAATGTGGTAATAGTATGAAATTTGTCAATATTTATGTTTGGATAGAAATTTTAAATATGATAATAGTATGAAATTCATTAATATTTATGTTTTGATAGAAATTTATTTTAAAATGTAAAATTTTGGATAATTTTATTAATTTTTAATATACAAATTATAAAATGTTTTAGGATATTTTTTTTAAATATTCAAATTTATAAGGTTTATCCTTTAGAATTTGAATGAATCATTAGAAAAAAAAATAAAAAAAATTAGCAAATCTTTTTTGGAAAAAAAAAAACTGAAAATTAGTTTATGGATCAAATTTAGTTCTTAAAATTTTTCTTACTGAAAAATGTATTGATAGAGATCATTGAAAAAAATACATGTATTGGCAAATGGTTTTTGCCAAAAAGAAAAAAACTGAAAATCAGTCCATGGACCAAATTTAACTCCTACTTTTTTTCTTACTAAAAAAGTGAAGGTAGAAATCATTGAAAAACAATACATTTATTAAATAACCAAATTTAATAATTAAAATTATTTTCATCTTATTTGGGATGTTTTTTTTAATTTGCAAAAATATTATTAAAGTGGAAATTAGATACTTGCACAATGTGTAAAAACAAACAATTTGAATTACTAATTTTGTTGAGACTAACAGAAAAAGTGGAAAAATGAAAGCAAATTGATTTACATATTCTCTACTTTGGGACGAAATAATAAGTCTTAGTCATTCTTTAATAATTGATATCAAAGCTTTATCTAAACGGTTGTGGTTTAATAGTTGAAACAAGATACTTATAAGGTAAGGTATAGTGATGATAATCACTAATAATCTAATAATTGATATCAAATAATTGATATCAAGGTTTTATCTAAACAAGACACTCATAAGGTATAGTGATAGTAATCACTAATAATCTAATGATTGAGATAAAATAATCATAAACCATTTAATGTTTAAATACTTATTTATATAAAACATTTAACATTAATATAATTTGATAGGTCAAGTTTGACGGTTCATATGTTAAATTTATCTTTATTACAATAATACAAAGATAAGGTTCATAAGTCTCTAAAAGTTAAAATCTTTTATTTAAAAAAATAATAATTTTAGTTGTTTTAGTGGCTTGAAAATAAATGTTGAAAGGTTGGAATTGCATAAATGAAACTAAAACAAATGTTGAAAGGTTGGAATTGCATAAATGAAATGTTGATCATTGATGTTGAAGGAACAATGATGTGGTGGTGGTTTCATAAAAAACAATATTTTATAGGGCAGAAAAAAATGCTCATGCTTTAGGAATTTCTTGGAAGTAGTTTTCAATGAAGAATTCCCTCTTTGTTTCATACATTTTGAATAACACAAAACATGTATGCAAATAGTGAAAAGACACATTTCTTGGAATTTAAGATGGGAGGACAACTCTATCTATGAAAAATGTTTGGGATTAGTTTTTTCCTTTCAAAATAATAAAGGATTTTGATGATGCAAGAAGACTTGTTGAAAACAATAAATTGTTAATGGTAAAATAATATTAGGATCCAAGTAGTGAGGGGAAGGGTGTAGGAGGTATGAAATAGTTCTCTATCATGTCCCTTTGAAGGATTAGGGAACCCATAGGGTAGGGATGTGATCTAGATTTGAAAATCTTAATATAAAGTTGAATCCATTAAAATTTTAACATTATTCAAATTCACACATTCATGCAAATAATAATGTAATATAAGTCAATTGGGTTTAGCCCGAGTGATTTTTGCTGAGGGGTGTTTCCCCCCTCACCCAGGTTCAATTACCGTAAGTGACTTGTTGAGATTTTAAATGAGCAAGTTGTCGAAAAATCCTCGACTTTCTACAAAATCTAGTTTATCCCAGGTAACATTCTCGAAATGAGGGGAAATGCCCGATGGGTTTCCCCGGGCTCTATTCCAAGTAAAAATAAATAAAAATAATGCAATAGAAATAAGCATGCATTAATTCATTTATAACCATGGATTCCATATCTATTTCATTCATAAAAAAAATAAAAGCTTAAATGAAAAAGTTATAAACAAAGAATGAAAATCAAATATGGAACACTTATATTTTAATTATGATGGTCCAAGAAACTCAATATGTATGGGTAGTTCTCTACCCAACCATAGGAACCCACTATAGATTCCACCCTCAAGCTAGGTTATGAGGCCATCGGGGCAAAGGAAAAATTGGCTATAAACTCAAAGGTCATTGACCCAACCCAATTGCTCTTAGGAATAGCCAATTTTTTCACAACTAAGCAATCCAAATGACCATCCAACCATCAAACAATCATGACATTCTCATCCACCATCCACACAAAATAAGGAAGACATATTCCTTCCCTACACAACAATTCTTCAAGAGTATTCTCCCTTATAGCCTGTTTGTGTAGGTAGGAATAACTAATCCTACTATTTGTCTTCTAGATAACCCAACAAAAAAATACATTGAATCTGAGGCACCTAATTAATGAGTAGCAACTAAGAAGGGAAATGGATGTTTCTTAAACAACCCAACCTCTATGCTCCTCTACAACCATCCATATCTCTTTCTAGGTATGCAAATTGCTCTCACATAATTTATTTTTGGTCCTTTTCAAGTTTGTATCTTAGCCTAAGGCATGATGGTTCCAACTTTTACAACTTGGGTGGTGCTTGAACATGAGAATGGTAAACATGAATGAGTGAATGGATGAGAATGGAAAGAGTATGCATGAGGATGGAGGAGGAACGAATCCCCAAGGGTTCAAATTTCCATGAGTATGGGTACTCTTACACTTCTCCATAATGATTGTACCCAGTGCCCATGCCTTTATAACTACGTGAGGTAGACTTCCTCACCAACCATGAATTACATTCAATGATCATGTTCTAATTCAAATATGGTGGGTGAGATTTATATAAAGAACATGATAAAAAGGTAGGAATCCTAGGGAAGATAGGATTATTTACACCCCTCCTTTGGGCCCTTTTTCCTAGTCTTCATGTCTTGTGGACAGATAGCCCCTCTTGTGCTCTTTATAGCCATATTGGACCTTTATATTAATTTTCAAAATATTATTTAAATATATTGATCATATCGTAAAATGTCTACCACACAGTACATGGAAAACATATATATTGCAATTACATACCTATCCATTTACTAGTTGAACCTTGGCCTTGAGCTCCGCACTAGAAATCGATTCTACATATTACATTGTCTACACATCAGGTCATTCACTTAAGCTCATTTGGCTTGAATCCCATCATTATAATCACTTATTTACAATTACAAACAATCCGATCTAAGACATCGAAAGGGCCAAAACTAGGGTATTACATGATCCCATAGTTCATGACCTCAAAGGATTCTAAAGATAAAGCATGGGCAAAATTATAAAAAAGGGTTATATTAATGAATGAATGTGATGACAAGATTATATGAGGAGGTCATGAATCAGAGTTATATGTAATTAAGATGGCTTACTCAAACACATGATTGAGGAGATCTAGGTAATATAAATAAAGTATGGGAAAAACTCTAGAGCATAGATCTTTGGCCAAAATTTTAATTTTGATTTTTTATGGATCTTGTCTTGTAAAATAAACTTAACATGGGAAAAATTATTTAAATGAGGTGTCAATGGGCCTTTTAGATGTGATATTTTCACACAAAAAATGAATCAATTGATTACCTCTTCTTACAATGTCTACTCTCACACAGGGGCTAGGAGATTGTGCACATCATAATGTGTAAGAGTGCCCTAAGAATTGAAGACATAAGCATCTTTCTTAGGAAATGGTCAAAGGATGTATTTGAATCTCAAATTGGTGGGAAACTATGGACCATGGTACCAGGGATAATGAAACAATGGACAAAAAGAAATGTTAGAGTATTTAAAGTGTAAATATAGATCTTCGAGCAACTTATATGCAAAATTTCTTGAAACATCAATTAAACTATTTGGTCCAGAAAATGGAAAGAGGAGGATTTATTGGGTACTTCCAAATAATAAGTGAAAATTGAAATATGGTTATCTATATCTATATTTTAAGGCATCATGTATAATAATCCACAACGTAAGAAGTTTATTAGGATCAATGGATTTTACTCGCTCCATCCTTCACAAAATTGAATTTTAATGGTGCTTCATGGGGCAACTTAAGACATTTTGGAATTAGAGGCACCCTTAGAAATTGGAGTAGATATATATCCCATTGTGTTTATACTAAAAAAACAATCCAAACTACACATAAGCAATGGCTATAATCATGGCTATTATTATTGTGCTTGATCCATACATCAACCACTTAAAGTTGGAGGGTGATCTCAAATAATCATTGAGAAATTTAAGCTAGCCACTTAAAGGTTTGTTAACTTTCATCTATCCACAATTAGAGATCAATGAAGCCCATGGAAGAACGTGATTCTCTAATAATGAGAATGTAATATAATTTCACATATATATTAAAAGAATACATTGGGTAATGGATAGTTTCCCAAATATGGGAGCAAACATGCATAAGGCGATTCCATAATCATTGGAAGGTAAGATAATTTCACATACAAGTTAAAAGAAGAAATTGGATAATGGATAGTTTTGCAAATATGGGAGCGAGCACGCATCAAGGGGAGGAGTTGGTTTCAATGAATGGAACCAAGGAAACTAGGTTAGGCTTAAACATGAACTCGAGGAGTTTATAGTCCAAGGAATAGAACCAAGGAAACCATGGTAGGATCAAACAAGAACTCATAGAGTTGATAGTCCAAGAATTTTAAATGTGTGAGATGGATATAGTGTTAAGTGAGGATTTTAAATGTGTGATATGGATATGGTTTTGAGTGAGGAGAAACCTACCATCATAGTAGTAAATATGAAGATATCATGCCTTCTCACCCATATCACCTTCAAGACACATGTATGATATTGAATATAAATCCTCAAATATGAAACAAAGGAGTACATTTACATAAATGATGGAACATTCATCCAATGATGTTATGGTTGGTGAGGGGAGGGGTAATCTAGAAATGTAATTGTTGATGATAAAAATGATAGTTTCTTTGAGTAGTTAAGGGGTATTTACATCCCGCATAGACGAATGTGTAGTTATTATGGAAAATGGGTGTAGTCCCATTTTTTAAGATATTTGTGGAATATTTGTTTTGGATTTGAAATTGACCTCTCCATAACACTTGAACATGATAAATGCATGTGTATGGGACAATGTAGAGCCTTATATGCTAGAAAATTATTGGGGAGGAATGGTGAAAAAATGATCATTGAGTCATTAGAATCCCACTTACTAAGGGATTTTTTTTTTTCTGATCACCCTCTTCATTTTATTATATTCATCTTCATTTTATTATATTCATTGTGAAATTTTATTGATATAATTATCTTAGCTAGGACATATTTTCTCCATGAGTATTATGGTTCTCTATTTCATTGTTCTTTCTATTTATGGTAGGTATTTTGTTGGCTTATGATAACCTTATCATGATTTCCTTCCACGTTAGTCTATATTTCTTCTAGTCATGGACTCCTCACTTGATGATGACATATTTTGGAGGTTAAGAGGGAGAATAATAGAGAAACTCACTTCCTTTTAGCTAGGAAGATAAAGCTTGAAGGAAAGAGGATCGCATGTTTTGTCTAATGAGAAACCATCTAGGAGTGTTAGGGTCCTAACCTCCCTAACCCCTCAAGTAGACAAAATAATATGTTTTGTTATGTAATAAAGGTTGTTATTAGTAAATAAGGCCTATGTAATAATGTGAACATGTCTAAGGTAAGAAGACTTACTAGAAAGTTCCGCCTCTAGAAAGTTCTTCCTCTATAATGTTCTCTAGAACATATAAATAGTATAAATAGGGGTAGAAAAAAATGTAAAAAGTTGTCTTGTGAATCATTTGTACTTGAGATCTGCTCTATTGGAGGTTGTCCCCTCGAAGAGGCAAGTGAGATTTTCTCTCAAGATAATAAATGTATCATCTTTTGGATCAATTATGTCATTGTGCTTACTGTTTCTTTATTACTCCTAACAATTGTGATAAAAATTGTATTTTTTCTCTGCATATTTCCTTCTGGTACCTAACAAGTGGTATCAGAGCACTTTCCTTTGTAATTTTTTAGCAATTTTTCTTTTTAGGCTAGAGACGTGGTTCGACGTCTTTAAAGCACAAGGATCTGTCGTTTGGTAGGTAAAACTACGATTTGGGAAGAATACACATAGGAAATACACCTGGTTTAATGTGGTCACTCAAAACACATTGTTTCACTTGGTTGGAAACCTATGTAACCCATGTTGGTACCCCTTCGAGTAGCACCGCATTAGAAAACACCTATGCATGACAATTCACTCCCATGTACCTTTAGGTATATATGAAGTCCCATAGGCATCCTGAAACCAACTGTAGATAAACCAATCGACCACCTCACTTCTATAGTGCAAGTGAGAACAACACTCAATAATATTACTCTCATGTACCTAGGTAATTAGGTAGTACGACTAAGGGTATGTTTGAGCCTCGTTAGTTAGAGCCCTGAGATATTGGGCTAAGTACTACTGTAGGAACCTACCGGTGTATCATAGAGCTATAGCATAGGGTAATCCATTGTCTGTAGGAACCATCAAAATCCTAATCCTTGCTGCCGGAATAGAGCAAAAACATGGTGGAAAATTTTCAAATCCAATGTGCGCAACCTTTGTCTTGCATCTAGTATGCAAAATTCCTAGAAAATTTTAATCATTCATCCACTACATTATTATTTAGATAGGAGTATAACTTCGAAGGAGGAAAAAACGAGTATAGTGGTACCACTAACACCCTTATTTGGGACCTATCCCACTAGATTCCTCTCTTCACACTAATTGCAGCGGTACCCCTTTCTCATAAGCCTTTTTTTGTGGACCCACCCACCCTCTCTGAAACCCTTATTTGAGACCTATCCCACTGGATTCCTCTCTTCGCACTAATCATAGTGACACCACTCTCTCATTATCCCTTTCATATAAACCCATCATCTCTATTATTTCCTACTTATCTCCCAGATGGCCCACACTTGCAACCAAGACCTTGAAAACTACCTCCATGCCTTGGAAAAATCTCATGAACAGATTAGGAAATATATCTCTGACATTACTTTAAGTATTTATACCCTAAATTCTCGACTCACCTAATTAGACACCCTCTCTGCAGCTGTCGACAAATTGACAATAGTGATTACTAAATCCCACAATCTCGTATCCTATGAACAAATTTCACACCAAGAGGGCACTGACTCCTCCCATTTCATTCTAACCCCCTTACTCATGACCTTCATCTTCCCAAATTCAAGGTGAATAAATTCTATGGCTTGGACCCCATAGGATGTGTCACTCAAATGGACCATTATTTCTCCTTGCATGGAATCACTGATGACTTGATCAAACTTTGCATCGGTGTCCTTTACTTGGATCCCTGAATGATGGAAATTGTGGCAATGGCATAAAAATTGACACAGAGGGTATATTTATTGGACCCAATTTGTTACATACCTTTATGAATGCTTTGACACAAACACACATCATTTGGGCCATCTCACCAAGCATAAACAATCGGGTACAGTGGAAGAATACATTGTTACTTTTGAGCAATTGGATTTCAAAATTGAAGGCATGTCCAATACCTTTTGTGAATGATTTATTAGTTGCGTTAAGGATGAAATCCGAGCTCATGTCCTAATGGATCGCCCCTAGACTTAGCTTAAAGATACTCATTGATCCAAGGATGAACACCATGTAGTATCTTCTTAGATCAAAACGCCATCCTTAATTCCTCATTCCCATCCCACCTATCTAGCCCCTATTTCCCCTCCTCTCAAGATGCTGAACTTAACTCGGGCCAAGATGGTTGAATTCCAACTTAAGGGTATTTTCTACAACTATGATGAACAATATTTTTCGAGGCACAAATGTATGGAGATAAATTTATTCATGGCCATTTCTAAGGACATTTCTAAAGAGGATGGTGATGTTTCTCCTTCCGAAGCACTGCCCTAGGCCGATGATCATATCCCGCTCTCTGATCCACCATAATTTGAACCACTTATCTCTCTAAATTATCACACCGGTATCTCCACTTCCCAAACCATTAAGTTAATTAGCTATATCAAGCATTGTAAATTCATTATAGTCATATATAATGGAAACACCCATAATTTTATTCATTGATAAATTGCTCAAGAGACCCTTTTCTATATCCGTGCAGTCTGTTATCACTCCAAGAAACTCTTTAGGGTTGTAAGCTAAAGATGCTTGGTAACTTAAGAAATTTATAAATAGGTATACTTGGATCAATGGGATAACTTAGTGGCTAATGAGAAGAACAACTTATCATGCATTCAAATGAACCAATGCTTTTAGAAATCAATAATCAGATAGAGAAATTGGAATGGGGTATGAAGAATACTAGTCTAGATAACCAAGTACATTAACATGAAGGGTCATACAAGATAGTAAGAGATCCTTTAATTCAAATTTATGAGCTTAATAAGAAGATACCAGTTCTTAGAAGCTGAGCTAAATTGAACTAAAGTACAGAGCAATGCAATACATGAACAAATCTGACATTGATAGCAAAAGAAGACTGTGATTCTATTATCAAGATAAGAGTCTTAGTACAATAGCACAAATGTATCCAGGACCGACCCTTTAGTCCATCTCATATCTTCAGCTTTATAGCTTTACAATAAAAGTTCAGATCCTAGAAGAATGGATCAGATATGCTAAAGATAGAAAGTTAAAACAATTTTACAAAAAGAGAGGAAGAGATCCTCAAAATGAGGTAAATTCCTCATTCTATGGCCTTTAGATCATGTAGAACCTCTGTGTTGTGCAGATAAGCCTTCCAAGGCTATTTAATATCTCTTGAGGAAGATGAAATTCAAATTTGTTGAGTTTGGAAAAAACCCCAATTCGTTGCCACCAAAATAGATAACAAAACCAACTTGAATACCTCTTCTAACTCTTTTACACCCAAAGTGGGTCTTAGATTGGATATTATAATTCAATATATATCTTTAGAAAGAGTTTTCAAGATATTTGGCTGAATAAAACTTCGATCTGGAAAAAAATACTCTTTCTCTGGCCATCTCAGGTTTCACCAACTATTTCGCTTTAATATTAGCTAATTAGCTGATGAAAGCTCTTCTTTTCAACAACTAATTGGTTGTAATTTTGCCTTCTATGTTGGTGAAAGTTTTGTTTTTATCTTTGAGAAGAAAATTATACAGAGTAGCAATGATGTTGACATTTGGCATTTTCCTGCTGACATTAGCTTCTCCACCATTTCTCTCAATTTCTCATTTTCTTCCATCCACTTCTCATGATCTTTTTTGCCTTCACACTGCAAAATATTTGGTTCTGATTCATTTGTATTAACAAAGTTTGCATCCTCGACCTTATTGTTTGCAAGGCACTTCGAGTCAATGCTGCGCTTATCATCCATATCGGCCATGCCCAACTCTGTTTCCTGCAAAATTTCACCATTTCTGACTGTCGATTCTTTACCTTCAACTAGTTTCTCGAGTGTTGGAAGCAATACTTCCTCTTTGGAAACAAGGTCATCCTCATTTTGGACACTAAGAGCAGCTTCTAGAGAGTTAACAGTTTGCATCGACTTGCCTATGCTCTGGGTTTCAGCAGCTACTGGAGGTTCTTCCCCATCCGCATTCTCATTTGAATGTATAGTCTCCTCCATTCTCACCAAATTTTTTTCTTCTATGACATTAGATATCGTCAATGAAGGAACCTCCACAGATAATTCCATCTCAGCATTGTCATGAAACTCCTCTATCTCCTCTGTTAAAGCATGGATTATGTCTCTTTCAGCTTCATTCTTATCAGAAACAGGGTCTGTACATATCTCAACAATTTTTTCCTGATCGTTCTCACCCTCAGGTGAAATAATAATTGAATTGTCTTCGCCCACTATGGTAGGTTTCTCGGAGGTATTTTCATTCTCCATATCTTCAATATTCTGCTCTTGCTCCAGAGCTACCGATGACGGTCTTTTATTGACAATATCTTCTTCCTTAGGCAGGGATAAATCTAAAAAAATTTCATTCTCAATATCCACAACACCCTGCTCTTTTCCAGAGTCACGGATGACCATTTTTCATATGTATGAGAAGGTCGAAGTATCCAGGATATACAAGCAGCGATTTTATTTTTTCTTTTCTGTCTTATGGCTTTGCAACGCCACAACTAATTAATCACAGCGGGTGAATAAATTCATAGGTAGCTAACTAAACCCTGAATCTTTCTTCAAAGCTGGAGATGAAACGTTGAAACGTTTTGAACCTGGAGGAGCTTTAGATCGTAATTTATATGCCTTTATGCAACCGTGAAACTTTGCACTATCGATTTGTTGGGTGTATGAGTAACGACTGTGTATTGTGGTTAAATTTCAGAGACAAAAGTTACAATCTAATTTATGTGTTAAAGACCCGAGGCATATCTCAATAAGCTGCACATTTGTGTTAAAAATCTGATGCACATCTGTATTTCTTAGGTTCCATTGTGCTTTGACCGTTTCCCTGTGATCACCTATATTCTCCTGCAAGCTCTGCGACCTGTAATCAAACAAAAAAAACTTGACAACATCTAAGGCTCGACGCATATCCCCTTTGCTTGTGGTTCTTCATATGCAACTCAATATTCGACAATTATGCCGATGAGATATTCTCAAAATTCCCTTACACCTAACTGGATTTGGTTGTTGGCTGTTGATTAAGGTTGGTTGTCATTGATGTCAATCCTTGAAGAAAGACCCGTAGCACAAAGGTTTGGGTAATGGACCCAATAGTGTTTGATGTAAATATGACTCATTATTGTTTT
>JZKD02S1889957.1:31126-43109 GCA_000966675.3 Picea glauca
CCCCCCTCTCAGTTAGTTCATACCTGTAACATGACATGTGTCACCTCCTGGTGATGCCATGTCAGAATGATGATGCCATCATGACGTCATGCTGACATCACCTGTCGTATTGCTGACGTCAATACTATGACATGTTGACTTTGACCAGTTGACTTTTTGCCTGTTTGGGAAATCAATCAGAACATCTTTCACATATGGCATCCATTTGCAAAAAAAAATTATATGGTCGGAATCAACACAACATGATAGACGCAATGGCGCTGGTTTTGTCTAATTCCGAGAACTTTGATTTTTAGGCCTTCCTGGATCCATTTTGGATCATGCCTCCCCACTAAGACCTTTTGGTCCTTCAAAAGGGTATTAACCAGTCATCAAGTGCAGGATAGGCCACCCCACTTGTTCTTTGTCTTTAAACTCTATCTTGTGCACCTGTCTCATCAATATCAATTGCAAAACAACCATGACAATTGACAATATATTGTTAGCCACTTGTACTCTTTCACATCTTATTGAAGCCACTACCATCCATGTTGAAAACATTAGTAGCGATAACATTAGAAATATGAATGCAAATGAGCTAATATGTTTGTAGTAATTGCATGACATTAGCTTATCTTGAAGCAAAGTATGATTGAAATTCCATTCTACAACCATCTCATGTTCATGCTTAAGATGAATTGTTTTTCTTGGCACAATTATAGGTGTGTTTCTTGCATAAGTTGCCTTCTTTAATTGTTCCATTGTTTGTAGACATTGATTTTCTTTTAAGTGATGAGCATGCACAACATATTCATTTCCTTCTTTAGTTAAGTGATATTGATTATGTTCCCTGTAGAAGATTGCTTTGCGATCATACAAATAAGGACTACCTAATACCATTCCACATTCATTGAGTGGCACCACATCACACGTTACCTCATCCACAAACTTTGATGAAATTGCAAACTTTAAAGTGGATTGCTTTGTTATATGAAATTTATTATTGTTGCTTATCCATTTAAATGAGTAAGGTGTATGATTCATCTTAGTTTTTAATCCCAATTGTTTAACGACTTCCTCTGAAATCAAGTTAGATTGAGATTCACTATCTATCAATGTATCCATCTTAGTATGTTTCATTATCGCCCTTATGTGAAACAACTTGCATCTAGAATCATATCCATCACCAATTTTACCTGTCAAACCAACTGATGTGATCTTAGTCTCATCACCTGAATCATATCCCAAGTCTGTTGGTCGTGTTGCTGCTGCAATTGTTTTCCTCCCTCTTCTTTATTTGAACCATTTTGGTCTCTTCTCTGGGTGCAATTGCCAGCAATGGTCATCATCGTGCCCTTCTTTCTTGCAATGCTTGAAAGAGAGGTCTTCTTCCTTTCTTGTCGTTGAATTTTATTTCTTGCCATTCCCCTTCCTTTTTTCCTCTTTCCTCGAAGAAGATTCCCCTGATACACCAACTCATGTTTCCCCTGCTTCAATGTATGTTTCTTGAACAAAAACCTCATCAAGATTAGTAGGTCCAAACATAAATACAACTTTACGAATATGTGCAAGTAAACCTCCTATATAATTCATAAGAGTTTCTTGGGTATATGGTAATGGAATGTTTAACATTAATGCCATCTTATGAAACTCATCTATGTATTCTTGCATTGTTTGTCCCTTTCTTAGTTTAAGACCTTGTCATTCAATTAGAGCCTTCTCTTTATAACCCAAAGGATACAATTTATTTCTAAGTGCAAAAACAAAATCTTGCCATGATGGAAATACATTACCCACTTGTTGCATGCCATTTTTCAACTTACTCTACCACCAGATGAGTGTTGTGCTTGCAAGACAAAGTGATGCCAACTTGATTTGAGTTTCCTCATCTTTGATTTGTTGCACACTGCAATAAACTTCCATCTGTCTAACCCAATTATCAAGTCTCTCAACATTGAATTCACCATCATACATGGGTAATTCAAATTTCACATCAAGCTTAAGTAAAGGCATATCATGTTTATGTTTATGGGAATGTTTTCTTACGGTGGATTTTGAACTTGTACATGAAGAAGAAGAAGCTGATGGAGAAGAAGGAGGTGAAGGAGGAGGTTGAGGATCCTCTCCTTCTTCAATTTTTTCTTGTTTAGAACATTCCCTTTGGAAAGGCCACTTTCGTTCCAAGTAATCCTCTTATAAGACCTTTACCATCTCAGACATGGCGAATAAAGTCTCTTGCAACTCTATCTCGTTCTGAGACATGCCTTCTTCCAATGTCATCTCCTCACATTGAGAAGTCCTCTTTCTTGATCCAATATCTGGATCCCCTTCTACAAGATTTCCTTCACCACGATTCAACTTTTCCCTGGTAATCATGCAAACTCAAAAACCAATCGTCAACCTACTTTGATACCACTTGATCTGAATTGATATTTTAAAGACTTGGTTAAGTTTTAATCATGAGTTCATTTACCACTTAGGAATTGATTGAAAGAATAAGATATTAATGATATATTATGACAACCATAATAAGAAATTCAGATCGTAATGTAAGCACAAATAGAAGCAAACCATAACAACAAAGTTGTTAACGGAGTTTGACAAGATTGCCTACGTCTCTGGGCCTTTGTCTCAATGGGTGAGGCTTTCTTATTTCTATTAAATTATTCAAAAGTACATTAGAAAAATTTCAAATGGATTACAAAATGGTCTAGCTATGTTTTTCTTGACCTCAAGAATCCAACACATCTGACGGAACTGAAAACGGCTGAGCGTAGCTCCCAGAATTGGCCCACAAAGTTCCCCTTCTCAATGGCTTCCCTAAATAAAAATGGTTTTGGCTTGAAAATTCCTCAGCATTTCTCCTATTCTGAACCTGCCTAATGCTTCTAAGAACCCCTTGGTTTATATATATTTTGAGTTGGCATCAATATCCCAACTTCCTCCCAAGATTTGGCCTCAAATCGGGCTCCAGATCTCTCAATAATGGCTAAAATCCATTAAACATCAGGCTAATTATCAACAAAAATCATAATATATTGTCAAAAACCCAAAAATATTCATATAGGTGCATTGGCCCCTTTCTTTCCGGGCTCCTGGTCCTATGGAGCAAGTCCATGTGTCCATGGGCTAGCGCGCCCCTGGTCTTTATGCCCTGATTTCTGACCCCTGGTCGTTGGCATGGCCATATGGCCACAACCCTAAGCTCACACACGCCCAGCTGCCAACCTTTAGCCCCCTGGTCTAGATCCTGGTCAGTCGAGGTTGGCCCCCGCTGACCGAGGCTTATCTCTTAACATGCGCCAACTGTCAACTTAAATACAAATTCGGTGGCTTGTTTAAACAAGCACCATAATAGATCGGTCGATCTGCCCCCTTTCACGAAGTGGTTGGAACCCACGGAGGTCGAGGGTTCAAAACCCCTAGAAGCCATAACAAATTTTTGAATTAGCCAATATTGGAGAAATCCAAGGTGCCACGTGGCACCCTCTGATTGGTCCATGTGTCACCCTGTGATTGGAACGTACCACACAATCAACGTACAGTCAACATGCATAGTCATCTACCACGTCACCACCGTACAACCCAGTCACCTGCCATGCCACCTGTCATACAACCATGTGTCATGCCACATCATCATCCATATTGCACAGTCACCCTACCACATCATCATCTGTACATCCCAACTTTCGTCTGTATTGCCATGTGTTAGCCTACCATTGGGCCACGTCATGTAGGGACTGCCACATGTCAAATCTGTACAGGTGCCAACTCATCCTGAAAATGCCAAATTTGAGTGACATGTGTCACCTTCTGGTGATTCCATGTCAACATGATGACATCATCATGACGTCACCTATCATACTGCTGACGTCAGCAGTAGGGCCAGTTGACTTTGTCCAGTTGATTTTTTGCTTGTTTGGGAAATTGGTCATAACGTGATATCTTTCGCATACGATGTCCATTTGCAAAAACAATTAT
Organism: Picea glauca; assembly: GCA_000966675.3. Classification (NCBI taxonomy): domain Eukaryota; kingdom Viridiplantae; phylum Streptophyta; class Pinopsida; order Pinales; family Pinaceae; genus Picea; species Picea glauca. The sequence goes on from JZKD02S1889957.1 coordinate 35,087, forward strand.
ATGGTCGGAATCAACGCGACGAGACGGATGCAATGGTGCTTGTTTTTTCTGATTCAGAGAACTTTGATTTTTAGGCCTTCCTAGATCCATTTTGGATCAATGCACAATTCAGGAAGTTTTAGTCCAGGGGAATGATACATAACCCAAGGATGGCACATGGGAACCGACCGCCATTCTCTAACAATTCCCACATCTCAAGCCTTGGGGAAAAAATGTTCTTTAAGGGGGTGGGCATGTTAGGGTCCTAACCTCCCTAACCCCTCAAGTAGATTGAATAATATGTTTTTCTATGTAATAAAGGATGTCATTAGTAAATAAGGTGTATTTGATATTATGATAATGTGAACATGTCTAAGGTAAGAAGACTGACTAGAAGGTTCCACCTCTAGAAAGTTCTTCCTCTAAATGTTCTCTAGAAGATAGAAATAGTATAAATAGGAGTAGAAAGAAATGGAAAAGGTTGCCTTGTGAATCATTTGTACTTGAGCTCTGCTCTTTTGAAGGTTGCCCCCTCGAAGAGGTAAATGAACTTTGCTCTCAAGATAATAAAGGTATCATCTTTTGGATCAATTGTATCATTGTGCTTACTATTTCTTTCTTTCTGCCAATAATTGTGATAAAAAATTTATTTATGCTTTGCATATTTCCTTATGGCACCTTACAAGGAGATTTCGCCTAGACAATTATCTAGGAAAACCTTCCTTTATATGTGCCTTTTTATGGATAGTTTGAGCAACTAGAGAAGAAACTATAATGTTTACTATTTTTTATCGTATGTTTTAAATTAATAACCTATAGTCTAAGTAATCAATATATAATGGTTTTATTTTTGTTTTCTAGCTTGTCCGTTACCTGCAGGCCTAGCATGTGGTCTAAGAAACCCCGACCATTGGGCATCTAAACTGTCAAAATCACCTGGGGATCGCACCCAACTTGGACCACACCAACCCTTAATATAACTGGATTCTTTTGATTGTCTCATCCCAACTACCATGATTTTTAAACCTTGACCACCTTACAAAACGAAACCTTTAAAATCCAATCACGCTAATAAAATTTAACAAAAAATCAATATATAATATTACAACCTAACTTTGTAAACAACAATATTTTGAATAATCAAAATAATATTTTTGTATTCACATGAATGATAAAACTTCTCCTAAGCCAATTAGTACCACTAACATTGTTTCTAAATCTTATTGTTTGATCTATTGTTTCGAAACATTATTGTTTGATCTTCCTATGATATAGGATGGTTGCCACTATTTTCTTGGAATTGGTATACTTTATTAATATAACATTCTCAAACTAAAATGAAACTTTTGTTTTATTGACATGATAATGTAATTTTCCTCAAATATATAATATAGTTTAGTTGTTTTATTTTATTTTATATATATAATTTTGTACATTAATGTTATATTTTAAAAAACCTCTATTCAAATTTTATTTTTATTTATCTCTCTATATATTTCTTAATTTAATAATTATTTATCTCTCTATATATTTCTTAATTTAATAAAAATAACTAAATATATTGTTGATATATATTTGTGTATTATCTTTTTTAATTCTTTAGGAATGTAAATACCAATGAATTCATAACAACTAGGAATCGAGTTTTTTTTGGTGGTCTTACTTTAATCCTAATGCTATGTAATAATCATATATAGAAAATTTTCTTTATATAAAATTGGAAAATTATGATTAATTTTTATAACTTAAAACTCTTCTAACAAACTTACACATATGTAATTAAAATTTTTAACAATTTTTTTATAAAAGATATCTAAGTCAGGAAAATTATGTATTTTTGTAATGTTTTAAATTGTAAAATGAAAGGAGTTAAAATTAAACACTTTCAATTACTATTTTTTTTTATTTTTTCTTAAAATTTGGTAGAAATATTGTTGAAAGTTATAATTTTGTTTGATTGATGGAACTTTGACTATAGTTATGATTTCATTTGATTGATGGAAACTTTATCCTTGGAGGTTAGCACATTTTAAGAAGATCCAAGTCATCAAAATTTCAAAATAAATGAATAGATCAAGGTGAAACTTTGCCTTGCCTGAAAAAAAATACATTCATTGGAAAGATTGAGCTTGTCCGCATTTTAACTTACCCAATCTAACTTTTACTATGGAACTTTTGGTCGATGAGAACTTTGACTATGGAACTTTTGATCGATGGGAACTTTGACTATGGAACTTTTGATCGATGGGAACTTTGATTATGGAACTTTGTCCCCAAAGGTTTTAACACATTTTAAGATCTAGATCAAGGTGGAACTTTGCCTTGCAAAAACAAAAAAACATTCGTCAAAAAGATTAAATTTTTCAACCTTTTGACTCAAAATATAACATTGCTTTGAACTTGTTTTACTCCATGTTGAAACCTTCAAAACATATCCAAATCCCAAGAACACTGACTTATCTTTATGAAATTCACTCTCTAAACTTTTAAATAGTCTCTTCTTCTAAATAACATTGAAAACCATCTTCAAATATGATCTAGATTGGATCATTATATTATTTTTCATCTATCTTAGTGCTTTCTAGGTGGAAAAATTGGAGGAATAAACTTGCAGGGCCATTTTGGCGGTTGGTCCAAATTTGGAAATTTGGGTTTAAAAACCGTATGAAATCTTCCAGAGCCATTTTGAGGCATCAAACGACACTTTTTATGGTCCAAACCCTACTATGGAGAAAGATCCTATATTCTACAGATCAAGACCTTTCCAACAGTGCAAGAATCGCCTCAATCAGAGTTCATATGTGAAAGTTGTATCTCCCGCAAGTTGACCTACCGTATTGATCACCATGGTGTGAGTGGATGCCATGTTAGGCCCCATTAATTAAACGTGTGGCGCTAGCCACGTAGTGGATTTTCTAGAACACTCTAGAAGGTCCAAACTTGACCACTAATTCAGGGTTGAGGAAGTCAATACCCTAAACCTAGATGGCCATTGAGCTATGTTAAATACCATGCTGCTAGGAGGAGAAGGGGTTCCATTCTATGTTATTATATTTTGTTCCAAACCAGAGCATAGCAAATGGGAGTGGGAAATTAGTGATAATAAAAGAGGGGGTTAATGTTCTGTAGAAGCCTAACATGCCCAAGGTCTTAGGTAACTTTGTAGAGAGTTTCTTCTCCTTTAGACTTGCATTATTTCCATACCAGAGAAAAGAGAACAGAGCAACCTCGCCTTCTAGATGGGTTTTCTCCCGTAAGGGTTTCCTAGAGAAAATATTTGTGTTATTTTGTGGATGGTGTGTGATTGCATTTTACCATTCTCTATTTTCCGTATTTTATCTATTTCATGCATAAGCAGAAAATCAATAACTAAATATTTTGGAAACTAAAGGAATTTAACCTTCATAGTGTAGATTTCAGTTTTATTTATCAGATTTATTGTGATGAACTGTTCCAATTGAATATCCACTACAGTTTATAGATCATATTGGTATAAGAGTAGGTTTTCTTGGGGTATTTGTGGAAAGTCGCAGGGATCCCAAAAACAATTTAAGAAGATATTCATAGAACCCTAGCCATGGTAGACAAGTATGTTCATAACAACCCTTGAGATCTAGCAAAAGAGAGACTTGAGATGTTGGAAGCACAGGTCGTCGATATCAACCGCAATATGAACCTTCTCACGGTGGTTCCAGTAAGTAAGCTCAGACTATTCGAAGATGATAGAGGCTCTAACTCTGAGATCATATCGGAGGGGAAACTGGGAGATCGAGAAGACCTAGGAAATGAGTCATGGAAAGAACCTGAGAAAGAGAAGATTAGTTCAAGTGTTGTTAACCATTCACAATCCCTATTCAATATGGAAGTGAAAGTGGACATAAATCCATACCAAGGTGATATCAATGACTTAAAATTGAATCATTGGTTGAAACAACTAGAAGTTTATTTTAGCATTCACCATATAGATGAAGAGAAAAATATGTTATTTTATAAATTGAAGTTAGAGGGCCATGCTTTAACCTGGTGGTAAAACCATACAGGAACACTTAGGCTGGAGGTTGATCCACCAATAAATAGTTGGGAGGACTTGAAAAACCCTCTTCAAGTCCCAATTATACCTTATCAGGTATGTAGAGGACCAATGGATTTGGTGGCACTACTCTAGGCAGAGGCAGGGGAAGAGTGTACAATAGTACACCACCGAGTTCAGGAAGATGGCCATCATGATGGGTATTATCCCAATAACCCATATGTGCTCCTCAAGTATCCGGGGGGTCTACATATTCATCTACGAAAACAATCTATGTTATTCAAGTCAAGGACAGTGGATGAGGTGCGTGTATAGACACAATACCTAGAAAACATAGGCAAAAAGAAGGGGCAACCAAGTGGTTCTAAGTAGAAAGAGCACCAGGGAGCTTCCAAGGATGGGACAAATAAGTGAAAAGGAGGAAAATATAAGAATACAATAACCACTACAGATCAGTGAAAAGACCCTAGAAACCATTGCAACATTGATGGCCACACTAAGGAAAAGTGTTGGAAACTACATCCGGAGATGAACTGCAAGAAGGACATAAAGAAAAAGAAACTTATAGCCACATATTCGAGCATTAAGGTTGAAAGTAGCTTTGATGTGGATGAAAAGATTATTTTCACATATGTGCAGAAGGAGGTGAATCTAAGTACCCTTCATCACCAAAAAGAGAAGGAGACGACCAAAATCTTCCACATCAAGATTCAGGTCAAGAAGACCAAGATATATGCTATGTTCAACTATGGTTCACAGGATGATCTCATAGCAGAAGATCTGGTCGGAAAGATTGGATTGGAGGTTTGTGATCATCCTAGCCCATATCCATTGGGATGGGTAAATAAGGATGCATATATCAAGGTAACAAAACAATGGAAGATTGAATTTGCTATAAGTGTTGATTTTGTTGATGAAGTGGAATTAGATGTAGTACCCCTTGTTGTATGTGGAGTAGTGTTTGGAAGCCCCTACATGTATATGAGGGATGAAATCTTCATGCAAAGAGCTAACCAATATTGACCGATCAAGGATGGGAAGTCCTACATCATCAACGTGCATAAAGGAAAGTCAAAGATCTTACTCGTAAGTGCCAACCAAGCCAATAAGTTGATTAGTTCAAGTAAGAAATATGTTTTACCCAATAGAAAATTATTCTGATGATGAGTCTATAAGAGTAAAGGAATCCTTGGAGGGGTGTACTAAAGAGAAAAAACAACAGTCGGAGGAGTTGCTATAAGCATACAAAGGAGTACTCTAGGAGATGAAAGGGCTACCACCCAAGAGGGAAGTGGAGCACAAAATATTGTTGTTTATAGAATCCCCATTTTCGAATATTGGGTTGTATAGACAATTTGTTCTTGAAGAAAATGAAGTGAAGAAGCAATTGAAACAACTGTTGGAGTAGGGTGTGATTCGACCAAGCACCTCACCTTGTGGGTTACCTATAATAATTGTACCAAATAAGGATGGGACTTGGAAAGTGTGTATTGAATTCAAAGCATTGAATAATATTACACTAAAAAATCAGTACCCTTTTCCCAGGATCTATGATTTGTCATATTAGTTGCAAGATGCAAAATATTTCACCAATTTTGATATCAAATCGAGATACCACCAAGTATGCATCAAGGAAGAAGACACCTAGAAGACTTCCTTCAATACAAGGCAAGGTTTGTATTAATGGTTGGTCACGCCATTTGGTTTAATGCATCAGATACATTTATGAGACTAATGAATGATGTTTTATGTCCATATCTAGATTCATTTTTTATATTCTATTTGGATGAAATATGGCTTATAGTTCTACTTAGGAGGAGCACATCTCACATCTCATGCGTGTGTTAGACACTCTGAAGAATAACCAACTATTGGATAACCTCAAGAAATGTGAGTTTTATCAACCGTTTCTGGTGTATTTGGAGTATGTGATTGGTGGAGGGGAGCTCAATATAGATCCTGCAAAGATGGAGGCCATAATGAAATGACCAGTTCCTACAAATGTCACTGAAGTTAGGAGTGTTTTTTAGGGAAACACGATACTTGTGGAAGTTCATAGCTTCATTTTCATTAGTAGTTGCACCACTCCATGCCATAATAGCCAATGGTAATAGTTTCTAGTGGGGGAGTAATTAGCAGAAGGAATTTGATGAAATAAAAAGAAACATTATTCAAGCATTGATCCTCACACTACCAAACTTGCATAATCCCTTCGAAGTGGAGATATATGCAAGTGGGTATGCCATGGGAGAAATTTTTATGCAAAGAGGAAGGCGTGTATGCTATCATTCTAAAATATTTCATGGGGTAGTTCTCAACTAACCTACCTATGAAAAGGAGCTCTCCCTGCTTCAATATGGAAAGAAGTGGAAACACTATCTGATGGGAAAGGATACCATCATCCACATAGATCACCAACCACTATAGTATTTTCAGGCCTAGAGTAAGCTATAACATAACATGAAATATAAGTGGATGGGGTTTTTACAACAATTTCATCTAGTCATCAATTATAAGATTAAGGGAATCAAAAACAAGTTGGAAGACATGATTTCAAGTCCACCCACATCCAATATTAAATCTTTGGGAACTTTGATGCACATGGATCCTTTTACCCATGATGCATACATAGAGGTATACACAAAAGATGAGGACTTCAAGGAGGTCTTTCAATAGCTACAGGGTCAAATTCATATGGAAGAAGGTGACGATAAGGATGGATATCATTTCCAGAATGGTTTACTCTATAATATTGACAAGCTTTGTGTCCCTAAAGGTGAACGACCACAACTTATCAGATAGGCTCACACTTCCAAGGTTGCAGGACATTTTGGTGTTGGGAAGACAATTGCCAACTTACAAAGGTATGTGTACTGGCTTAGAATGCAAGAAGATATAACACGATATATTAGAGTATGTATACTTTGTTGTACCACAATCCCATTTAGGGGAGGAAATATCTATAACACCACTTACCTATACCCACTTGACCTTGGGGAATCATTTCCATGGATTTTGTAGGAGGTTTACCAACCACCGAGAAGGGACATGACTATCTATTTGTGGTAGTTGACAGGTTCAACAAGATGTGCATTCTCACGCCTTGTAAAAATACCATAAAAGGACAAGAAACAATGAACATGTTATTTTAACAGGTCTAGCTGCACTTTGGGATACCAAGGAGCATAATCTCAGACATGGATACCAAATTTATCAATTCATTTTGGACCACATTATGGTAGAAGATGGACACTAAGTTGAAGAGATCTACGGTATTCCATCGACAAAAAAATGGGCAGGCCTAAGTAGTCAACATGAATTTGGTGCAACTTTTGAGGGGTCACAATCAGAAGCATCTGTAGAACTTGGATGAAAATATGATCAACATAAAACACTCTTATAATAGAGCAATCCACATTTCTATTGCTAAGTCACCTTTTGAAACTAGGTTTGGATACTTTCCACCTACACCCTTGGATGTTTTATATGGAAAACAAGGAGGCGTGAAGGAGGACCTCACATGAGATGCAGTAAAAGAAAAAACTTTGTTGAGAAATTAGGAATAACCATTTGCAATTACAAGAGATGCCGAAGAAATCACAAGAAAAGTACAAGGCTAGACATGACCAACACAAAACAAAGAAAACATTCAGAGTGGGAGACAGAGTACAGTTAAAGTTGAATAAGGAAAGAGTGAAGGGTCTAGGTAAGAATATCAATGCAATGTGATATGGTCCTTTTGAGGCAGTGGAAAAGGTGGGAGATAATGCCTACAGACTCAGTCTACTCCCATACATGTGCATTTACATAGTAGTGAATTTGGAGAATCTCAAACTCTATGACCATTCCATATTGGATCAAGACGAGGAGCAGGTCCTAAATTCCATAGAGGACTTAGCACTAGATGCTCAGGAAGAGTTGGAAGAGGACACAATTTTGTAGACAAGGTCCAAAACTACAAGACTGGGGAAACATGACCTTTGTGAGATTGGGTTGAAAGGACAACTTCTAGGC
>JZKD02S1889957.1:43159-60861 GCA_000966675.3 Picea glauca
ACATCTCTCAGGTCCTTGTTGAAAAAGGCTATGGGATGCTCTTGGTCTTTTTCAAATTTCGGAAGCAACACAACAACTATCGTATGTGTTGATGCAAAAGAGAAAATGAGGAAATTTATATTTTATTGATCACCACAATAAATCAACAATGAATTGTATGAAAAATCAATTATATAAATATATTTGACAACAATTAAAGGGTTGTATAAAGAATAGTGAAGGACACCAATCCTCTTTAGAGAACAAACTCTAGGAGACACAGATCCCCTTCTTCAGAGCACCAACCCTAGGAAGCACCAACTCCCTCGTCTTTAGGGCACCAACCCTAGGAAGCACCAACTCCCTTGTATTTAGGGCACCAACCCTAGGAAGCACCAACTCCCTCTTCATCCGAGCACCAACCCTAGGAAGCACCAACTCCCTCCTCTTCTGGGAACCAACCCTAGGAAGCACCAACTCCCTTGTATTTTGGGCACCAACCCTAGGAAGCACCAACTCCCTTGTATTTAGGGAACCAACCCTAGGAAGCTCCAACTCCCTTATCTTTTACAATTTTCTTAATAAGGATATGAATCCTTCCATGCTCCTCCCTTCCACCCTCACTGCATAAGTATCTTTATCTTTCCTTTCTGGAATCTTCTTATGCTTTTGATCTTCTGATCTGGACTACAAAGACAATTTCTTCTCACTACTCTTTCTCATTTATATACTCTTACAACTGGTGTGAGTTATGAAACCTTGTGTCCCTTTATTTGGACCATCGCACCTCTTCATTTTAACATTAACAATAATCACTTTTATTATTCAAACATTTATTGTTAATTCTTTTAATTTAGTGAGAGTGATTTTCGTAAATCAATCACAGGTATGGATCGATTTCTTTTTAACTCGATTCCATATTGCTGCAAATATTTGCAGAAACCAATTTCTTCATAGGCGCTTCCTTCAACCCATTTATATGTGACCACAGGTGTAGAACCATGGGATTATTAATTTAAGAACTTCCTTCTTCTTTCGCCCTTTTCCTATTATCCCCCATATATCCAGTGTTGGGACTGTGTTCTTCGGTACTTCATCCTTCAGGGCTTTAGGAATTTTCAACCTTTCAAATCTCCTAAATCAGATTTCGCCGAAACAGATCGGACGGTCAATACTTAATCCTTTGTTTATATGTACAATCCAGGAATATCAGAGGCCATTCAAGTAAATTTTCGGTGAGAACTTGATCAACAATTGAATGGACGATTCTCGTTCATTTCGGGAATTCGGGACTTTGTCCTTCACGAATTCCAACCTCTTTACAAATCTCCTGAATAATAGACGCATGTCCATAATCTTCAACGGTTGAGAATGCTCCCGAAGTATTCTTCATATCAGACGACTTATGTCCTCTTCAGGACTTCGAGACTTAGGGCATTTGCTGGTGGTGAAACTCCCGAAGTAAAAACTCTTGGAGTGACGTAAATTGTTGATGTCACTGTTGATGATGTGGACTCTCAAGGTGAGTGCTACGTGTCTTAACCTCGTGAATTTGAAACTTTAGCCTTCAGGACTTTAGGTAATTCGATTACTCCACTTCCCAATTCTTCTAAAGTGATATTCCCCAAAGTGTAAACCTCGAGTCACTTGACTTCATCCAATGGTCATTATTTAACCTGAAAAGGCTTAACACAATCCAACAACTGTTGGGAATTTGTCTATTCAGGATCTCGGGCCTTTGGCCTCGCTTATCCTATCCTTCTACTTTCCTCGATCTGATGGTCAGGATATCTCCCGAAGTGTTTCCTCAGATCATACGGCTTACATTTATTTCGAGGCATTTGTGGCTTACTCTGTCCTTCCACTAAACATGATATGACGGTCTTGATATCTCCCGAAGTGTTCTTTATATCATACGGTTCAAATTTCTTTGGTACTTCGGCCTTCGAGTGATCTTTATTGTTCTCAATCATTTTCTCCCAAAGTGGTTAGCGCTAAATTTGACCATTGCTACCTTGGCATGCTCTGAATAGATCAGACGATCCTCATTTACTTTGGGACTTCATATCAAATGGTCTTCGTCTTCAATTATCCTATCCTTCCACTTAAATTGGTCCAATGGTTGATCTGGATTGCAGAACCATAACTTGTGAGTGGTTTAATTCGTCACCCAAGCTCCGAAATTAAAGTTGTGTGATTGTTGGTGAGTCAACCACTGTCGTTGATATTTGAATCGATGAGATCTAATGATCTAGAATAATTGCAGGATTGGAAATAACGTATAGTTTAATTATCCCTCCACAATCTGCAATCAATCCCTATTGTTGATCTGGCGCTTGTGTATCCAACGGTCCTGGTTTGTCCTGTGGGGATTTCGATCCCGATCATGTTTCTGCATTGTGCTTTCCCTTCTGAGCTTCATGTGCATCATCGGTTTTTGACATCAATGACAGTATGTCCAACAATCTCCCCCTTTTTCATTGAGGGAAACACTCTAACTTCATACATACTCCCCCTGTGATGATGATTTTCTCTATGAAGTTACTCTCCCCCTTTGACATCAATGGAAAAGGGTGGCTCCCCTTAGGGTAATGCTCCCCTAACCATTCAATTTTTAATTAGGTTTTTGAATTACTCCTAATTTTTGTAGGAGATCTTCAAAAGTACTCTTGGGCAGAGGTTTTGTGAAAATGTCTGCAATCTGTTCTTTGGTGTCTACATGCACTATTTTGACCACCTTTTGGGTAACTTGATCTCTTAAAAAATGGTATTTGATTGGTACGTTTTTAGTTTTACAATGCATCACTGGATTCTTAGAAATGCTTATGGCACCAATGTTGTCACAGTTAATAGTAATAGGATTGTTATATTTTATTTGTAGGTCTTCTAAAGTTTGTTTCATCCAAAGGACTTGTGTGCAACATGATGCAACAACAATGTATTTTGCCTCTGTTATAGAAAGAGATGTGGATGTTTGTTTCTTGCTTGACCATGCCACTAGACTTTTTCCCAAGAAAAAATATCCTCCACTGGTGTTTTTTCTATCATCTATGCTACCTGCCCAATCAACATCAATATATGCAGTTAGGTTGATATTTTTATCTTTTGGATACCGCAATCCAATTTCTAGGGTTCCTTGAAGATATCTGAATATTCTTTTTACTGCTTTTAAGTGAGGTTCTCTAGATGCATATTGAAATCTCCCCACAAGTCCTACATCATGCATGATGCCATGTCTCATTGTTGTTGAATAGAGTAAACTTCCAATCATTGATCTATATATTGTTTGATCCACTTTTGGTGAGTCATCTTCTAGACTTAGCTTACATCCAGTGACCATGGGAGTACTCATGAGTTTACTTTCTTCCATTTGAAATTTCTTCAACATGTCTTTGATATATTTGGTTTTTGAAACAAATATTCCATTTTTTGTTTGATTTACTTGTAAACCTAAGAAAAATGAAAGTTCTCCCAACATAGACATTTCAAACTCTTCTTGCATTTTAGTTGCAAATTTTCTGCTTAATGCAGTGAGATTACTCCCAAATATGATGTGATCTACATATACTACCACAACAATCATGTTTTGATCCTCAATTTTGATATATAGGTTGATGTCAGTAGTCCCTCTCTTGTATCCCTATTTTTGTAGATACTGATCAAGCCTAGAGAACCATGCTCTGGGGGCTTGTTTAAGACCATATAGGGCCTTTTTCAGTTTGCACACATAGTCCTGGTTTTCTGATAAAATGAATCCTTCTAGTTGCTCAATGTAGAATTATTATTCTACTGTTCCATTAAGGAATGTTGATTTGACATCCATCTGATAGATTTTGAAATCTCTGTAGGATGCAAAATCTAGGAACATTCTGATGGCCTCAAGTCTTGCTACAAGAGAAAAGGTTTATTCAAAATCAATACCTTCTACTTGGGAGTATCCCTTGCAGACTAATCTGGCTTTGTTATTTATAATTTCCCCATTTTCATTTAATTTTTTCTTGAAGATCCACTTAGTTCCTATCACATTCTTGTTCTTGGGTCTTGAAACTAGTTCCCAAGTCTGATTCTTTTCTATTTGATCTAGTTCTTCATTCATTGATTTTATCCAATATTTACTTTTGACAACTTATTTAATAGAATTAGGTTCAATTAAGGATAACATTGCTTGTTCTGAGTCAAAGACTAGTTTCCTTCTTGTTTCTACTCCTGCACTTTTATGTCCAATGATCTGGCTTTCAGGATGATTCTTCTGAACTCTTTTTGATGGAGCTCTTGGAAAGGGAGTTTCTTCATTGTCTTCTTCATCGGTGTGTGGTTCATTTTCATGTGTTTCATCATCATTTTCTTGCTGAGATTATACATCATCCTCCTCTTGTTGAGATTTTATATCATCATCTTGTTGTTGAGATTTTTTTATCAAAGCCTTGGGATATGCCCTTTTTTAGACCATCTACTTTTACATTTTCACTTTCCATTATTTTTAGTAGTCCGATATTATAGCATCTGTATGCATTTTTATTCGATGAGTATCCTAAGAATATTCCTTCATTAGATCTTGGGTCGAACTTCCCTAGGTTATCTTCATAATTTTTTATGTAACATTTACTTCCGAAAATTCTAAAGTGTTTTACATAGGCTGGCCTCCCAAACCATAGTTCATAAGGGGTTTTGTCATGATTGGGTCTTAACTGAGCTCTATTAAGTATGTGAACTGATGTGTGGATTGCATCTCTCCAGAATTTGTTTGGAAATTTGGCTAGCATAGTTCTTGCAGCTTCTTGAACTGTTCTATTTTTCCTTTATACCACTCCATTGTGTTGAGGAGTCTTAGGAGATGAAAAATGTCTTTTGATACCATGGTTTTCACATAATTGAGTGAACTCTTTAGAGGTGAATTCTCCTCCAATGTCTGATCTTAGACATGTAATTTTGAGATCTGTTTCATTTTCTACAAGAGATTTAAATGTTTTGAATTTCTCAAAGGCTTCTGGATTTTCTTTAAAAAAAAAAACTCAGGTCAGTCTTGTGTAATCATCAAAAATCAACATAAAATAATGTTCACCATAAGTGATTTTTCATTCTGGTAGGTCCACATATATCTGTGTGAATAAGATCTAATGGGTTTTTTGTGGATTGTTCTTTTGTTTTGAACCCAACTCTTGTTTTCTTTCCTATTTGACAATGTTTACAAATGGGATATGAAGGCTTAATCATTTTTGGTAGGTCCCTAACTACCTCTTTCTCATTGTATTTGATCAATTTGTCAAATCTTACATGTTCCAACCTTTTATGCCATAGCCAACTTTCATCTACTTGGCTTAAACGACATTTTTATTCTTCATCTATATTAAGGATGTACACATTGCTAGATGTTCTTGGTGCGACTACCACTAGCTTTCCAGTGTCCCTTTTTCTGATCTCACATTTCTGAGAATCAAAAGTAAGTATGCGACCTTGATCACATATTTGGCTTACAGTTAGGAGATTAGGTTTGAGATTTTCTACCAGAAGTACATCTTATGCTTTAGTTTTATTATTTCCTAACCTAACAGTGCATTTTCCCAGTATCTTGGCTGACATGTTATCTTCAAAAGTTACTTTTCCTTTTCCTTTCTTATTTAACTTGAGAAATTTACTTTAATCTTCAGTCATGTGTTTGGAACATCCACTGTCAATATACCACTAACATCCCTAATTTCTTGGATATAAGGCTACTTTGCACTCTATTTTTCTTTTCTTCCATACTTTTTGATTATAGGAATATTTATCCTTTTATCATATTTTGGCAATCTACATTCATTGGTTTTGTGACCATGGTTGTTGCATTTTTGGCATTCACTATTGACGTTTTGCAAAGGAGAAAATGAGTTATATTTTATCTTCTTTGTATTGTACTCATTGTTCTTATATATTTGGTCATTTCTATAATTGTGTTGTCCATAATCTTTGCAGTGTACTGCCTTATGTCCAAAATTATTGCAAGAGTAACAATTTCCAATAAATAGATATTTAGGGGGATTCCTTCTGATGATTGTATTTTTCTTGTCATTTTTTACTCTAGTAGGGAGTATTGATTTCTATTTATGTGTAACAATTTTCAATGGTATCATTTTTTCTGATTATCCTCCTTTTTTAATGAATTTTTCAGAGTATTTGCATAACTAATTTGTTTCTTGACAGATCCTTGTAATGTAGCAGTTGAGTCTTGAGTATATCCCAAACCAGTCTTGTTGTTTGGTGACCTTTGACTACTGAAAATTTAATCCAATATTTTTAAACTATTTTCAAATTGTGATCCCTTCTTTTCTTTCTCAATTTCACCTTTTAGCAACTTAATCTCAACTTCTAGTTTCTCACATACTTGTTTCTTATCATTTAGTTGTTGTAAAATTACTTCTCCAATTTTATTAGTTTCCAGGAGCTAGGACTTTAAATCACTAATGATATGTTCTGACTCTTTGATGGTTTTGGAAACTTCCATCTCTCTTGATTTTGTAGCTTCTTTAATTTCTAGAAGCTCTTCCCTTAGTACCCTGTTTTGTTTTTCTTAGTTCTTCAATCACACTAAGGATTTATTCTTTTAAGTTTACTTCTTCTTCATCTTCCACATGAATATCATCTTGAGTTTTTATCCCCATAAATAGAAGTTCCGGTTTGTGTTCTTCATTTTATTCTTATGAACTATTGTCTTCTTGGGTAAAGAACATTTTATTTTTCTTGTAGAACTTCTTTTCATTATTAGTTTTGGTTTTCTTCTGATTTTTTAAGGTTCTTTCGTCATCACTTTCCTCCTGCTTAGGATAGGGACACTTATTGGAAAAATGTCCAATTTTTCCACAGCTAAAACATATTAGAGGAATATTCCTTTTGTATTTCCCTATTCCTTTCTTGAGTTTCTTTATGAATTTGGCAGTTTCCTCATCAAATATATCTGATAAATCATCATTGGTCTTTTTATCCTGCCTCATTTTAGATGCTTTAAAGGTTGTTTCCTTTTTTGATGATTTGTCATTCCCTGTTCTCATTTCATATGCTGTAAAAATTCCATGGAGTTGATCAACTGTGAGTGTGTCAAGATAAGACCTATCTTCAATTGTAGATATCTTGGCATCATATCTCATAGGTAATGACCTTAGTATTTTTTTCACAATAGGTTTCTCTTCAAGTTCTTCTCATGTTGCTATGATTGAATTGACCACTTCATCTACCCTGTGAAAGTATTCAATAATGTTTTCTTCTTCTTTCATTTTCAGATTTTCAAACTGAGTTCTATAGGTCTATGTTTTGGCTTCCTTGACTTTGTCATCTCCTTCATATACAACCTCCAACTTGTTCCATATGTATTTGGCTGATTTACAGTGCATACCCTTCACACATATGGAATTAGTCAACCTCCTAGAATTCCATTAACTTCTCTTTTATTTATCATTACAAATTTTCTTTCCTACAACATCTTTGGGTGGAGCAGTTGGTGCAGTGTAACCATCTACAACAAATTGCCAGATATCAAAACCAAGAGACAACAGGAAGTTTTTCATTTTTATTTTCCATAGAGCATATCCTCCTACATTGAACAATGGTGCTTTGTTGTTAGACATTCCCTCTTGTTGATCCATCTTTAGGATCTACCTTCCAGTTGTTAGATTGTATTGAAGGCACCCGCTCTGATGCCAATTGTTGGAATACTGAGTGGGGGTGAATCAATATTACCCCCTTTTAACAATTAATGATTACTTTTTATATTTTATTGATCACCACAATAAATCAACAATGAATTGTATGAAAAATCAATTATATAAATATATTTAACATCAATTACAAGGTTTTATAAAGAATAGTGAAGGACACCAATCCTCTTTAGAGCACCAAATATAGGAGACACATATCCCCTTCTTCAGGGCACCAACCCTATGAAGCACCAAATCCCTCGTATTTAGAGCACAAACCCTACAAAGCACCAACTCCATTGTATTTAGGGCAACAACCCTAAGAAGCACCAACTCCATTGTATTTAGGGAACCAACCCTAGGAAGCACCAACTCCCTTGTATTTAGGGAACCAACCCTAGGAAGCACCAACTCCCTTGTATTTAGGGCACCAACCATTATATTTTACAATTTTCTTCCTAAGGATATGAATCCTTCCATGCTCCTCCCTTCCACCCTCACTGCATAAGTATCTTCATATTTCCTGTGTGGAATATGCTTCTGCTTTTGATCTTTTGATCTGGACTACAGAGACACTTTATTCTCACTACTCTTTATCGTTTATATACTCTTCCAACTGGTGTGATCTATGAAACATTGTGTCCCTTTGTTTGGACCATCACACCTCTTCATTTTAACATTAACAATAATCACTTTTAATATTCAAACATTTATGGTTAATTATTTTAATTTAGTGAGAGTGCTTTTCGTAAATAGATCACAAGTATGGATCAATTTATTTTTAACTTGATTCCATATTCCTGCAAATATTTGCAGAAACTGAGTTCTGTAGAGGTGCTTCCTTCAACCCATTTATTTGTGACCACAGGTGCAAAACCACAGGCTTATTAATTTAATAACTTCCTTCTTCTTTCGCCCTTTTCCTTTTATCCCCCATATGTCCAGTGTTGGGACTGTGTTCTTCGGTACTTCATCCTTCGAGACTTTAGGACTTTAGGACTTTGCAACCTTTCAAATCTCCCGAATTAGATTTTGTCGAAAAAGATCAGACGGTCAATACTCAATTCTCTGTTTAGATGTATGATCCAAGATTATCAGAGGCCTTTCAAGTAAATCATTGGTCAGGACTTGATCAACAATTGAATGGACGATTCTCGTTCATTTCAAGAATTTGGGACTTCGTCCTTCACGACTTCCAGCCTCTTTACAAATCTCTCGAATAACAGACGCATGTCCATAATATTCAACGGTTGAGAATCCTCCCGAAGTATTCTTCAGATCAGACGACTTATGTCCACTTTGGGACTTCGGCCTTCAAGACTTCGGGACTTAGGTCATTTTCTAGTGGTGAAACTCCCGAAGTAAAAACTCTCAGAGTGACTTAACTTGTTGATGTCACTTTTGATGATGTGGACTCTTAATGTGAGTGTTATGTGTCTTAACCTCGTGACTTCAAAACTTCGACCTACGAGACTTTGGGTAATTCAATTACTCCACTTCCCAATTCTCCCAAAATGAGATTCCCCGAAGTGTAAACCTCTAGTAACTTGACTTCATCCAATGCTCATTCTTTAACCTGAAAATTCTTAACATGATCCAACAGCTGCCGAGAATTCATCTATTCGGGATCTGGGGCATTTGGCCTCTCTTATCCTATCCTTCTACTTTCCTCGATACGACGTTCAAGATATCTCCTGAAGTGTTTCCTCATATCAGAGTACTTACATTTATTTCGGGACATTTGTGGCTTACTCTGTCCTTCCACTAAACATGATCTGATGGTCTTGATATCTCCCAAAATGTTCTTTACATCAGACGGTTCACATTTGCTTCGGTACTTCAACCTTCGTGTGATCCTTCGCGTGATCTTACTTGTTCTCAATCCTTTTCTCTCGAAGTGGTCAGCACTGAAGTTGACCACTACTACCTTGGAGCGCTCTGAATAGATCAGACGATCCTCATTTACTTCGAGACTTCGTATCAGACGGTTTTGTCTTCGCTTATCCTATCCTTCCACTTAACTTGATCCAATGGTTGATGTGGATTGTGGAATCATAACTTGCAAGTGGTTTAATTTGTCACCCAAGCTCCACAATTGAAGTTGTGTGATTTTTGGTGAGTCAACCACAGTTGATGATCTTTGAATCGATGAGATTTGACGATCTAGAATAATTGCGAGATTGGAAATAACGTATAGTTTAATTATCCCTTCGCGTTCCACAATAAATCCATGTTGTTGATCTGGCGCTTGCATATCCAACGGTCCTGGTTTGTCCTATGGGGATTTTGATCCCGATCATGTTTCTTCACTTTGCTTTCCCTTATGAGCTTCATGTGCATCATCGATTGTTGACATCAATGACAGTATGTCCAACAAAGTGGTACTTCAGGGAGAAGGTAGAGGATAATTTTCCTGACCTCCTTCAGTAAATATTTTGGGGACCAAAATCCTCTCTAAATGGGAAGGTATGATCTATATTGGATCATTATATTATTTTTCATTTGTCTATGTACTTTCTAGGTGGAAAAATTATAGGAATCGACTTGCAAGGCCATTTTGGTGGCTGGTCCAAATAACCATATGAAATATTTCGAAGCCATTTTTAGGCATAAAACAACATTTTTATGGTCCAAACATTATACACACATAGACCTTTCCAACGGTGCAAGAATCGCCTCAATCAGAGTTCATATGTGAAAGCTATGCCTCCCGCAAGTTGACCTACCGTATTGATCACCATGGTGCGAGTGAATTCCACGTTAGCCCCCATTACTTAAATGTGTGGGGATATCCACATAATGGAATCTATAGAACACTCTAAAAGGTCTAAAATTGATCACTAATTGAGGGTTGAGGAAGTCAATAACCTAAACCTGATGGCCATCAAGATCTATTAAATATTGGGCCGCTAGGAGGAGAAGGGGTTCCATTCTTTGTTATTATATTTTGTTCCATACTAGAGCATAACAACTGGGAGTGAGAAATTAGAGATCATAACAGAGGGGATTAATGTTCTGTAGCATCCTAACATGCCACAAGTCTCAAGTAACTCTGTAGAGAGTTCCTTCTCCTTTGGACTTGCATTATTTACATACCAGAGAAAAGAGATCAAAGCATCCTCACCCTCTAGATGGGTTTTCCCGTAAGGGTTTCCCAGATAATTTTTTATTTTATTTTATTTTGTGGATGGTGTGTGATTGTATTTTACCATTCTCTATTTTCCTCATTTTATATATTTCATGCATAAGGAAAAATCAGTAACTAAATATTCTGGAATCTAAAGGAATTTAACCTTCATAGTGTAGATTTCAATTTTATTGATCAGATATGTTGTGACAAATTGTTCTAGTGGAATATCCACAACAGTTTACGGATCAAAATATTATGCACGTTCATGCATTTTTCTATTCAACATAATATTCTTATCAAAGTACATGACTATAAACTACTACATATTCCTTGACTACTCACTTCATCATCCTCATAATTTTAATAGAACATTTGAAATCCCAAATGTCATCAGAAGTTATCTTTTTCTAAGGAAAACACATCGCAAAAAACCCTAGTCCAATTACTTCCCCATGATTAATGTATTGTAAACAAGGTAAACCATTGGTCTTGATTACAAATCCTAACCTCGAGGTGATCAAAATATTTGAACCTATAACCTCCTCAACTTTGGGGGAGAGATATCATGTTTGTCTCATGAAAACTTGAACTTACCCTTGAGGCTCATCATAAGTTATTTATATAATAAATCTGTAGTTTTAAATCCACTCTTGCATTCATTTTTTTTCTTTGTCTGTATTTATTTATTATTAACAAAAATGTTTTATGGATCCGAACTCTTAGGGATATCTAAGAATTGTAAACCATTGAAACAAAGGACTCTAGGATTTCCATTACACACACACACACATTAGAAAAGTGCTATAGTTGTAGTGGTTAGCATAATAATAATAAAATTTGTCACATAGTCTATAGTTCAACCACCGAGAAAAATATTTTGAGATTGTTACACAATTTTTTTTTTATCCTTCATAAAGGATTTCTTAGAACTTTTTCTAGGGTAAATCATGAAAAGATTCCCAAAACCAATTCTAATTTGCAGAACATAAATAAAAACATGATTAGTGTAAGCTTCATTCTATCTTATGTGATATGGATGTGATTTTGATATTTCCATGTCCACGTCTTCTTGCATTTGGTGGGTTGTTTCTTCTTCTTTGAGTTCATCCGGAGCTGACCCCATTGACATTCTGAGATTTGAAGTTGTGGTCTAAGTATTTTTGTTTTGGTTTATGACTAGTTGATAATGCATATTGCATTCAATGTCTACATCTTGAATTTTCCTATTTTGTTGTAGCATCATTTCCATTAACACATCATACTCCATGTTGTGATTTTCCTCATGATCATGTAGTTTGGATGTAAAAGAAAATACGGAATTCATGTTATTAGATATTATGTCCTTATGCATATGAATAATCCTTTAATTTCATATATTTCATGGAGAGGGAAACACCTTTGGTGGGGATGGTTTCTTGGGTCATTCATTATCCACGAAATGCTGCAAACCTAGTTCTTAAATTCCAAAAAAGAATACCACAAAGTTACCAGTTGTAGTTCCTGAACAAACCATGAATTCCTTTATATACAGTATTCCACTTGCCAAATTCAAAGAGATTCAAACAAGCTAAAACTATAAGGGTTATGAGCATTGAGCTTGATAGACATGGGAATTTTTAAAACACTAAGTCAAGAACAAGAAGCATGGGAATTTCTAGAGGCCTAGAGTTCGCATAGGTTCCCCACCAAACCCAAAGAGCCTCAAACCATTCCAATATCCAATTTCCTAGGTCAAATACAATCCTTGACTCAGCTCCAACCCCATAACAAATTCAAGACACACAGAGAAATCATACAATCAAATTGAAGTAGCGAAGGGATATGACCAAAGATGCCAAGGTTGCTTACCAATTTAATAGACGAGGCCAAGGAACTCTCCTATGAGAATGGACATTCAAGGGCTAGAGGAACCTTTCATAGCCCAAATATTACAACATCATCAACTATAGATTCCATTATCCCACCTTCAATCAACCTTATGACTATGTTGGAGTACATGCATAACATTCCACTTGTCAAGGGACATCCATGTCTATTTTTAGTCATTCCTAAATTTAGGGGGCTAGCTATTTTTAGCAGTGTTATTTATAGAAATTATAACATATGGCATTGACGACAACTAATGCACATTAGATATGGGTAACTTATCCCCTTAGGAAGTGAAATTTTCATTTTTTATTAATGGAGTCAAACTTATCAATTAATGCCATTTACCACTTAGTGACTCATGATATTGACCCATGGTATTTATTAGTTAAGAATTGACTAAATCTAATTAGTGCATGCACAAAGAACCCAACCTTATGCACATTTATCCCCGGAGAGTCTACATATTGTACTCATGTCAAGCTTTAATGTAACAAGTTAAATGTGAATTGGTTCTTCAACAATATTGTCTTTTCGAGTGTTATTTCATTATTTCTTCTCACTTTTTCTTGTAATATTACTAATGTAGTTTTTTTCTCGCAACTAGATGTTGTCTTATGCTTAAAATCCTACATGTATCAAAGCACTAGAGTGTATTGTGACGAAAAAAAAATTGTATTGCGGGTTTTTTTAAATATTGACTAGCCCAAATAGAATGGAACAACCATCTACATCGATGATTCTTACCCCATTCAATTACTTTGAATGGAACCCCAAGATCATACTTTTTATGAGTAAGGGGCTTTATAGGGTCACTATGGGGACATAAGTTGAACCCAATTTAGTTGTAGAAAATGCAAAGTACTTCAATATAATGGATGAGGCCTATGGGATTCTATGCTTGTCCATCTCTCCAGACTTGCTCTTTCATGTTGAATCTTGTTCAACTCCCAACGAAGTATGCACTAAGTTGGATGGATTATCTGGAAAGTAGGATGAACTGAGAGGATATCTATTGGAGAGTGATATCATATCTTTGAGCCCAAGAAAGGTCGAGACCCTACATGACTAATTTTCCAAGTTCAATACTTTGCTTCAACAAGATAAATGTTTTGGCGTTGATAGGAAAGAGGAGAAATGTATACTCTCAATTCTTTCAAATCCAACGCTCGAGTATTTTGTGTTTATTTCTTATTTCCACACTATTCTATGGGAAAATATTGGAAGATTCCCTCTATGGATGACTTCATAGAATCACTCATTCATGAGAAAAATAAGCTCATTCATGATCAAAATAAGCTCATTTAGATGGGGGATCTCAGAAGATTCAAGGCCCATGCTCTTGCAATGCATGATGATAGCAAGAAGAACAAGTAGAAATGAAGGGATCTTGATCACCTAGATATCATTGAATCCTCTAAGGAGACATTGAACCCAAAGGGAGGAAGTTATAAGAAGGAGAGAATAAAATGAAAATACTATAATAGAGGGTTTCATCTTGAGAGTTCTTATATGGTGAAGACAATTGATCTTATGGAGAAAAAACTTCAACAACACAACCTTGCAGATTGCATATTAGACAGGTTCAAGAAGAAGATCGAAGACAAGCCACTAGAGGATCATGGTAAGGGTCATGTTTTGCCTACTATTTCTTCACCATGTAATAGATGAATCTTATAATCAAGTGCCTCTAACCATATGATTGCATCAAAGGATTATTTTTCTTCCTTGATACCTTGCACTAGACCACCTATGTTGATGAGAGACAAAACACCTATGTGAGTGTGTGGAGAAGGAATTGTGAACCTTGATTACGTAAGCTTTGATAATGAATTACATGTTCTAAATATCTCCATGAATCTCCTCTCTATATGCTAGATTACACACTCAGTTACAAGCAAGCGAGTTGAGTTCACTCTAGCTTCAATGATAATTTCAGAGATGGAAGATGGTTCTAGGGTTGTAGTTGGGGAGGTGGATCATTATTCGAAGTTGTATACCTTTTCTCATTGTGTTCCTTATTCTTATTATGTTACTCTTATAACACATGCAAATGAAGAAATTAGAGAAAAATCACAAGACAAGTTTGAGGAAGGTCCCTTGCATGCACTCCAAGAGGAACCAATTGCTCCTTTCTCGCCTCCTCCAAAGGAAAATCTTCGAGATGATTTTACACATTCTTTGGATCATATTTATGATAACATTTTAGAATATAGTTTAGAAGACCATGATAAATCTATTGTAGATCCAAATCACAAGCTAGGGATGGAACATCATACTTTACAGGAAACTAGTAAGCTAGTGGGAGAAACTGCCAAGTCATAGAGACCTAGTTATCAGGTTTTTGGTACTCCATGAGCATTCACTGCTATTGTAAGAATGCACAATGCTCAACTAGTAGCCAAGGACTTCTCACATGATGGAACATGATATATCTGAGAAAATATACATGATGGGGTTGATGATATGTAGCACCATCCTTCTTTATAGCAACTGCATAGTAGTATGCATTACATTTTGAGGGGGGGGTTTCTTCCCATTGGGTTTTCCCTCTTTACCTCACTTTTTCCATATTATGTTTTGCATACGTTGTTTATACATGAGTACCTAACATGGATGAAATTTTTTAGGACTCATACATCATGTCTACTCCCAATTTGTGATTCAGGGGGGGGTGTTGGAGTACATCCACACAATTCCACTTTTCATTGGACATCCATGTATATTTTTAGTCATTCATAAATTTAGGGGTTTCCTATTTTTAGTAGTGCTATTTATAGCAAGTCTAACATATGGAATTGATAGAAAATAATGCACATTGGATATGGATAACTTATCCAGTTAGGAAGTGCACATTTCCTTTATTATTAATGGAGTCAAACCTATCATTTACCATCATTTACAACTTAGTGACTCATGTTATTGACCCATGGTATTGATTAGTTAAGAATTGACTAAATCTAATTAGTGCATGCACAAAGAACCCAACCTTATGCGCATTTATCCTCGGAGAGTATACATATTAAACTCATGTCAAGAATTAATATAACAAGTGAAACACAAATTGGTTCTTCAACAGTATTGTCTTTTCAAGTGTTATTTCATTCTTTCTTCTCAATTTTTCTTGCAATTTTACTAGTGTAGTTTTTTTCTTGCAACTAGGTCTTGGCTTGTGTTTAAAATCCTACATGGTATCAGAGCACTAGAGTGGATTTTGAGGAAAACTAAAATTATATTGCAGGTTTTTTTAAATATTGAACAACCAAAATAGAATGGAACAACCATCTACATCAATGATTCTTACCCCATTCAATTACTTTGAATGGAAACTGAAGATCATACTTTTTATAAGGAGTAAGGGGCTTTACAAGGTCACTATGGGGACAAACGTTGAACCCAATTCAGCTATAGAAAATGAAAATTACTTCAATATAATGTATGAGTTCTATGGGATTATATGATTTTCCATCTCTCCAGACTTTCTCTTTCATGTTGAATCTTGTTCAACTCCCAACGAAGTATGGACTAAGTTGGATGGATTATTTGGCAAGAAGGATGAATTGAGAGGAAATCTATTGGAGAACGATCTAATATCTTTTATCCCAAGCAACTTTGAGACCCTACAAGACTAATTTTTCAAGTTCAATACTTTTCTTCAACAAGCTAAAGCTTGTGGCATTGATAGGAAAGAGGATAAACTTATCCTCTCAATTCTTTCAAAGCTAGGGCTTGAGTATTCTGCGTTTATTTCTTCTTTCCACATTAAAAGGATTTCTATGGGAAAATGTTGGAAGACACCCTCTATGGATGACTTCATAGAATCACTCATTCATGAGTATAATAAGCTCATTTATATGGGGGATATCAGGATATACAAGGCCCATGCTCTTTGAGTGCAGGATGATAATAGGAAGAACAAGCAAAAATAAATGGATCTTGATGACACAGATAACATCGAATCCTCTTAGGAGACATTGAACCCAAAGGGAGGAAAGTATAAGAAGGAGAGAACAAAGTGAAACTACTATAACATAAGGTTTCATCTTGAGAGTTCTTGTAAGGTGGATACAATTGATCTTATGATGAAATCACTTCAGCAACACAACCTTACAGTTTGCATACTACACAGTGTCAAGAAGAAGAATGAAGACAAGCCACTAGAGGATAAAGGTAAGGGTCATGTGTTTACTACTATTTCTTCATCATTTGATAGAAGGATCTTAGATTCAGGTGCCTCTAACCATATTTGTGCATCAAATAATTATTTTTCTTCCTTGTTACATTGCACTAGACCTCCTATGTTAATGGAAGACAAAACACCTATGAGAGTGTCAAAGAAGGGATCGTGGACCTCGATTATGGAAACTTTCAGAATGTGCTACATGTTCCAAAGCTCTCCATGAATATCCTCTCTATCTACTGGATTACACACTCACATACATGAAAGCGAGTTGAGTTCACTCCAGATTCAATGATAATTTCAGATATGGAAGATGGTTCTAGGGTTGCATTTGGGGAGGTGGGTCATCATTCCATTTTGTTTACCTTTTCTCATTTTGTTCCTAAATATAATTATGTTACTCTTATAACACATGCAAATGGTGTTCGACAACACAGGTATTCCAACAAAGGATGAACACCTTCAGTAACCACTCACATAACCAGATCAAAGATCAACACACCGATGTTTTCACGTGGTAAAACTCCTACGGGGAAACATCCACGACCCTAGCCAATGCAGCCACTTGGAGCAGTTTATTAATGCAAAGAAAAAGATTACAGAGAGATTTTACAAGAGAGTTTCGCACAATCGATCATCGGCAAATGACCCTCCATGCTCTTTAAATAGAGAATATGGACCAATCAGGTGTTAAGACACGGATCAATGGTCATTAAGATCGAGGAGAGTATGAACCGTCAGATCACTCTATGTCGGGAACATACTGTGACCGTCGGATTTCCTAACTACAAATGCATACTAATGCATACTAAAGAAACACAGTTTTACCTAACGACATATTAGACCAAGTAGATCTTAACTAACTCCTAAGTGTCTAAAT
>JZKD02S1889957.1:60871-77902 GCA_000966675.3 Picea glauca
TTCTACAAGGGCCTTGTAGGCCAAAAACTTGTCAAAAACTTCACTCTTGAGTTTTAAGAAGTAAACCCAAGTACATCTGGAAAATTCATCAATGAAAGTTAAGAAATACTTGCACACAGAAAAAGAAGGAGAAGAAAGTGGACCACACAAATCACTGTGAACAAGCTGCAAAGGACCTGAGGCGTGGCAAGAGGCACGTTTGTCAAAATTGTCCCAATGATGTTTGTCGAGAACACAATTGGCACAAACACCATCTCTGCATGAAACAAGAGGAATACCAGTCACCATTTGTTGATTACATAGTCACTGCAATGAGCGATAGTTTAGATGAACAAACCGCTCATGTCAAAGTTTGCTCAAGTCGTCGCTATGAGACACAAAAACTGATGAAAAAGATGATGACCCAAAGTTGTCAAACTTGTATAACCTGGTAATATCATCAACAATTCCAGTTGCAAGAACATTCTTAGGATCTTTTAGATCATTGATTACAACTTGGTGAGGTGAAAACTTGACAGTTTTACCTTCACTTGAATGAGTGATTTGATATACTGATAGAAGGTTACAAGAAAGATTTGTAACACATAATACATCATTGAAATGACCATTTTCTACCTGAACTATTCCAGATCCTATAACACTAAGAGATCTATCATCACCAACAAATATTTTCTTGGTGTTACATTCATTTAGAGCAAAAAATATGGCTTTATCCTTAGCCATATGATAAGATGCTCCNTTTCCATTATTATTAATGGATTCAAAATTATCATTTACCATCATTTACTACTTAGTGACTCATGGTATTGACCCATGGTATTGATTAGTTAAGAATTGATTAAATCTAATTAGTGCATGCATAGAGAACCCCAACCTTATTTTCATGTCTCCACAGAGATTCTATATATTGTACTCAAGTCAAGCATTAATATAACAAGTGAAATACAAATTGATTTTTCACCAATATTGTCTTTTCAAGTGTTATTTCATTTTTTATTCTCTCTTTTTCTTGCAATTTTACTAGTGTAGTTTTTTTTTCTTGCAACTAGATCTTGCCTTGTGCTTAAAATCCTATAGTCCGATCTCAATTGAAATTTCCAACACATAATTAAGTGAGGAGTGTGTAAAGCTACCATAGACTTGACGTCCATTGATTTAGGTTCTTGGTCACTAAATCCTCCTTGCCATTTGAAGTGAGACATGTAGGGCATGCAAATGCTTGTAATATTCATTATGAATAGATCAAAGAATGGGTTCAAAGGATAACCCCATTTTTTTTCTTAGAACTCCTCCTTGAATATGAGATGTTGCATTGGTTGGGCTATTTTCTTGTCTGTTGTGCTCCCTTAATACATGGAAGAACTCTGTGGATTCATACATGTAGGCTTCCTTTTGAATTCTTAGAATGAGTGTGGAGAGATTGCAATAAGATGGAATGGTTAGCTTATTCATAAGTCTTATAATGATACATGAATCACCAATAATAATTGTGTTCTTAATGCGCTTTGAATCCAATAATTTTAGCCCTTGGAATAGGGTGAGAGCCTTGGCCTGGTTATTGTAGCTAATCCCAACCCCCATTCATAGTTAATTTCTTGATTTCCTTCGAAATCAAAGATGATCTCCCTTGCAATTTCCACCCCTCAAAATTGTTAAAAAGCATTAATAATAATAATAATAATAATACAAAATGTATCCTCCAATTCATATCATTAAATCCTCTAAATAATAGAAATAAAAAGTAGCATGTAACAATATAACTATACAACAACAAGTTTCCACTTGCATTTATCCCATTTTTAGTACAAACATTTTTTTAAATAAAAATAGTCTTTATCATCCTTTCTACTAAAATAAACTCCCATATTGGCAATGCAATATGCCACCTTATTTCCCTCCCCGTAGACATAGGAAATTTTGAATTCCTTAAATAATTTGAGAAGCCTAAAAGCATCTTAGAGAATCTTATCAATCTTCCAGAATCTTATCAATCTTCTAATTTGAATATCCTTCTCTTCGAATGCCCTTCCCTTCATTATAATCATTCCCAATCATTCCCTTCCCATCCCTAGAATAAATGACTCTCCTTTAATATCAAGAGTCATATAATTGTTATCAAATGATAAATCAATACCTTTAAAGAGGGCCTCACCTCATCCAAGTTATTCATAGAGACCTTGACATCATCTAAATAATCCATCACCCTTATCATTTTTTAATATTCCCCGTCATTTCGGGGCTTAGGCTTCCTTTAGTTGCACCATCAAAATTGAGTTGGACCCAACTTATGGGTAGTCTTTATTTGACCAAGGACCACCTAACTTTATAAGATCTATCCCCATTGTTTCTTGTTCTATTTATTTTTTCCATATAAAATTTTCATAACTTTTTTTGTTTTGTGATTCATGGCACGAAGCTCACTACGTCCACAGTAATCCCCCTGAAATCCGAAGAACATAGGAGGGTCAATAATTTCGAGAATATTGACTCACAAAGAGAAACATGTCGCACATAGGAGACTCAAACCTGGGTAAGGAGGAGAAAACTCCCCACCCCAACCAATTGAGCTACAACCACTTGACGAAAATATTCATAACTTTATTTGAAAAGAAAATAAAATAAATAAGTTCAATTTCCATGTTGCTTGATTGGAAATTTTCAAACTCTTTCGCTAAATATCAACCCATTAATATCCATTTTAATGTGAAAATTATTTTTTAATTATATATAAACTTTCAAGAAATATAATAATATGGTCCAAAGGTAGGACTATATTCTACCAAAATTATTGGCTAGATATAAATAGTTCCAAGAGAGCCAAAAATCGATATGGAATTCACAACTTGCTAGAATATCTTGTACATGTCTTTTCACTAATTTGTACTCCTTTCAAAAACCAAGAGATAACACGCTTTCTCATCCTTCATAACCCATTGAAATTTGTTCTTGCATAAGAGTATAATTAATAATATGAATGTTACCAAACAACAAGTCTTTGTTTAAAAGTATTGATAAAGAAAATAAATATTTTTGAGAAATTTGATGAAGAAGTATTATAATGTTATTTATCCATTTACAATGTTAATTTTATATTTATAAAATTTAAATTATCAAGTTAATTTGAGATGTGTTCTTAATGTATATGTGAAATTAAAATAATTATAGTAAACCATAATTACAATGGGCATACCACGTTCCAAAAAAACATGAAACATACAACTTAAAATATATAGAAAACATGTGAAGAAAGACACAGTGGGAGGAGAACATATTCAATATTTCCATGTCCTTGAGTGAACTCCTTTAGAACCAATTGAATATCTAATCCTAACCTTCTATTGATCCATTTACATGTATCACCTTTTATTTTAAAGTTTACCCATATGTAGAATCTTTTCCCTGCCCATTTGTTTTATGTTCTACCATGCTCCTACACATGGTAAAATTTCACTAAACTTAGTCATTTTTCTTACTTGTAAAAAATTCCTTACCTTGTGTGGAGAATCCATTTTTCATAACCACCCCCTCGCATCCCACACAAAACCCTCCTCCCACACTAGCCATGTTCGGCACAGTTCGACACTAAGTTTATTTCCATTTTTTCTTGTAGCGAGGAGAACTGCATCTTAACCTTTTTCCCGCAAAAAATTCATTTTCACATAGACTTCCCATCCACACAAATGGAACCTATTTGCACCT
This sequence comes from Picea glauca, assembly GCA_000966675.3. Lineage (NCBI taxonomy): Eukaryota > Viridiplantae > Streptophyta > Pinopsida > Pinales > Pinaceae > Picea > Picea glauca. The sequence continues at coordinate 64,571 of JZKD02S1889957.1, forward strand.
ATACTTCCATAAAACTCTTGTGCATATAAATTAACATATCTCTGACCCCCACAGTCCCACACACTTTACATCTTCCGCACAACTTAACTTTTACACAACTAGTTTCTAAAGGGATTGATCTCTTTATATGTGATCTATACTTAGTGAAATATTCATCCATATATTGTGCTTTGCCCTTTATATGTGATCTATACTTAGTGAAATATTCATCCATATCTTGTGCTTTACACATTGCTCAAGGTTCATATATGATCCATTAATTTATTCCATTTTGTGAGGTAAAGGGCAGTGATCATGGGTAAATGAGGATTAATTATCCCATTTTCCCATGAACCACTTGCTTTTCAAAATAACTTTTATTTATGGTTGCTCGCATTTCAAAGGAAATTTGTACGTGTTGAAGGAATGTTTTAGTAAATTTTATTCATGCACTTAACCTTTAAATAACTAGTGGCATGTATATCAAAGTGCATTGGAAGAATAAGAAACATGGTAGCTAGCAGGAGGAAAGAGCCCTTTTGTGGGAATATTGTTAACTCTCTCATGTGCCAAGATAAATAATTTCATTGGTTTGTGGTGTATCAGTGGTTTCAGAGTCTAACTCCTGAAAATAAGAATAATAACAAAATATGGATGATTGTGTTAGTTAATGACGGTTGCATTCCTGAAGTCATCGACTTCAAGGAATTGGTTTCCTAGTGCACCCACATATTTGATTCGAAAAGAAGAACAAATCGAGTATTTGTTGAAGGGAAGAACCATGTACCACTAACTTCCAAGATTTTAAAATGAATGCTTCGATTGCCTTCCTCCAAAAAAAGTCTTAAGCTTCCTGGCAGACTCTTTTATGGATTCAAAATGTGGCAGGATTATTTTGTTAAAGGATTTCATAGTTCCCTTTGCGGAAATGACAACTAACCTTTCAACCATTGACATAACCTTGTTGGTCAAGTTGTATCAATATTTTTCATGTCTATTTTCACGGTTAATGGGACGGGAATCCACTTCTCATATTCCTAGGTCAGTTTTATATGTTTTTCATTTTTCTTTTCGAAAAGAAGCAATGTTTGATTGAGACAAGGTAATCTCAAATGATATTTCCTTTCAGCTGACCAATTCTTTAAAGACTCGTAGATTCGTTAGGACTGTGTATCTAGTCTTGGAAGTCACCTATTGTAATGTGTTTGAAGGGTTATCCCTGAGAGAAAATTTAGATGTTGAGAATGAACCAGTCCAATTCTGGTACCCTATGCTTTGGAAGCATAAGACACCATTCCATTTTTTTCTTATTCAAGATAGTTTATTAAAAAATTTAAATATATGTTGATTGGAGAAGCACCAACAAGGATAACCCAAGAGGAAAAGAATTTACTCAAAGGAAAGGGAATTTATGTACATCAAGAAGACCATACCTACATAAGGTTATATGGTTATGAGGGAATCCCTTTTCTTCTCCTGATATTTGTTTGTGATAGTTTTTTGTCGCATAGAGGTCTATAGACAATATAAAGCATGGTCTATCATTTTTGACATAAAGAGAAAGAGGCAATTGATCTCATTTCCCTTTATTGTTTCCAATGTAACAATAAGAAATTCCTCCCACTTGTTATAAGTTTCTAAAATGTTAAACACATTTAATATGAAGGAATCACAACCTCTCCAAGGTTTTGACCCCTAGGGGGCTATTTTCGCAAAAATTGGCATACATGATATATAACAACCTTTTTACAAGGATTGTTGAAGGAACTTGTGATAATGACCAAAATAACCCCAAGAAAAAGGAGAAATATATATACAATGATGATTTGGTCACCAAGGTTAGTTCCAACACTTAGAAGAAACAAAAAAAAACAAGCAAAAGAGGTAAAGAGGTAAAGATGCAACCAATGTTCAATATTATTCTTCCCCCCATACACATAGGAGTTCCTCCTTTGCACAAAAGGAGCACGAATCAAATTTAAGCAAAGAAGAGAATAATGAAGAACGTGTTGGAGGAGACTATGAAGAAGACCCACCCCATGTTAATATTGAAAGAACACATACAATATCTCAACATAAAAGGAAGAGAAGCTCAATAAATAAGGATTCACATAATTCAGGAAGCCCAAGGAAAACAACTGATATGGAAATAGATAGTGCTACTGTAGTCGATTGGGTAGCCCTTCAAATTATTGAAAACCAATGAATTGCAAAGGAATCAAATCAAAAAGAGATAAAAAAATTTGAAGAGTAGTCATTGACATTGCACAATGCACAATATAATAAAGAAGAGAAAAAGTTGCAGATAGAAAAATTCTAAGTTAAAAATAAGAAAGTAACCTAGAAGTAGAATTCATAGGTTGATGTCTTGGGATTTGGACCCTTACGACTCCTAGAATTGTGTATAAATATTGGAGATGCTCTTTCCCATTCCATCTCAGAGCAAGAGTTAGAAAATATCATATTGAAAAGAACAATAAACGAACTTGAGGATGCATTAAATCCCAAACCATTGTTTGCAGAACCACTGGCTATTATTTCTCCATATCAAATTCCTCCAAGTACACTAGGGACATCAACACGGATAAGAAAAGTCTTTGAATTTCTTAGTGGATTTAGATTGTATGTCACATAAAATATTAATAAGTGACTTAATATTATTTCACAAGAATGGGATGTTAGTTCAAGCCTAATAAATTTGTCACAAAGGATCGCCAACTTCACGAGATATTTGAAAAGGGACTTGGAACATGATGAATATTTTTATAAAAATGATTTAAGTACCTTTATTGCATGGGTTTCTAGTTTATGTGATTATCGTAGAAATCAACAACAGTTGCCTTCAAACCATAGAATAAAACAATTAAGAGTAGGTTGACTGGCAAGGATACAAATGTTATGAGATTCAATTTCCACCTATACAAAGATAAATGACAAAAAGAAGTAGTGCATTCTTTAAAGCATTAGAATTTGTTAAAGACCTTGAAGGCCCACAACTTATAAGAGATTCTATGGTTATATATAAAGAACAACTAAACACATATTTGGATGTGATTAAAGCTTCATGGAAAAGCGAGTTCGAAAACCTCATTGAATTTTCGAAGGATGAAATTAAGCAGTGGCTTGTTACCTTTGTAAATAAAAATGAAGACCATATGGCATCAGTCGAACAACTGCATTTTGAACGTGAAGAAATTAAAGAAGAAACATTTTCACTTAGGTTTAAACAAGACATCATCGTCCCACCAATGAAGGAATATATTGAAGAATGGCTTGAGAAATCATTGGCACAAATATTTAACCCAAAATAACTATCAAGAAGTAGTTATTCTAAGAAGGTTTGAAGCCCAGGTATAAACACATGAAGACCTTGATGCTGAGGAGGATTTGCAAGAGAGAGAGAGAGAGAGAGAGAGAGAGAGAGAGAGAGAGAGAGATGCATCCATCCATTTTCCATTCCTCTACTATTTAGTGAGTGCATTTTCTTTTGAATCATGTCCCCTCTTTTTGTCCTAGTCTTTGATCATCCAAATTTATTAAGTGTATTTTTCATTTGTAAAGTCGATCCTTGACTGCATTTCTCCTTGTCTTCTAGGTTATTGGTACTGTTTTATTTGGTCCATGGGAGCCCATCCTAGTCCATTTGGACGAGTGCATTTCCTTGAATTGTTTAAGTATCAGAAACATTGTGTTTTGAGATAGGAAAGAACTTTATTCAAACTTGAACATCTATGAGTGATTATTTTTTACTCTCGCAGAGATCTATTCTAGGAGTTCATAACATTTGTGGTTACAGACTTTTTATAAAGCAATGAGATCTCATGTGTGTTTCTCTTATGCATCTTATGATTCTAAATTAATCAAATCATTTAAAGCTCTCTGATTTCTGGGCCACCAGTCTTTTTTTTTGTCTATGTCTTGCCTCAAAATCTCTTTTCTCATTACTTGAAATAGTGGATGTGATGGAATGGATGTAGTTTTTTGGTTATTGTATGTGATATATATTTTTTTTTAATATATTCATTTATTATCGATTCAATCATTTTACCACTTGGTCCACTGACAAGTGTTGATGTTATGAATGAATGAATCTATGTTTTGAGCAAGTATATTGAATATGTGAGTGAGAAAGAGGAATACCACCTCTATAAAAATGTAGAGGGAATCTTGATTATTTTTTCAAAAATACCCTAGAAGGTTGACTCTTGTCCCTAATAGGAAAATAGATCAACACCTTCTAAAGCAAGAGATAGAGTTTGCTAATATTTCAAACCTAATTTTTAAAGCTTCTTTATATCATTTTGGATTTGTTTTTTGCATTATTTTTGTGCAATTAAAAATATTTTTAATCTACTAATAATATTTATTACTATTTCAATTAATCTACAATGTTATACTAATAATATTTATTACTATTTCAATTAATCTACAATGTTACATAGTAATTTTATAGACTACTTGATTGAGAATCATAGAGATGAATCCTAAAAGTAGCTAGTATCATTTTAATAGTCATCCCTTAACAATATAAAACAAAACACCAAAATCACAATTGATGTATTTACTTAAAACAAAAGATTGAGGAAACAAAGTGTATCAAACTCACAATTAATACATTTTCCTAAAATAATGGATTAACAATATAAAACAAAACACCAAAATCCACAATTGATGTATTTACTTAAAACAAAAGATTGAGGAAACAAAGTGTATCAAACTCACAATTAATACATTTTCCTAAAATAATGGATTGAGAAACAAAATGCATATCAAAACATATTATCAAGAAGTAGCAAATAAGGTAGGAGCATCAAAATTAAATTTGACAATGATGACAAATAGCATAGGGAAAAACACGGAAAAATAATTGAAAACCAAAAACCTGACTAAGTATGAAAATTCAACACTTAACATACAAGCCAACACATAGTTAACTTTAAATATTTAACCGAATCAAATCGAACCAGCAAGGATTAACTACTATGCAACTTCCCCTTATTTTTATTTTTATATGCGATGATTTAGATAAATATCTAAAGCTTTTAACTCTTTTCGTTGCATTAAATATAAAAGAGAGTGAATGTTTGATATAACCCTACAAACGTGATTATTTAAGTGTAACTATATGAAAATCCTTTTAATAACTATTGTTCCTTTGTGATTGCATGTGAATAATGTTTTCTATTATTTTGGGTTTTTTATTAATAATAATTGTTTTTAAATAATGTTATATTTAATTAAAAAATTAAATGGTTAATTTTCCAAGTTTTTGAAGTTTTTGAAAGAGAAAAAGTTTAATTCACTAATCTTCATGAGAAAAAAAACAAATCACTCATTTCTAACTCATAATTTTTTTTTTAAATAAGATAATTTAATATTTTTCATAAAATTTTATACATTTCATAATTTTAAATATATCAATAAATAATTAATTAAAAAAATAAAACAGTCATTTCTTATCAAATACGATAAGAACATGAACTAAAATTTATCATTTCCTTTTATATAGTGCTATAAATCCACATAATCTTATAACATTTTGAAAAAAATATTTTTATGGAACCTCGTACAAACAAATTAATGGGAAAAATACAATTTTTTTCTCAAGGATCAATAAAAATGACATTAATATTATTTTTCTTTTATATTTTTAAGGAAATTATAACAATATAATATTTTGTGATCCTTATATTAATGAAGGAAATTAGAAAGTAGTGGTGCTTTTTATTAACATAATGATTAATTGACTATGATATAAATATGTTTGCTATCTGTCAATCCAAGTATATGCAGAACTCGTAACTCCATTGTTGTGATATTGTATTAGTTTAAGATTCAATAAATATACAAAATGTGATTGTTGGTCTTCCCTAACAGATGACTCTTCCTATAACCTACAACTCTTCATATTTACAATTTATGTTATAGGTAACACAATCCAAAGGATTACATGTCCAACATTCCCCCCCTTATATGAAGGGGTGTTTGTGAGTTCAAGCATCATTGTGAATTTTTCAAAATTTTCTCTTCCAAGTGCTTCGGTGAATATGTATACAATTTTCTCAATTGTACAACAATGTCTCATGTGAATAGTCTTGGCATCTACATGATATCAAATCAAATGATACTTTGTGTTGATGTGCTTAATTCGATCATGGAATATGGGATTCTTGGCCAACTTGATTGCGTAAGTATTATCAACTAGAAGAGGAGTAGAATTCACTTGTTTCTCTTGCAAATCTTTAAGTATTTTTCTGAGCCACACAATCTCCTTCATTGCTTCTACAATTGCCACATATTCTGCCTTTGTTTTGGAATCTACTAGAACTGGTTGTTTTCATGATCTCCAAAAGACAATTGTTGATCCAAGACTCATGAGATATCTTGAAGCTGACACTCCATTTTGCTTATACCCAACAAAGTTTGAATCAGAATATCCAATCAAGTTGAAGTCATCCACCTTAGAGTACCCAAGTCCAAAATCTTTAGTTCCTTCAAGTATTTTTGAACTCTTTTTGTAGTAGACCAATGTCCTTCACAAGGATTTTGCATGAACCTGGAAAGAATCCGAATAGAAAATGAAACGTTTGGTCTCGTGGTAGTAAGATAGATAAGACTTCCCATAAGTTGTTTGTACTTGGTTGCATCCTAAAATTCATTCCCTTATTTTGATGTGAGTTTCAAATTCTATTCCATTAGAGTAGAAACAAGATTGCACTCAACCATGCCAAACTTGTTCAACATTTCTCCAATGTACTTATTCTAGGAGATGAATATGTACTTTGGATTTTGAATAACCTCAATGCCCAAATAGTAGTGAAGATGTCCCAAATCAATTATCTCGAAACCTTCCTTCAACTCTTTCTTTATGGATGCAATGTAGCTTTCATTGTTCCCTTTTATCAACAAATCATCTACATATACTACAAAGATATACAACAATTTTTCCAACTTTCTTGACAAACAAAGTTGCATTGTCAAGATTGAAATGCTTTAAATTCAATTTCATAAGATGCTCATAAAAATTTACATACCATGCTCACGGTGCTTGTTTCGGGACATATAAGGATTTGATGAGCTTGCATACCTTTCGTTCTTGTCCCTTCACAACAAAGCCTTCTGGTTGAGACATGAAAACATTATCTTTCAAGTCTCCATTCAAGAAAGCATTATTCACATCCATTTGATGAATTGTCCATCCATTCTATGCTGCCATGCAAAATAGAGTATGGATGTTAGCCCATTTTTTGTGGGGGAATAAGTCTTCTCATAATCAACACCTTCTTTCTATGCAAATCCTTTTTCCACACACCTTTCTTTGTGCTTTTCAAGTGAGCCATCTGATTTTTACTAGTTCTTGAATACCCACTTGCAACTAATTGGTTTGGTTCCGAATGGAGAGTCCACCAAATTCCATGTCCCATTATTGATGAGAGCATCATATTCCTTCTACATGGCTTCTTTTCATTCATCATGAGAAGTGGCTTCTTTAATGGAGTCGGTTCAAGGTTAGTATATAAAATCAATTCACAATCATATGAAATGTCCATGTCACTTACATCACCTGAGTTTGAATTATCNGGTGCTTGTTTCAGGACATATAAGGATTTGATGAGCTTACATACCTTTCGTTCTTGTCCCTTCACAACAAAACCTTCTGGCTGAGACATGAAAACATTATCTTTCAAGTCTCCATTCAAGAAAGCATTCTTCACATCCATTTGATGAATTGTCCATCCATTCTATGCTGCCACACAAAATAGAGTATGGATGTTAGCCCATTTTTTTGTGGGGGAAGAATTCTTCTCATAATCAACACCTTCTTTCTATGCAAATCATTTTTCCACACGCCGTTCTTTGTGCTTTTCAAGTGAGCCATCTGATTTTTACTAGTTCTTGAATACCCACTTGCAACTAATTGGTTTGGTTCCGAATGGAGGGTCCACCAAATTCTATGTCCCATTATTGATGAGAGCATCATATTCCTTCTACATGGTTTCTTTCCATTCATCATGAGAAGTGGCTTCTTTAATGGAGTCGGTTCAAGGTTAGTATATAAAATCAATTCACAATCATATGAAATGTCCATGTCACTTACATCACCTGAGTTTGAATTATCTACATTACCTACATCTTGTCTTGAGGAAATTTTGGTTCCTATCTTTCCAACCTCATTAGGATGAACACTTTCAAGTGTTTTTGTGAGCCATTTTGGTGGACATTTATGAGATGGCCGAGGTTACTTAGTTGATTGAGATGGTGTTGAGTTCTCATCAAGACTCAACTTTTCAATCCTCTTGATCACATCATCCAAATTAAATTTAGGTTATGATGAAGTGGCTGGAACTTATGCATGTGGGGGTGATTTTTCTTAAAGCGAAGATTCTAGAGATTGACCCAAGATAGGGATCCCCCTTTCAAGATGTGGAATCTCATCATCAAATTCATGATATGTCGTTATACGAGTGAATGTGTCGAGATGNTGAATTTTTCAAAATTTTCTCTTCCAAGTGCTTCGGTGAATATGTATACAATTTTCTCAATTGTACAACAATGTCTCATGTGAATAGTCTTGGCATCTACATGATATCAAATCAAATGATACTTTGTGTTGATGTGCTTAATTCGATCATGGAATATGGGATTCTTGGCCAACTTGATTGCGTAAGTATTATCAACTAGAAGAGGAGTAGAATTCACTTGTTTCTCTTGCAAATCTTTAAGTATTTTTCTGAGCCACACAATCTCCTTCATTGCTTCTACAATTGCCACATATTCTGCCTTTGTTTTGGAATCTACTAGAACTGGTTGTTTTCATGATCTCCAAAAGACAATTGTTGATCCAAGACTCATGAGATATCTTGAAGCTGACACTCCATTTTGCTTATACCCAACAAAGTTTGAATCAGAATATCCAATCAAGTTGAAGTCATCCACCTTAGAGTACCCAAGTCCAAAATCTTTAGTTCCTTCAAGTATTTTTGAACTCTTTTTGTAGTAGACCAATGTCCTTCACAAGGATTTTGCATGAACCTGGAAAGAATCCGAATAGAAAATGAAACGTTTGGTCTCGTGGTAGTAAGATAGATAAGACTTCCCATAAGTTGTTTGTACTTGGTTGCATCCTAAAATTCATTCCCTTATTTTGATGTGAGTTTCAAATTCTATTCCATTAGAGTAGAAACAAGATTGCACTCAACCATGCCAAACTTGTTCAACATTTCTCCAATGTACTTATTCTAGGAGATGAATATGTACTTTGGATTTTGAATAACCTCAATGCCCAAATAGTAGTGAAGATGTCCCAAATCAATTATCTCGAAACCTTCCTTCAACTCTTTCTTTATGGATGCAATGTAGCTTTCATTGTTCCCTTTTATCAACAAATCATCTACATATACTACAAAGATATACAACAATTTTTCCAACTTTCTTGACAAACAAAGTTGCATTGTCAAGATTGAAATGCTTTAAATTCAATTTCATAAGATGCTCATAAAAATTTACATACCATGCTCACGGTGCTTGTTTCGGGACATATAAGGATTTGATGAGCTTGCATACCTTTCGTTCTTGTCCCTTCACAACAAAGCCTTCTGGTTGAGACATGAAAACATTATCTTTCAAGTCTCCATTCAAGAAAGCATTATTCACATCCATTTGATGAATTGTCCATCCATTCTATGCTGCCATGCAAAATAGAGTATGGATGTTAGCCCATTTTTTGTGGGGGAATAAGTCTTCTCATAATCAACACCTTCTTTCTATGCAAATCCTTTTTCCACACACCTTTCTTTGTGCTTTTCAAGTGAGCCATCTGATTTTTACTAGTTCTTGAATACCCACTTGCAACTAATTGGTTTGGTTCCGAATGGAGAGTCCACCAAATTCCATGTCCCATTATTGATGAGAGCATCATATTCCTTCTACATGGCTTCTTTTCATTCATCATGAGAAGTGGCTTCTTTAATGGAGTCGGTTCAAGGTTAGTATATAAAATCAATTCACAATCATATGAAATGTCCATGTCACTTACATCACCTGAGTTTGAATTATCTACATTACCTACATCTTGTCTTGAGGAAATTTTGGTTCCTATCTTTCCAACCTCATTAGGATGAACACTTTCAAGTGTTTTTGTGAGCCATTTTGGTGGACATTTATGAGATGGCCGAGGTTACTTAGTTGATTGAGATGGTGTTGAGTTCTCATCAAGACTCAACTTTTCAATCCTCTTGATCACATCATCCAAATTAAATTTAGGTTATGATGAAGTGGCTGGAACTTATGCATGTGGGGGTGATTTTTCTTAAAGCGAAGATTCTAGAGATTGACCCAAGATAGGGATCCCCCTTTCAAGATGTGGAATCTCATCATCAAATTCATGATATGTCGTTATACGAGTGAATGTGTCGAGATGGTCAAGTTGCCTCTCAACAATTTCATATTTATTAGAGGATTCAAGAAAGATTACATCTTTGGAAAGGATGAATTTCTTGTTTGTTTCATCATAAAGACAATATCACTTGGTGATATTTGAGTACCCCAATAAGATGCACTTTTGACTCCTTGCATCGATTTTTCTTCTTTTCTCCTTAGGAATCAAGGCATATCATGTGGAAACAAATAACCTGAGATGCCTCACTGAAGGAATGCAACCATACCATATTTCATAAGGAGTCTTGTTTTGAAGAGCATGAGATGGACACTTTTTTTTCACATAAACTGCACTTAGAATTGCATCAGCTCAAGACATCAATTTTACATTCTCGAAAAACATCATGGAACGAACCATATTTTGGAGTGTCTTGTTCATTCATTCAACTACATCGTTCTATTGAGGATAGTATGGAACTATGATTTGATGCTTGATCCCATGTTGGAAAATGTGGTTTTCAATATTCATTAGATGTATATTCTTTTCCATTAGCAGTGTGAAGAGAGTCAATACGAGACTGAGCTTCATTTTTAATCCATACATGAAAATTTTTAAAAGTTTCAAAAGCTTGTGTTTTATCTTTCAGTAAGTACACCCAAAGCATTCTAGTGTAATAATCAATAAAAGAGATGATACATTTATTTCTATTTTCATAAGGAACATGTGTAGGGCCACACAAATTAGAATGAATCAGGTTCAATTTTTCTACATGCTCTAGAAGTAGAATCATGAAATGGTTGTTTGTTATGTTTTCTATTGTGACCACAACAAATCCCCCTTTTATTTCATGCTCTTATGAGCCAAAATAAATGGCCCCCCCATCTGTTCTAAATATGGATGCTTGACCTACNCATTCATCATGAGAAGTGGCTTCTTTAATGGAGTCGGTTCAAGGTTAGTATATAAAATCAATTCACAATCATATGAAATGTCCATGTCACTTACATCACCTGAGTTTGAATTATCTACATTACCTACATCTTGTCTTGAGGAAATTTTGGTTCCTATCTTTCCAACCTCATTAGGATGAACACTTTCAAGTGTTTTTGTGAGCCATTTTGGTGGACATTTATGAGATGGCCGAGGTTACTTAGTTGATTGAGATGGTGTTGAGTTCTCATCAAGACTCAACTTTTCAATCCTCTTGATCACATCATCCAAATTAAATTTAGGTTATGATGAAGTGGCTGGAACTTATGCATGTGGGGGTGATTTTTCTTAAAGCGAAGATTCTAGAGATTGACCCAAGATAGGGATCCCCCTTTCAAGATGTGGAATCTCATCATCAAATTCATGATATGTCGTTATACGAGTGAATGTGTCGAGATGATCAAGTTGCCTCTCAACAATTTCATATTTATTAGAGGATTCAAGAAAGATTACATCTTTGGAAACGATGAATTTCTTGTTTGTTTCATCATAAAGACAATATCACTTGGTGGTATTTGAGTACCCCACTAAGATGCACTTTTGACTCCTTGCATCGATCTTTCTTCTTTTCTCCTTAGGAATCAAGGTATAGCATGTGGAAACAAATAACCTGAGATGCCTCACTAAAGGAATGCAACCATACCATATTTCATAAGGAGTCCTGTTTTGAAGAGCATGAGATGGACACTTGTTTTTCACATAAATTGCACTTAGAATTGCATCAGCCCAAAACATCAATTTTACATTCTCAAAAAACATCATGGAACAAACCATATTTTGGAGTGTCTTGTTCATTCATTCAACTACATCGTTCTATTGAGGATAATATGGAACTATGATTTGATGCTTGATCCCATGTTGGAAAAGGTGGCTTTCAATATTCATTAGATGTATATTCTTTTCCATTAGCAGTGTGAAGAGAGTCAATACGAGACTGAGCTTCATTTTTAATCCATACATGAAAATTTTTAAAAGTTTCAAAAGTTTGTGTTTTATCTTTCAGAAAGTACACCCAAAGCATTCTAGTGTAATAATCAATAAAAGAGATGATACATTTATTTCTATTTTCATAAGGAACATGTGTAGGGCCACACAAATTAGAATGAATTAGGTTCAAGTTTTCTACATGCTCTGGAAGTATAATCATGAAATGGTTGTTTGTTATGCTTTCTATTGTGACCACAACAAATCCCCCTCTTATTTCATGTTCTTATGAGCGAAAATAAATGCCCCCCCCATTTGTTCTAAATATGGATGCTTGACCTACTTGTAATTATACCTTAACTAGCCTTCCATGACCTACCAAAGTGGAAGTGTAAGAAATTGGAAGACACCAACTCTTGAGGAACCCTTTGTGTACTATACACCACTGACTCGGGTACCGATGTCCCTACCCTCAATCTGCAAAGGAAACCTTGAGAAACCTTCTATTTTAACCCTTTATATGATTGAATGATGTTTGGTACTCCAATAATAGCTTGATGAACTGCCATATCGCCTATTGGATATCTAAGGCTGAGAAAGTAGCATAGTATTATATGGTGGCACTCCTCCTTTTAGAGCCGACCCAACAAGCCAACATCTCTTAAGAAATCCTACAATCTATCAATAACAAGTAAGGCAATCAAGGAATACAGATATCAAATAAAACGTGGGGATAAATCAAGTCTAGCCTCTTGGATCTTTAATATTGAATAAATGACAATCTCCCCACTACCAAGACATTATAACTTGGTGATTCAAAGTTTGGAATTTATAATTCTTCAATTTGGAAAATGATTCTCTCATCCCAATAGACTCATCTTGTTCCACCCGCATATCATATTGGTAAATTTTCCTAGATTTGGATGACTATAGAATGGTGTTCCCTCAAATTGGTTTCCATTAGATAAACCATAAGAAAGGAAGATGTAGGGATGAACCTTGCAATTACAAAAAATTCACTACTTCATCTATGATCTTCCAGATAATCCAGAGAAAAGAGG
>JZKD02S1889979.1:0-10640 GCA_000966675.3 Picea glauca
CATTGAATATTTTGTTTATAAAATATGTAATTGTAATATATTGTTTTTGAAATATGTAATTATAATGTTCTTGCAATATAATAAAATGCAATGTTAATGTTGATAACCTATGAAATGTGAGTTCATTGTTATTTTATGTGAAATGTATTGTAATGTAAGATCAATGTCATATACTGTTTTTGAAATATGTAAATGTATTGTTCTTGCAATATAAATAAAATGCAATGCTAGTGTTGATATCATATGAAATGTATGATCATTGTTATTTTATTGCAATTTTATTATAATTAGAAAATGTAATGATATGGTTATCTTATTGTAATGCTAGTGTAAACTATGGTTATTGATAAACATATATGGTGAAATGTCCTGGAATTAAGTACAATAAATTACTCGGATTAGTAAATGAGGGTTGTTGTTCATTTAAATAATGTTGAACTTGGGTGTTCGTTGTCGGAGTCCTTTTGTCAAGTGCCTTCCATAAGGGACGTAGTCGTTCTTCTTATTTATGTTGTACTTGATTGTAATCAGTAAGTTGCTTGGTTTGTTTGTGTCGGGTGGGATGTAGACACCTCCACGTAGCCGAGTGTGTAAGGGTGGGTGTGTGATTATTTTTTCATGTAAGGAATCCAGTGTCGTATCAAGAGTCCCAGGCCCTTTAAAGGCAGGGTTTCCACTCTTGCGACACACCTGACAGAGATTACTAGTTTCTGCCTGAGCAGTCGGCTAGGAGCCTATCTGACATTCTCTCTCTCCGGAGCAGAGAACTAAGATTAAACACCCTGCTTTCCTGTGCAGAAATAGTAAAATCTACTACTATGGATTCTTCCATCTGTTTTCTTACCCTACTTAACCCATATGTCGTGTAATGCTTGCAGTTGCTTGTGGTGCACCCTATGTATTCTTGTTGTGGTCATCGTGGTTGCGTCTCTTTAGTCATTGGGTGGCGACGTGAGTCAAGTGTGTATATTTCCTTTTACACGCACGCACACCCTTTAAAAGAAAAAAATATTGTACATGTTATCAGAGTTGTTGTTGTAACGAGGAGGTTTGTTATATATGGTATCAGAGCGGGTTCGACCCGCGACTTGGGATTCTCTACAGCTTCCGTGACATGAATTGATTTATTATACTGTTGTTGATCGAGTTGATTGTGTGCATGCAGGTAATCATGGTTAGAGGACACCGCGGAAGCAGATGACAGGGTGCTAGGAGAGGAGGCGTGACACCTCCAGTAGCATCCACACCTGAGGGGTCTAACCCCCAGGGAGGCGAGCAAGTTCTCGGACAGGAGAAGATAGCGGTTGGAGATGTTTTTGGGATGATGAGATCTTTTCAGCGCATGTCTGAGGCATTGATTAGCCGATTGGACAGAGACACGGCCAGGGCACCGGTACCCGTTGAGGTTCTTCCACGAACACTAGCCGTTACAGGTAGCGTTCACTGTGAACCCGAGAAGGTTAAATTTCCTGAGTTCTTTGGTGCCCCGGATGGCGCCACCGTCGAGGCATGGTTGGAGAACATGGCGATGTGCTTCGCACTTCGTGATTATACCTCCGACATGAAGGTTCGCATGGCGGTCTTCCAACTGAAGGGGAGAGCTCTACTATTGTGGAAGACACTCCTGCCGCAGTTGAACATGGTCGTTGAAGACGTGTCATGGGAACTGTTGGAGGAACAGTTCCAAGAGAGGTACCTTTTAGAGGAATTCATTGAGCGTCAGCTCAATGAGTTCAACGCATTATGACAGGGAGGTCGTACGGTGCCCAAGTACGAGGCACATTTCATGGAAATGATTCGATATGCTCCACACCTTAACATAGAGAAACTCAAGGTCAACCAGTTCATGTTTGGCCTTAACGACAACCTGAGTGAAAAGGTTAGGATATTGATGCCTCAAACCTTGTACGACGCTATCCAAAAGCCCCCTCATAGCAGAGGAGGAGCTTATCAGTGGGGATCAGACTAGGACTCCAGCGAGACCCGCAGGGTAGGGTTCATCTGGCACACCACAGCATGAGACACCAGCAAGGCATACGCCAGGATATCATGGCTTCCGGAGAGGATCCACTTTCACTACACCCAGATGACCATCGCCTCAGCAGCGGGCACCTTATCAGGGACCAAAACACCACCAGCAGCGTCACCCGCCGTAGCAGTATTTTAGGCCTGTTCAGCAGAACAGACCTGGGTTCCAGGACAGTGGGCCGTCATCTTCTACTTTGGATACCAGGAATACTGGGCCGAAGAAAGGGTGTTGGACGTGTGGGAAGCCAAACTACTAGCGCGACTGTCCTATGAAGAGGACCAGAGCATATGGATCAGCCAGACCCACTACAGTGGGAGATATGGGCAATGCTCATCGAATTCACGCAGAGCACCAGTCGACTATGCTCGAGATGACAGGTACTTTCGCCAACCAGACCCTTAGTATTTTGATAGACCCAGGTGCTACTGAGAGTTTCATTTCTGGTGTAACGCTAAAAAGGATTAAGGTTAAGGCAGTCAAACAGAACGAGTTTAGCTTCATAGAGATGGCTTCAAGAGCCAAACAGAAAGTTGGAGGAAAGGTTACGGGCTGTGCCCTTAACCTGGGAGAGTTTGTCACGAGGGTCAACCTCTACATCATGATCTTAGGATCTTATGATGTCATGATTGGTATGGATTGGTTGGAATCGCATGAGGCGATACTCAACTGTAAAACGAAATGGTTGAGCTTGGTCGATGACGAAGGATAAAGATGTGTGATAGTAGGACTTTACCAGGGAGTTTCCCTGAGGTTCGTCTCTTCCTTACAGCTACGGAAGAGTATGCGCAAGGGGTGCAAGATTTATGCGATCCTTGCACTAAATGAAAAGGGAGTGGTGGAAGGTCTAGAACACCTTCTGGTGGTGAAGGAGTTTGCGGACGTATTTCTAGAGGAGTTACCTGGGATGCCGCCAGAAAAGGAATTGGAGTTTACCATAGACTTGAAACCGGGGACTGAACCGATAGCAAGAATGCCTTATCGAATGTCGACCCCAGAGTTGCAAGAGCTGAAATTACAACTGAAGGAGTTGTTGGACCTGGGGATGATATGCCCTAGTGTGTCACCATGGGGTGCCCTAGTTATTTTCATACGAAAGAAGGACGGGTCATGGAGGCTTTGCATTGACTACCATCAACTGAATAAGGCTACGATCAAGAATCAATATCCCTTACCAAGAATTGATGATCTATTCGATCAAATGAATGGTGTGATGGTGTTCTCCAAGATCGATTTGCAAAAAAGGTATCACCAGTTACGGATCAAGGAGGATGACGTCCCTAAGACTGCCTTTAAGACGAGATTTGGACATTACAAGTTTACTGTTTTACCGTTTGGACTGACAAACGCCCCAGGGCTATTTATGAGTTTGATGAACGGGGTGTTCCGCAAGTACTTGGACAATTTCATCCAAGTATTCATTGACAATATTTTGATATACTCTCGGACAATGGAGGAGCATGACGAGCACTTGTGCTTGGCATTACAGTGTTTACGAGAACACAAACAGTATGGGAAGTTGTCCAAATGCTCTTTTTATCAATCGAGGATTCACTACTTAGGGAATGTCATCTCTGGCGAAGGCATTGCCATGGATCCAACAAAGGTTGAGGCTATTATGGAATGGCCTGCACCTACAAATGTCACAGAAGTGCATAGTTTTATGGGTTTAGCAGGATACTATCAACGGTTTGTCGAGGGATTTTCGAAGATAGAAAATTCGATCATGGAATTGCAGAAGAAAAACAAGAAGTTTGTTTGGGCTGAGAAATGCGTGAAAGCATTTCAAAGGCTGAAAGAGTTGTTGACCTCAATGTCGATACTAAAGGTCCCTGACATGGACGCAGACTTCTTGGTATGCACTGACGCATCCAAGGAAGGTTTAGGCGGAGTCTTGATGCAAGACGGATGAGTGATTTCTTACATTTTGAGGAAACTAAGAAGGCATGAGGAAAAATACGTGACACATGATTTGGAGTTATTATCCATCGTATATGCCTTGAAGGTATGGAGACACTACCTTGTTGGACGAAAATTTGAATTAAAGACTGATCATTGTGGACTACAACACATTTTTACGCAAAGCGACCTGAATGCATGACAATGGCGTTGGTTGGAATTGCTTAGCGAGTACGACTTTGAGATTACTTACATAAAGGGAATAATGAACCGAGTGGCGGATGCCTTGAGTCAGAGGCCACGCATATTTTCGGTGTTATCTCTTCAGACAAATCTACGTGAGAAGATTCTCACTTTACAACGTGATGATGACTGGTACAAATAAGTCGAGAATTTTATCAGACAAAACACAATGATGGTACCATGATATGAGGGATATTCATTTGATAGCGATGGTTTATTGAGCTTTAGAAGTCATATTTATGTACCGCCAAACGATGAGTTGAGGATGTTGATCCTGAGCGAGGCTCATAGAGAAGTTTACATGGCGCACCCAGGAGTCACGAAGATGAGGGCGGACCTTAAACCCTTATTATTCTGGAATGGAATGAAAGCCAACATAGTCAAATTTGTGGCTAGATGTCTAGAGTGTCAGCAGGTAAAGTTTGAACATAGACACCCAGCAGGATTACTTCAACCACATGCCATTACGGAATCAAAATGGGAAGTTATTTCGATGGATTTTATTGTTGGATTGCTACTGACGGCAAGGAGACATGACTCGATTTTTGTAGTAGTAGACACTCTGACGAAGAGTCCTCACTTTATTCCTGTGCTTACGACATATCATGCACCTGACATAGTGAGAGTTTTCATCAGTGAGATTGTGAGGCTGCATGGCGTGCCTAAAAATATTATATCCGATCGAGGATCGGTATTTACTGGATGATTTTGGACGAGCTTCCAAGAGGCCTTGGGAACCCAACTTAATTTTAGTACTGCGTATCACCCAGAGACTGACGGATAGACAGAATGAATGAACCAAACCTTGGAAGACATGTTGCTCATGTACGTGATGGACTAACAAAAGCGTTGGGAGGAATTCTTGCCACTAGTAGAGTTCGCTTACAACAACAGTTACCAGAGCACCATTAAGATGGTGCCTTTTGAGTTTCTTTATGGGTGATCGTGTCGGACGCCCTTGAGTTGGGATAGGATTGAGGATAGGGTCCTGGTGGGACCAGAAGTGATCCAAGAAATGGAAGAGAAAATGAAAACCATAAGACAAAGAATAAAAGAAGCACATGATCGACAGAAGAGTTATGTTGATGCGCACCGAGTTGGCCGGAGTTACGAGGTCGGTGATCGAGTCTTCTTGCGGGTTAAACTGCATAAGCGTTCGATCAAGTTTGGAAAGGGAGATAAACTCTCTCCTAGGTTCATGGGACCTTTCGAGATTGTGGAGAGAAAGGGGCCCGTGGCCTATCGACTAGCCTTGCCAGATTCTTTGAGGCGTATGAACGATGTTTTTCATGTATATGTTTTGAGACATTATATTAGTGGTCCTACACATGTGATTGACATGAGTTCCTTGCATGATTGACATGATTGACATGAGTGATTGACGTGATTGACGTGATTGACATGAGTTACTGACGTGATTGACATGAGCCGGTCCGCATCTTAGATCATCACATTTGACAGTTACGACGTCAAACGGTAGATCAGGTGAAGGTCAAGTGGGACAGTTATAGTCTGCACTCGGCGACCTGGGAGGACGCATATGATATGAACCAGCAGTTCCCATTTATTTTTTATAGATAGACTTATGATACTATGGTACTTTTATTTCGGCATTTATACTGGAAAAATTCGGGACGAAGTTTAGACCAAGAGGGGGTGTATGTAACATCCCGCTATGGCGCACTGAGGAAACTTATTCTTTGAGGACACTTGCTCACAAGTGATCTAGACTTTTATGATGTTAAAACATTTACCCTTGATTATGATGCGTTATGATAGATGACATGATGTTTTACTGCTTGACATAGACATGTGCTTTTGACTCAGTTATATTGAGTGTGCAGGGTTTTGGACCTTGAGGATGTAGAGGCATCGGTGGAACCCCCTTGGACTCCGGATGGAGTCAAGGAGTGTGTTATTGGGTTGATTTATCTACTGTGATATTTCATTGATTTGATGATATGATGTTGACATGTTCTGACATGATTTTTGCATGATGTAGGCTGACGATATCTTGCTGACCGGACTCACATATATAGTAAAGGGGCCACACATGATTTCTAGAGAGGTTGAGGGAGAGGTGTGGACAGTATCCCTACCACAACCTACTAGCACTCCCGTCATGGCTCGAACTGTAGGTTAACGATTAACTATTTTGAGAGGATCCACGATGTCGTGAGGGAAGACTGGGACAGTCACTCACGACGATTCTAAGGGGTGCGCAATAAGGCGGGGGAATTATTCCTTAGATCCCTTAGTCTCCCACAAGTTCACCTAGTGGAGTGTTTACTCTAGGGGTTATAGATGTATACCAATCAGTCAAGTTAGCGAGTGCCACCCTTGGATCACGTGGTGCATCTTGAAGGGCATGTCATGCGAAAGAAATACAAGTTGGCGAGTGGCACCCTTGGAGCACGTGGTGCATCCTGAAGGGCACATCGTGTTGATGAGGTTGAAGAAACAAACCTAGATGGCCCTAAGACTTTAACACCTTAATAAATCCTTAAAAAACTTCCCTAACCAAGTGTCGCCCAGTTCAGAATCTAATTCCTAAGTCTAAAACTTTTCTAGGGTAAAAATTTAGTCTAACCTTAAGAGAAAGACCCTAGAATAAAAATAACATTTTAAACAAAAAACCCACTTAAGTAATAGTTTGGTCTTCANAACAAGATGGCTTCTTTGACACCAACATATCCATGGGTCGGTGAATGAGGTTCATAATTATTCAGTACTGAACTGTGAAATGCATTTAGCGAATGCATTTACCTTTGCCTGTTGTTGGAATTACCAGAACATAATTTTTTTATTTTGAAAAATTTCCAGATTGAAAGTAAAAAGAAAATAAAAACAAGAACTTGACGATTGAGTATCTCACCATGAGAATACTGCCTCTTCAGTGATTGGCCAGGTGATGACCAGGTGTGTTTCTCCTATGAACCGTTCTGGTGTTTAATTCTGCGTTTGGGGGTTAGTTTTCATGTGAAGTGGGGAAAGATAGCCACGTGTTTTAACCTATCCCAACACTGCTGCGTGGTGGACTCTATTTTGGGGTCTTGATTCCCTGAACCGAGGCCTGTACCCATGCCTTCCCTCCCTCACCTTTTTCTGACCGCGAAATTAATGAGAATTCTTGCCACCTGTGAATTATGGATATTTTTTTGGGTTCCTCATTTTCTAATTAACACACGGAAATCAATAGATCATTTCTTCAATGATTAAGAGGGTCCAGTCTTGCGCATGGTTTTTCTTGATGTTTTATTTAAATGATTTTGAGAATTTGTTTCTGGAATTTTTCATTTTTGTGAGATCATGGACAATTCGTTCTGGCAAACTTGTGTTGGCAATTCGTTTTGGAATTTGCATTTTTGTAAGATCATTTGACAATTCGTTCTGGCAATTTGTGTTGGCAATTCGTTTCTGGCATTTTTCATTTTCGTAAGATCATTTGACAATTCGTTCTGGAAAACTTGTGTTGGCAATTCATTTCTAGCATTTGCATTTTTGGTAAGATCCTTCGACAATTCGTTCTGGCAAATTACTGTTGGCAATTCGTTCCTGACATTTTCATTTTTGTGAGATTAATTCCAAGAATTTGTTTTTGAAATTTCGTGCTGGCAATTTCGTTATGGCACTTCCATTTTGTAAGTTGGTTTCTGAATTATGTTCTAGCAAATTTGGTTCTGGTACTTAATGCTTTATCAAGGTTAAGGGATGGCAAGATGCGATTTGGATTAAATTGAAAATTGCCGAATTTATTCTCGGATTCCGTCAGTGCCAATTTAGAAATTGCTGGATTGATTGGGTCTCTGACAACTGTCTTTGATGGCTGCCAATTTAAGGCATGATTTCTAGCATGTGCGCCTCAGTCGCCCTTTTGGTGTGCCATGTACTCACTGCCATTGGTTTTATTGTTAATGATATCATAAATTGTGTTAGTAAGGTGTAAATGTATTGATTAGGTAATGTTGTTACTATAATACCTAAAGGAATGTCATTGAATATTTTGTCTATAAAATATGTAATTGTAATATATTGTTTTTGAAATATGTAATTATAATGTTCTTGCAATATAATAAAATGCAATTTTAATGTTGATAACCTATGAAATATAAGTTCATTGTTATTTTAGGTGCAATGTATTGTAATGTAAGATCAATGTCATATACTGTTTTTGAAATATGTAAATGTATTGTTCTTGCAATATAAATAAAATGCAATGTTAGTGTTGATATCATATGAAATGTATGATCATTGTTATTTTATTGCAATGTTATTGTAATTAGAAAATCTAATGATATGGTTATCATATTGTAATTCTGGTAAAAACTATTGTTATTGATAAACATATATGGTGGAATGTCCTAGAATTAAGTACAATAAATTACTCGAAGTTAGTAAATGAGGGTTGTTGTTCATTTAAATAATGTCGAACTTGGGTGTTCGTTGTCGGAGTCCTTTTGTCATGCGCCTTCCGTAAGGGAAATATTCGTTCTTCTTATTTATGTTGTACTTGATTGTAACCAGTTAGTTGCTTGGTCTGTTTGTGTCGGGCGAGATGTAGAGACCTCCATGTAGCCGAGTGTGTAAGGGTGGGTGTGTGATTATTTTTCCGTGTAAGGAATCCAGTGTCGTATCAAGAGTCTCGGGCCCTTTAAAGGAAGGGTTTCCACTCTTTCGACACACCTGACAGAGATTACTAGTTTCTGCCTGAGAAGTCGTCTAGGAGCCTATATGACATTCTCTCTCTCCAGAGAAGAGAACTAAGATTAAACGCCCTGCTTTCCTGTGCAGAAATAGTAAAATCTACTACTATGGATTCTTCCATCTATGTTTGTACCGTACTTAACCCGTATGTCATGTAATGCTTTCATTTTCTTATGGTGCATCCTATGTCTTCCTGTTGTGGTCATCGTGGTTGCGTCTTTTTAGTCGTCGGGTGGCGACGTGAGTCAAGTTTGTCTATTTCCTTTTACATGCGTGCACACCCTTTAAAAAAAAATATTGTACCTGTTATCAGAGTTGTTGTCGTAACAAGGAGGTTCATTACATATGCCTTGGAACATCTGAAGAAGACCAAAGCTAACATCTCCCTATATGATATATGCACACTTCGACAACAACTTGATTTTATTCTTGACACATTTACCTCCAACGACCTTCATAAGAAGACCATTATTTTGATAGAAAACACTTCTAAACTTGTTGAAGCAAAGGTATAAAGAAAAGTATAAACTAAATAGGCCATAAATGCAACAAGTATAGCATAGCATTCTAGGTCCTAGGTCCTTCCCTTTCTTCTAACATTCAAAAGATTTAATTCCGAGGTATACAATGTTTTAGCAAACTCTTGTGCTACCTCTAATATCATCCCTTACTCAGTTTACAAAAAAATAAATGTTGTTCTGGAGAAGAGTACTACTAGGATCATACAATTAGAAAGATCATATTTTAAGGTGGGAGGGGAGCTCAATGATGTTATGATTAGGTTGGCTTCTGATCCTAGAGTCCATCAGGTCATTGATATTGTCATTGTTGATATCCCTTAAGGTTATGGTTTACTGCTAAGTAGGGACTGGTTTGCAAAACTTCAGGAATTTTTGTCTACAAAATGTACCCAATTTTGGCTTTCATATAAGGGTAAGCCCAATCAGATCAGGGTGAACAAAGAGGCACATATGAAACATATGATAACGAAGCTTCAAGGTAAGAATGATCCCATTAGTTTTACTCATAATTATTTTGGAAATTACTTTTTAGAGGTTGACCATGGTTTTTACGAAGCGCAACCATCTTCAATCCAAATAGACATCTATTATGAACTCCTTCATTGCACTTGGACTGAAGCTAATGATTGTACTATAGTAGAAGTAGATTTTTTTTTCTTTACTAACTAAATCTTTGGTACTAACATCTGGACTTTGTTTTTTGATGGCTCTAGGCCTTATGGAGGATCTGGGGTAGGAAGCATTCTCATTGATCTTGATAAATGTAATTTTTTTTATATCCTGTCATTTATAGTTCGAATGAACCAATAATACGATTGAATATGATGCCTTTATCCAAGGCATGGAGAAGGCCATCGACCTTAAGGTAAAATGCCTTCGAATCTTTGATGATTTGAAGATAATTGTGAGGCAAGTAAAAAACACTATTCAATGCTTGTCTCCCCATTTGAAAGGTTACCAACATGAGGTAACCTTTAATATCAATGCTATACCTTGGTCTCGAAACATTTAATATCAATGCTATACCTTGGTCTTGAAACATTGTTGATGATACTTTATACAATGCATCTTCTAGATTCACACCCTTGAATAATGGTTTTAATGTTGAAATCCTTTTGAGGCCTTCCATACCAAAAAAAGTCACAAATTGGAGAGTATTCAACAATGATTCTTAGATTATGTATTTCCTTACCAGTGATAACGTATTCCAATATTGAAAGATAGATGATGAAGTGCATGAACAAAAT
>JZKD02S1889979.1:17179-30512 GCA_000966675.3 Picea glauca
TTGGGTCCACTTCTAATTTATCCATTAAAATTATTATTGAAATAATTTATTTTTTATTCACTTTGAATTATAATACACTCATCACTTCAATTTATTATTTACCTTTTAAAATCTCCTAAACCACTTTGATTACTTTGACCCTTTGGGGCTTCTAGATGACATATGAGGGTCCTCCAACTTCGTAAGGCCATAAATCTCAAACCGTGAGGAGTTATGTGGCGTTCTACATACCACTATAAATGGCATGAAATGTACTATCCATATAGAATAGTATTATCTGAAAATATATCATAACTCATACCATTACCCATCAAACAAACCAGAGTCCATTACCCAAACCTGGGGTCTCCAACTTCTCATGGCCATAACTCTCTAACCATGAGGAATTATGTGACGTTCCACATACCCCCGGAAATGACATGACAAGAACTATCCATATAGGATATTTTCCCTGAAAAAATCACTTACCTTCATCTCATTATTCCAAAATTAAGCATGGGTTCTCTTACTCCACAAAGCATCTTCCCATGAGGGCTTTCACCATAAGGGGACCACTCTAGAGTTCATCCATATTTACTTCTTATCAACCATGAAAAAAAAAATAATGAGTCATATTTACATCAAACACTATTGGGTCCATTACGCAAACCTTTGTGCTACGAGTCTTTCTTCAAGGGTTGACATCAATGACAACCAAACTTAATCAATATTAATCACATCATTTATGTGCAAGAGGGTGTCAAACCATTTCAGAAGAAGCTAAGGAAGGTACATTTGAGTATTGAACCACTAATTTAGAAGGATTTAAATAAGTTTCCATATTCTCGTATTATCTTTAAATTATGTCATTCTACTTGGGTGTCTAATATGGTATCTATTAGAAAGAAGTCATGGGACATCATACCAAGTGTCGATTTTAGGAATTTAAATCAAGATTTTGACAAGGAAAATTACCTCGTTCCCCCAATAGAACGTATATTACAACTCGTCTCTGGATCTAAAATGTTCTCTCTTTTGGACAGGTTATTTGGATATAACTAGGTTCTCATAGTAGAAACAGACCGATTAAAGAACACTTTCAAGACTAAGTAGGGAGTGATTGCATATCATGGAATGCTCTTCAACCAAATCAAAACTGGTTCTACCTTTCAAAGGAAAATGTATGCATAATTTCAAGGTGTAATCGGTCACAACATTGTGATTTACCTCAATGATCATGTTACAGCCTATTCAAAGAAAAGAGATGATCACTCACAACATCTGGAACAAATTTTTTAAAGGTGTAGAAAATATGGTATTTCTATAAACCCCAAGAAAAACATCTTTATTGTTTCATAAGGTAAAATATTGGGGCATATTATTTCTAAGGATTGGATTTATGTTGAACCAAAACACACCAAAGCCACAATGCAGATCCCACTTCCACATAGTAAAAATCATATGCAGTAAATTTTTGGGAAAATAAATGCTCTGTGGAGATTTGTTCGTGATTGTTTCGAAACAATTATATCCATTCAACTAATTATAAAGAAGGATGTTCAATTCAAATCGATTTTTTTTTAAAAGGAGTCCCTTAAGAAGATCAAGGATTCCATAGAGACTACACCTACTTTTAAAAGTCCATAATTCATGAAATATTTTTTGGTGTACACTTTCACTTAAGATCATTTTCTTGGAACATTACTCATTCAAAATGATCAACAAGAAAATGAATGCCCCGTAGCATTTATGAGCACTAGACTTCAAGGTGTTGAACTGAATTATCCAATGGTGGACAAGAGAGATTTTGATGTCCATAAAGCTATTAAAAATTTTGTACCTTATATACCGAGAAAACTCACCAAGGTGATCGTCCCTCACTCGAAGGTTTGATCTCTCTTTGCACAAAGGGAATTGGGTGAGAAATGTATGTGAAAAAGGTCAAGTTTTATGATTGAAAATTGTATACATTCAATATCTAGACTGCTTTCCTATACAACAAACAAATAAATTGTTCATTGTGTATTTGATAGATGGAAGTATGTTAATAGAGTGATTGAGTATCGAGACTATTTTTCAAGGTAGTCCAGAATTGTTGATCCTACAAATACATCATTGATAGTCAACAAAAATTGTTTCTTAAATGGATCGAGTGTTAGCTCGAAGTTCATGGTTGAGAAAGAGCACAGTGTATGATATTTTAGAGTGGATAGAGAAGACCATACCAAATAGACATCAAAGTTCAAAAATGAGTTTATTTTGATTTCGATATTGTTTTCAAATAAAGTAAGTATTAAGGGGGGGTATTAGAGATAATTCCTCCATTATTGTTGTGGGTTGTTAGACATCTATTAAGATATTTTCTCAACCTCATAATTTAGAAATTAATTAGATCTCCAAATATCTATATAATAGAGCTATTGTTGTGTATAAGATATTGCAATTTATAATAGACTAGATTTTGTGTGTGAACAATGTGTTCTCTCATATTTTCTATGTAAAATATTATTATAATAACTATCTAATATTTATTAGATATTTACCTTAACTAAATCAGATAATAAAATCCTATAATACAATTAATTGTAAAAAAATACTTGAAAAAAATAAAAGAAAAAAAATATTTTAATATAATTTTTAACTTAAGTATAAATTTCTCAATAATTTTTTTAGTTTTATTTTTTTATTTTTTCATCTTTCGTATATTTGAAGTTATATTTTTGTTTAAAAGTTTAAAAAAGTCCTATTTTTTACATTTCTTATATTTTATTTTTGTCTTTCTTATGTTTAAAAGTTTAAAAAGTCATTATTTTTAACCTTTCCTATATTTTTGTCTTTCTTGTATGTTGAAAAGTTTAACTAGTGATGGTATTTTTGAATGTAAAATATTATCTAGAATCCAACACAGCAGTCATTAAAGTTAAATAAAATACCTAAAAATTTACAAAATAGTTTAAACAGTAAAATTTGATGAATAATTATGTTTTCAAATTCTTAGGTATCGATGAATTGATTTGTTTGAATTTTCGAAAGCAATTGGGTCATTTGGAAATGGTCACGGGCGGAGCTCCTCCTTGTACCAAGGAGGAAGTCTAACTATGATAAAACAATTAACATCAATAACAATGAGGCCACAAGGGCACATCACCAGTGAGTCTACGCGCACATAATCGGTCTTAACTTGTTTATTAATGTAAATCAATTACATATATATAGCACAAGGTGTTCACAACAACCTTGAACTAACCTCCTACAAAGGTGGATCTGAAACCACCAACAAACCCTAAATTGGACAGGCACACAACAACTTATTTATGTAAATATAAACTAAGTATCCTAATTTCTACATTATTCCGACACTCCCCCTTAATGGAGAAATGGATTTTCTACCAAAAATAACAGAGCAGAACATAACATGCTTACTGGTCTCAGTCTCAACTAGGCTTACAAATTAACAATTTCATCTTAACCTTTCTTGATCTTAGATAGTGATGTAGATGGAGCTTCTTCCTTGGCTTGCTACTCCATATATGTTTCAACTTGACTTTGTTCTGCTTCATAGCCCTTTTTGCTTTGTTCCTCGAGATTTTGGAATTTGACTTCTGATTATTGTTCTTTGTCCTCAACACTTCTGCATTTTCTTGAGTAATGTTCGCAAATCCTTCCAAATCCACATAAATATGTTTCTCCCATTTCTGGATACAATCAACAATGTCCTGCTCAACGGACTCTTGCAACATTATCTCATAGTAATACTTGATTTCTTCAGGACTCCACTTTATAAAAACTGACTCAATTTCTATATCTGTAATGCAATCTTCTTCTTCAGTGTCCATACAGTCCTCATTATAATCTAATGTTTCTTTAAATTCATCATAATATGGATTTTGAAGCCATTCCTCAATAAATTCTAATTCTTCATCAAACTTATGTGACACTTCACCTAAGTGCTTCACATCACATTCTTCCTTAGCAAACCCTGCACAGTCAAAAGAATTCAAAAGAATATCAACACAATTTTTGCTCATTTCATTTTTCTCTTCTAAGAGAGCTTTTTGATTTGTCTCCTCTTCATCTTCCTTCTCTTCCTTCACTGCAACAATAAAGTTGTCTTCCACTTGATTTGTGTATGCAAGTGGACCATTCTTTTCACCAAACAACAACTCATCAATAAGATGTTTCTCATGGATCAATTTTGACCACTCTTCATTAGATGAATTGTCTTCATCAAATCTGACTTCATATGTCTCTCCTTCAAAGATATATTCCTCCACAAGGTTTTCATTCTCATTATCACAATCAGCTACATACATACTTTCATCATCAATCATTGCAATTTCAATGCAATCATTTCCATTCTTTATTCCAGTTATAAGACTGTCAATACACTCACCATTTTCAACAACAGTGATGTGATTAATTTTGTCTTTAGATATCTTGCTCCCCCTCACACTAAAATTCATCTCTAGATTATCCCAAAACATTTTTGCATTCTCTATTTCACCAAATTCATATAACACAGCAAACAGGATGCCATTATTCAATGTTGAACTAACAAAATATAATGTTAATTTATCTCTTCTCTTCCAGTTTTCATGATGCTCCTCCAATCCATATTTCAAAATGTTCCTCCTCCAATATTTACCATGGCAGTGACAACAATAATCAGATTTACAAAGGGAACCAATATCACAGCTCCACAAATCACTGTGCGCTCTCCCAACCGGACACAAATCTGTTTCTTCTCTGCAAAAAGAGAAGATCTCAACAATCCTCTCACGTAGGTGCTCATCCAGAAAGATTGAATGAGCTCACAGCTGGCAGCGACACTCTACCAGACAGACGACTATGTTTGATGATACACTCACACCAGTGGACAACTGTTGCAATCAGACCTCTA
Organism: Picea glauca; assembly: GCA_000966675.3. Classification (NCBI taxonomy): domain Eukaryota; kingdom Viridiplantae; phylum Streptophyta; class Pinopsida; order Pinales; family Pinaceae; genus Picea; species Picea glauca. The sequence continues at coordinate 22,059 of JZKD02S1889979.1, forward strand.
GTTCAACGATCTCCTTCACGTGCAACAATCTTTCTCACAACGACATGTCTGTAGTAATCTGGATCTCTTGACATCTCCCCTGACAGTTTGTCCTCTCCCTCACACATAAAATCCTCAAACTGGTAGCGACTCTTTTTCCTACTCGGCAAACTCTTCAAGTGTTCCACAAAACACCTAGCATTGCAGCAACCTAGAATCAATTTTCATCCACCTGAATTAGATATTTATTGCTAGAATTCTCTGCAACGACCTCCGTCAGGACCCTGTGGCAGTTTGTCCTTTATCAAATCCAAAGCCTGCGGATGATTAAAAAGCAGAATGTAAACTCTGATAATATGAAATAGAAGACGAGGAGAAAGGTCTTGTTCACCAACTAAAATCGAAACCAATTGCGTGAAAATTTTCAAGAGATTTTGAAACAAGAAATAGTTTCTCAATCATCGGTACACTCTTCGAAGCATGAACCAGCATACAAACGATGTTTCATCTCAGGCGCCTCTTGGAGGAGCTTCTTGAAGAGCAGGCCACCATACCATTTGACCGAAGCTTCAATCCTACGAATTTACTGAAGCCAAAGTGGAATATAGTGTTCTCGTCTATGTATGTCTCAGGAATCATCAAATTTATCACATGATCCTTCAGATCTGCAACAATCTGATCATTGGTCACTGTCTCATCGTGTTGAATGGAGATGAGAACAGTGTGAACACAACGATCCAACTAGCGTGTTGTTCGGTCCTCCACAAGGCTCCCATGAATTCCAACCAGGCACGTGGAGTATTCTCTGCATAGATATACATGAAGATTGTGTTTGACCTACATAGCTCACAATTGACAGAACTTAGCAACCAACTCCTTAACACTCACGGTTTTGCAGATGAAAACTTTTCTCTACTCACAAATATCTTCTATGGTTGTGCCTCTCTCGATTGCTTCTAACACTAACAATACAATTTGGGTGCATGTCTTTAGCAGCGGCCTCACAACATTCCTCCATGCAAGGGGATGGTTGACGCAATCGATACTACTATATAGGCCACAATCGGAACTGCTATCAAAATTTAAACTCTCGCTTCTCACTTTTCATCTTTTCAAACAAACGACCCGACCTGTGTATATGTCAGCGTTGTAACAGGTCCGCCCGCGCTGCTTTTTTGAAAGGGGATTTCGAAGTAGGTATGGAGCTCTCTCAGTTTTCTCTTATCAATTGTTCTCAATAGATCTAGCTTCCTTACGCTCATGGCTCTCTCTAGCATTCGAATCTGCACCACGACTCTCACCAACATTCAGCTCTGATACCAAATTAACATCAATAATAGTGAGACCACAAGGGCACATCACCAGTGAGTCTACGCTCACATAATCTATCTTAACTTGTTTATTAATGTAAATCAATTACATATATATAGCACAAGGGGTTCACAACAACCTTGAACTAACCTCCTACAAAGGTGGATCTGAAACCACCAGCAAACCCTAAATTGGACAGGCACACAACAACTTAGTTACGTAAATCTAAACTAAGTATCCTAATTTCTACATTATTCCAACAAAAACTATACCTTTACTCGTATCCTTGATAAACCTATATCATTTTGTCAGATATTTAACCGAATCTAATTTAGAAAGCTAACCAAAATTAAAGACTATAAGAATGCCCTCTTATCCCAGGTGCAGGGAAAATGTTATCAAAGACCTAGACGCATGGACATTAGCAAAGCTAAATGATAGAATTCATCTTGTAAGGGTTGTAGTTAGGGAGATTATTGGATATTTTGTTAGATTCATGAGATACCGCGAGCCCTTCTAAGTTCTGTACGATCAATTTGTGAACCTCTTCTTCGTCCCAAATAGGATAGACGAGTAAGCTAATAATTATACAGAGGATGCATCCGATGATTATCGTGGCCAGTCATGGATATGCAGATTCAAATAAGTTGTCAACGTGATATCCATATATGCCATGACACTGAAGGTAAGAATGAATATCAAAGCTCCATAATCGTATCTGGCTTTGATTTCAATGGCGAAAATCCATGAAAACTTTGATGTTGTACCTGCAATTATGCACTACAAATTTGATTAATGTATGAATTTAAGTAAATTCTATAAGAATAGAACATTTTTATTTGGGTTCACGGGAGACCCTGTAGGATGTAAAATGTTCATTTTACTCAATTAACAAATACACCTTGGCCCCTGGTATAATTGGTTCAGCTCTGTGTCCAGCAACGTAGTTTATCTCTATACCCAATAGTCCCCCAACAATGTTGCCAACATTTTGCTTAATCCCTTGCACAATGTTCATCCTACCATAGTACACACCATACCATGAAATCATCCTCTCTTTGCCTGCCAACTAAAATGTGTTTCATGATATGTATGATATATCTTTACGCCGAAATTGAAGATTCTAGCATATTCTTAGTCGTCCTCTTAAATCAATGAATTAGATCTCATGTTCATAACTTCCTTGCATTTATAAATGCTTACATTTCCTTGTTTACTTTTTCACATTTACTTTATATGATTAATAATTTACTGCACTAGCCATGGATGGCCATGTTTACTTAATTAACATGAATAAATATGTATAGAATACCTTATTGTCACAATATGAATAACACATGTCAAATTATGAATCTGAAGATGTCGACAAATGAATTATGCCACCTTTGGCTTGCATTATTTCACTCCTCACACATGTGATTCTCTCATATTTGAAGTGAAACATGTCCACGTTTAGTGTTTTTATGAATAACAAATGTCAAATTATGAATCTAAAGAGGCCGACTGATGAATTATGCCACATTTGGCACACATTAGTTCACTCCTACGCATGTGATGCTCTCATATTGGGAGTGAAATGTGTCCGAGTTTGAATTAACCTTATTTGTTTCAAGTAACAGTCAGGGTTAACCTAGAGATAGTTCATTGTTATGTTCGGGTATGAATAACAAATGTCAAATTATGAATATGAAGAGGTCGATTGATGAATTATGCCACATTTGACACACATTTGGCATGCATTAGTTCACTCCTCGCACATGTGATGCTCTCATATTGGGAGTGAAACGTGTCCGCATTTGAATTAATTGTATTTTATTCAAGTAAAAGTCAGGGTTAACCTAGAAATAGTTGAATTAACAGGGCGTTTGGCACATTTTGTCACAATAGATGGATATGTGTGAGATATTATTTTAAAAAACCCAACCCTCAGCACTACAGCTACATTTCAAGATATTAGATGTTGTGAGACGAATTTCAGAGAATTTGATGGTTTATGGATAGGAGAGTTTGGCCAAGAAATCTATAGGAAGTTCTCAATCACTTTTATAACTACTCCCTCTCTCTGCAAATGGTTGTTTTTTTGGTTAATTTGATTTTCTGACCTTTTGTCTACAATTTTTTTTTTTTTCAATTTGATTTTCTATATTGTTAAGTGTATGCTGAGTGTATATTCAAAGACTGTGTTTGAAAGCACCAAAATGACTATGGCCAAGAAAATCGAGCTGATCTAAGAATTTAATCATCAAGGAAACATGACAAAGAGGAGCAACATCTCTCACTTGGATGAAGGCAACACAAAGGAGAAACATCAATCGTGCAACACAAATAGGTTAATAAATTTGTCTTTGTCACCTCGCGGAGTAGTGTATAGGAACAATAAACAATTGCGGAACCCTAAACCTGTACTTTATAAGTGAATAACTATATCTTTGTTTGTTAAATATAGAATAATATCAGATTAACTATAGACTGGATCTATAAAAAAAGAATGGTTAATCTCTTGTATATAAACCACACATTCAATTATCTTCCCCTTTGAAAATTAAGATTGGTTCACTCATATGGCCACTTGAAATATAGATTCATGGGGTATTTCATTGCAAGTGGAGATCCTTGATTTATTTTGTTCTATCAATAAATTGATGCAGCCCGCATTGAAATTGATTGGAATTGGTTTTAAAATTAACATACATGGATATGTGTTTAGGTACATTATAAATTAATAACTATAGCTATTTTTTTAACTAAAAAATTATACCTATAGACTATAATCAATTATACCTATAGATTAGCAAAAAAATGAGTGGTTGATATCTGGTATATAAACCATGAATTCTACAGTCTGCCTCTCAGACAATCAAGATTGATTCATTCATATGGCCACTTGAATTATATATTTGTGAGATTTCTCGAGTATTTCATTGTGATTGGATATTCTTGATTTATTTTGTTCCATCAATAAATCAGTTCCGGCCCCATTGAAATCGATAGGAATTGGTTTTCAAATTAATATGCATCTATTGGTATTTAGTGCTGCATAAAAATAAGACATGAAATTTCTTTATGGAGTAGTCAATAGGTAAGGTTTTACTAATAATAAGGTAATATTTTATTAACAATAAGAGACCAAATATTAAAAAACAAATTTGATTTAAAAAACCTCCATTGTAATTTGATTTATATTTGTGTGTTTCAATTAACCATTTTGTGTGGGATTTCAATTAACGGTGGAATTGAATGTGAATACGCAGGTTATTAGAGTTAAGGTTATAAAATTCTAAACTATTTTAAACCTGTGGCTGATGTACGCCTAAAGGCGAACACCATTGCCCATGCACAAAGCGAACACCATTAAAAGCCAAAGCCAGGCATCGCGAAAATCGAAATCGAAGCATCACGAATTGAGGGCTATAACATGAAACGACAGAAAATATATCGATCAGCGAAACGTGGTCACAGTTCACAACTTAGTCCGGTTCATATTCTAGAAGTTATACCTGCAATCTATTTTAGGTAGTGTCTGCTAAACATCTAAACATGGCAATAAAATTTTGCATACATATTAATTCTTGTTAATCATCTTAACGTGGAAAGCATATGGTCTCGCAGTAATTTCTTAATATGATTAGGTAAATGTGAAAAAGTAAACATGTTAACGCATGCATTCATAAATACAAAAAAGTTATGAACATTAAATCTCATCCATTGATTTGGGAGGACGACTAAGAATATGCCAACATCTTCAATTGTTGGCCATAAGATTAAAATTTAATGTTAAAAGATCATTAAATGTGCCCATTATCAATAGGTGTACACCTTTCGGCGTAATTAGTCACATAATTCTTTCTATCAATGTCTTTGGAATTAGTATAAATTGTCATCTGCAACGGGTAAAACAAGTTGATTTCCTTTAAATGTTCTTAGGGAAAATATAAATTATCATCTATAATGTATAAATCAAGTAGATTTGTTATCAATGAGCTTAGAACAATATAGCTCATCATCTACAAAGATCCATATGATTTGTTATAAATTATTCTATAATAACTATAACTCATTAAATGATTTGTTGTTACAATGTGACAAACATAGTGTTGACTCTTTCAATTTGACAAACACTACATCAAGTTTTGCAATTTAATAGACATAACCATATTTTCGTAATGTGACGAACATGACTTGCCATAACCATATTGTCGCAATGTGGCAAGCATAACCATATTGTTGCAATGTCATGAGCATGACTTTCCATAACCACATTATCGCAATGTGACGAACATAACCATATTGTCATAATCTGACGAACATGAATGGCCATAAGCACATTATCAGAATGTGACGAAGAAAACCATATGGTCGCAATCTGATGAACATGATTGGCCATAACCATATTGTTGCAATGTGGCGAACATAACCATATTGTCACAATCTGACAAACATGAATGGCCATAACCACATTATCACAATGTGATGAACATAAACATATTATCACAATCTGATGAACATGACTCGCCATAACCATATTGTCGCAATATGATGAACATAACCATATTGTCGTAATGTGATGAACATAGCCTTGCCATTGCAATTTGATGAACATGACCATATTTTTCGCAATGTGACCAACATAGCCTCATCATCGCAATGTGATGAACATAACCATATTGTTCACAAAGTTTCAAACATATCCCTATCGTTTCAGTATGATGAACATAGCCCCGTTGTCTTTATGTGACGAATATTATCATATTGTCACAATGTGATGAACATAGGTTTGTTGTCACAATGTGACAAACATAACCATATTTATGGAATGTGACAAATATATCCTCAAAAATCTTGCAATGTGATGAACATAACACTGAGTCTCTCTATTTGACAAACATAGCACCGAGTCTCAAAATTTGACGAACATAACCATATTTTCACAATGTGATGAACATGACTTACCATAACCATATTGTCGCAATGTGACGAACATAACCATATTGTTTCAATGTCATGAGCATGACTTTCCATAACCACATTATCGCAATATGATGAACATAACCATATTGTCCCGATCTAACGAACATGAATGGCCATAATCACATTATCACAATGTGACGAAGAAAACCATATTATCACAATGTGATGAACATAACCATATTGTTCGCAATGTGACCAACATAGCCTCATCATCGCAATGTGATGAACATAACCATATTGTTCACAATGTGTCGAACATAGCCCTATCGTCGCAATATGACAAACATAGCCCCACTGTCATAATGTGACGAATATTTCCATATTGTCACAATGTGACGAACATAGCTTTGTTGTCGCAATGTGACAAATATAACCATATTTCGGGAATGTGACGAATATAGCCTCTAATCTCGCAATGTGATGAACATAGCACTGAGTCTCTCCATTTGATGAACATAGCACCGAGTATCGCAATGTGACGAACATAACCATATTTTTGTAATGTGACAAACATGACTGGTCATAACCATATTGTCACAATGTGACAAACATATAACCATATTGTTGCAATGTGATGAACATGACTAGCCATAACCACATTATTGCAATGTGACAAACATAACCATATTGTCGCAATGTCACGAACATAGTCTCGTCATTGCAATGTGATGAACATAACCATATTTCTGTAATGTGACGAACATTGCCTCATCATCCCGATCCGATGAACATATCCTCATTGTCACAATGTGACACAAATATCATGTCATCATAATCTCACAAAAAATGTCTTGTCATCATAATGTGATGAACATGGCCTTGTAGTTGAAATATATGTCATGTCATCGCAATGTGATGAATATATGAAATTTAATTTCATCACATAGCCATACGACATATGATGAACATATGACATTTATGTTCATCACATAGTTATTTTTTACTTAAATGTCCTATCATCTCCATGTGATGAACATAGACCCATCATCGCAATATCCCCTTCATCGTCAATATGTGACAAACAATATACTATTATCGCAATGTGATGAACATAGCCCCATCATCGCAATGTCATGCAAATATCATGTCGTCATAGTGTGACACAAATTTCAAGTCATCGCAATTTGACGAACTTAGCCCCTCCCTCTCTATGTGACAAAAATAACCATATTGTGGAAATATGACAAACATAGGCTCGTTGTCACATTTCCATCAACATAGCTTCGTCGTCGCAATGTTACGCAAATATCATGTCCTCATAATGTGACAAAAAATTCCAAATGTTGTTATATAAATGTCATTCATAGTCTTGGTCAACGATGGTCATGGGCAACCATGGTCACTTGTGGAAAATAATTGGAAAATATGGTTAACCATTGTCAACCATGGTCATGGTCAACCAAGGCCAACCATAGTGAAGGTCATCCAAAGTAAACGCCAACCATAATGAAGGTCTATAGAAGTTAACCATGTTGAAGGTCTACATAAGTTAACCATGGTCATGGTCATGGTCAACCATAAATAACCATGATCATTGTAATCCAAGGTCAACCTTACTTAACCATGGTCATGGTCAACCATAGTGAACCTTTCCTTCCCAAAGTCAACCATGTTCTACCAAACTTAACCTTGGGCATGATCAACCATAGTCAAGTATGATCATTGTAAATTATGGTATTAATACTTCAATAATGTATTATTAATGTATTACTACTTTAGTAATGTATTTATTAAGGTATTGATACTATAATAATGTATTATTAAAGTATTAAAACTTTTTTAATGTTTTAATTATTTAATATTAATATTTTACTGTATTAAGCTTAATAAATACATTATTAATAATGTATTTATTAATGTATTATTACTTTAATAATGTATTATTTATGCATTACTTTATTAGAGTATTAATACTTTAACAATGTGTTGATGAATTAATTAATTAATAAATACATTATTAATGTATTAGTACTTTAATCTTTTACATTATACATTAATGTATTAGTTAATTAATACATTACATTATATATTCATGTATAAAAAATTTAATTTATACATTACTTGCATACCATAAGTTATATATTAATGTTTTAATACTTTAATTTATAAATTACATTAATTTTTCAATACATTTAATAGGTTTATTTACTATTTTATACATTAATTTTTATATCATTAATATATTATTTAATTAAT
>JZKD02S1889979.1:51061-67191 GCA_000966675.3 Picea glauca
TGCAAGCATTACACGACATATGGGTTAAGTAGGGTAAGAAAACAGATGGAAGAATCCATAGTAGTAGATTTTACTATTTCTGCACAGGAAAGCAGGGTGTTTAATCTTAGTTCTCTGCTCCGGAGAGAGAGAATGTCAGATAGGCTCCTAGCCGACTGCTCAGGCAGAAACTAGTAATCTCTGTCAGGTGTGTCGCAAGAGTGGAAACCCTGCCTTTAAAGGGCCTGGGACTCTTGATACGACACTGGATTCCTTACATGAAAAAATAATCACACACCCACCCTTACACACTCGGCTACGTGGAGGTGTCTACATCCCACCCGACACAAACAAACCAAGCAACTTACTGATTACAATCAAGTACAACATAAATAAGAAGAACGACTACGTCCCTTATGGAAGGCACTTGACAAAAGGACTCCGACAACGAACACCCAAGTTCAACATTATTTAAATGAACAACAACCCTCATTTACTAATCCGAGTAATTTATTGTACTTAATTCCAGGACATTTCACCATATATGTTTATCAATAACCATAGTTTACACTAGCATTACAATAAGATAACCATATCATTACATTTTCTAATTATAATAAAATTGCAATAAAATAACAATGATCATACATTTCATATGATATCAACACTAGCATTGCATTTTATTTATATTGCAAGAACAATACATTTACATATTTCAAAAACAGTATATGACATTGATCTTACATTACAATACATTTCACATAAAATAACAATGAACTCACATTTCATAGGTTATCAACATTAACATTGCATTTTATTATATTGCAAGAACATTATAATTACATATTTCAAAAACAATATATTACAATTACATATTTTATAAACAAAATATTCAATGACATTCCTTTACGTATTACAGTAACAACATTACCTAATCAATACATTTACACCTTACTAACACAATTTATGATATCATTAACATTCAAACCAACGGCAGTGAGTACCTTCTAGAGCAAAAGGGTGACTGAGGCGTGCATGCTAGAAATCATTCCTTAAATTGGCAGCCATCAAAGACAGTTGTCAAAGACCCAATCAATCCGACAATTTCTAAATTGGCACTGACGAAATCCGAGAATAAATTCGGCAATTTCCAATTTAATCCAAATTGCATCTTGCCATCCCTTAACCTTGATAAAGCATTAAGTACCAGAACCAAATGTGCTAGAACAGAATTCAGAAACCAACTTACAAAATGGAAGTGCCATAACGAAATTGCCAGCACGAAATTTCAAAAACAAATTCTCAGAATTAATCTCACAAAAATGAAAATGCTAGGAACGAATTGCAAACACGAATTTGCCAGAACGAATTGTCGAAGGATCTTACCAAAAATGAAAATTCCAGAAACAAATTTCCAACACAAGTTTGCCAGAACAAATTGTCAAATGATCTTACGAAAATGAAAAATGACAGAAATGAATTTCCAACACAAATTGCCAGAATGAATTGTCAAATGATCTTACAAAAATGCAAATGCTAGAACGAATTGCCAACACACGTTTTTTAGAACGAATTGTCCATGATCTCACAAAAATAAAAAATGCCAGAAACGAATTCTCAAAATCATTTAACTAAAACATCAAGAAAAACCATGCACAAGACTGGACCCTCTTAATCATTGAAGAAACGATCTATTGATTTCTGTGTGTTAATTAGAAAACGAGGAACCCAAAAAAAATCTGTAATTCACAGGTGGCAAGAATTCTCATTAATTTCGCAGTCAGAAAAATGTGAGGGAGGGAAGGCATGGGTATAGGCCTCGGTTCAGGGAATCAATACCCCAAAATAGAGTCCACCACATAGGAGGTTTGGGATAGGTTAAAATGCATGGGTATCTTTCCCCACTTCGCATGGAAACTAACCCCCAAACGCAAAATTAAACACCAGAACAGTTCACAGGAGGAACACACCTGGTCATCACCTGGCCAATCGTTGAAGGGGAAGTCTTCTCATGATGAGATACTCAACCATCAAGTTCTTGTTTTTCTTTTCTTTTTACTTTCAATTTGGAAATTTTTCAAAATAAAAAAATGATGTTCTGGTAATTCCAACAACACACAAAGCTAAATGCATTCGCTAAATGCATTTCACAGTTCAGTACTGAATAATTATGAACCTCATTCACTGACCCATGGATATGCTGGTGTCAAAGAAGCCAGCTTGTTCATGGATAATACAGTCAAATTTACAAATATAATATGCTATGGATCTGAAAAAAACAAAAACAAAGCTTGTGCACAGAAAATGCAATCCAATTTAAAATGATGGATTTTGAAGATGTGATTATATACACAGAAGGAACCCAACCGCCACCAGTGATACAAGGAATTTCGCATGGGAAAAATATATTGGCAGCGCAAACATATATATGAAAAATATATCGGCCGCACAACACATAAGGTTATTTCAGAAACTGATTCGGACAATTATATTCAGTAAAATTCAGTCATAAATTTTGCGTCAAAATCAAGTATGGTAGGAGAACTAGTACAGGTGCAACTGGACACAAATACAACACAAATAATTACACCAACCCACCTAACTTCAGAGATAAATTCCTGAAGTGAGGCTGTTAATTCTGTAGTTGCGAGGTAAGTGAAATGCAGGGTGGAGTCACAAGGAGCGCGTTAAGCGCAGAGCTGAGCTAGCCTGGAAACACTTTAACAAATAGTCAATGGGAAAATAGGAACTATAACAGCCGTAAACATTTTCATCATCTCGCTAATGACGGAGGTAAATAACTTTATTAACAGAGGCAAATCGCAATGCATTCTAGTCTACTAAATTACAAGTCATACCATTGCCTTAACTACCGCCTCGATGACGTCCGCGCGCACCGAGCCGCTCCCATGTCGTGTCACTCTTGCTTCGTGCTACTCCCGCTCGCCAACCATAGAGACTACACCAGTCCCTCCCAGCCAATTTCTAGGGGTACTGTACTTCCCCCTTAGCCCCCCGAGTCGCTAAGGGGCCACACACTGACCAGATGGTAGATCTAGCTTCCCAGCTCGCCTTGCAAGGCTGAGCTACCACTCCAATACAAGCTGAGAAATTCCCAACTCCTCACAAGAAATCAGTCAAGTCACAATTCGATAGCGTAATGATACGCTAATAGTTGATTCCCTCCTTCCTCGTCTTCCTTTTCTTATATAGAGTTTTTGAGACCCACCAACTTTCCTAAATCGCATTTTTGATTAAGTTTCAATAAAATATTATGAATATTCTCCATCGCACAAGTGTCGTCCATGCCCCTCTTTCCTCAAGTAATTATTTTCTTTAATTTATTAAATTCCTCATTTCCCTCACCCACCTAGAATCGCTCCTAAATTTACTCCTAGGTGTTCCTAGATCCCCTTACATGCTTTTAGTAAGTTTCCTAAAATGATGTTGCTAAATTTAGATCATTTTAGGAAGTTCTTAATTGGAGATTCCTTACTATGTTGACTTTGCTTTTTACCCTATGTCCCCTTCTTTCCTTTACTATGTTTCCTTTATTACTTAGTTTCCCTATTTTTATTATTCCCTTCATTTTTTCAAAACCAAAAAGGTGAATGCGCTAATTAATCTTTTTGTTTATTATTTATTTAATATCTTTTGTTCTTTCACAAGTTAGGAATTAATTTCTTCTTTACAAAATTTTAACACCATTAGTTTTAATTAAATTCTTATTCTCGTCATTTACCCCAAGAATTTCATGAAGAACAAACTATTACTTAAGTGGGTTTTTTGTTTAAAATGTTATTTTTATTCTAGGGTCTTTCTCTTAAGGTTAGACTAAATTTTTACCCTAGAAAAATTTTAGACTTAGGACTTAGATTCTGAATTGGGTGACACTTGGTTAGGGAAGTTCTTTAAGGATTTATTAAGGAGTTAAAGTCTTAGGGCCATCTAGGTTTGTTTGTTCAACCTCATAAACGCGACGTGCTCTTCAGGACGCACAACATGCTCCAAGGGTGCCACTCGCCTCGTTTGTTTCATTTGCGCGACGTGCCCTTCAGGATGCACCACATGCTCCAAGGGTGCCACTCGCCAACTTGTGTTTCTTTCACGCGATTTTCCCTTCAGGATGCACCACGTGCTCCAAGGGTGCCACTCGCCGACTTGACTGATTGGTAGACATCTATAACCCCTGGAGTCAACACTCCACTAGGTGAACTTGTGGGAGAGTAAGGGATCTAAGGAATAAGGCCCCCGCCTTATTGAACTCCCATTAGAATCATCGTGAGCGACTATCGTAGTCTTCCCTCATGGCATCGTGGATCCTCTCGAACTAGGTAATCGTTAACCTACAGCTCAAGACACAATGGGAGTGATAGTAGGTTGTGGCAGGGCTGTTGTCCACACCTCTCCCTAAACCTCTCTGGAAATCATGTGTGGCCCCTTTACTCCATATGTGAGTCCGATCGAAAAGCTATCGTTAGCCTGCATCATCCAAAAATCATGTTAGAACATGTCAACATCATATCATCAAATCAATGAAATATTGCAGTAAATAAATCAACCCAATAGCACACTCCCTGACTCAATCCGGATTCCAAGGGGGTTCCACTGATGCCTCTACATCCTCAAGGTCCAAAACCCTACACACTCAATACAACTAAGTCAAAATCACCTATCTACGTCAAGCAGTAAAACATCATGTCATCTATCATAACGCATCATAATCAAGGGTAAATGTTTTAACATCATAAAAGTCTGGATCACTTGCGAGCAAGTGTCCTCAAAGAATAAGTTTCCTCAGTGCGCTAGAGCGGGATGTTACAGTGTTTTATATCACAATAATGGTCTTCTTATGAAGGTCGTTGGAGTTAAATGTGTCAAGAATGAAATCACGTTGTTGGGGAAGTGTGCATATATCATATAGGGAGATGTTAGCTTTGGTCTTCTTCAGATGTTCCATAGCATTGTATTCAAAAGCATGACATTCACATTTTCTTGGGGTTTTTCTTATTGGTGGAATTTTGGGATTATTGTTGGCTATTGTTGGAGTCGAAGTGCTTGTTTTCTAAGTAGGAGTGGAGGAAGTTATTTTCCTAGGAGGAGTTACACGTTTTTAGGGTATAGGAGTTCTAGGTAGTATCCCTTTGTTGCACAGATTGTGACCTCTGTATCCTTCATGAAGACCTCTTTAATATATTCCTCATATGAATATATACACCAATCCCATAGAAACATGGTTCACTCATGAATGGTATCCTCAATGGTTTCTTACCTTTTAATTTCCTTGGCTTGATCATCATTGGTTTCTTGTTGATCTAACAATCTGTTGATGACTAAGGTCATGGATCTGATCCATTAAGGATAGGTTTTCCCATAATGGTTCCTCTCGTGATATGTACATAAATTATCCATGCCAAAACCATTGACATGTAATGTAAGACACTAGGTTTTTGGTGGCTTTGGTAGGTTCTCATTTTTCTTGAAGAATGGACATAAAGGTTTCATCTTTGAAGAGCCTACACCAACATTTTTATTGAGGCCAACTAATTCATTGGATAGCTTCTTCACCAACTTAACCACATTTTATATATCCTTGGGATATTTCTCAAAAGTTTTTGTCAAGAGTAAGTGTTTATTCCCAGATGCTTTAGTCTCTTTGGATGCAGGGTGGTCATCTAAAGAAAGTAGTTCTTTACCACCTCTTTATCTTCATTGAAATTATAGGATAATGTTTTTTTTCTAGCACGCTTAATGAACATGCTTATAGAGGGATGCAATGATGAAGCATAGTATTTAACAACCAAGGGTTCTAGAGGAGTAGTTTCAACAGTGAATTTATTGAGGATAGTAGTGAAACATGATTAATTTCCGTTACGGTATCCTTATTTTTCATATTTAAGGCCACTAGTTCTTTGAATAAGGCCATGAAAGTTTTCTCATCCCTAAAATTTATGAAGAAGTATTTTTTGAAATCATTCTATCAGGTATTACAACCATCCACTAATTTAAAATACCATGTGGAAGCCTTGTTCTCGAAGGTGTAGAGTAAGTTTCTATAAATCAAATCTTCATAACGAATTTCAAGGATATGAGTGGCTAGAAGGTAATTATTTATGTTGTATTCACGTGAAAAATATTTGTCTAGTTCAAACTTAAGGAGAAGTCTCTCGAGATATTTGGGTAGTTCATGCATACGACTAGTCAAGTTCAAACCTCATTAGGACATCAATGATGGAATTTTATTCTGGTTCTGACCCTTATTATTGTGAAAAGAAGATATTGAATTTTCACTATCAAAGTTTTCTTGGAACCAGGAGGATTAGGACCATGAGGTGTGAGAGGTATTTGGTCCAAAGGTATGGGTAGTTCCTGCAGAGCGATTTCAATAAAATCCTCTATGGAATCAAGATGAATGTTGTCCTGATTCTCGGGTCATGTTAGATGGGTAAATATGCTCCTAGGGATTGTTAAAGCTATGGTTAGTTGTTCAAGTAACTTGTTTTACGAGCGAGTGATGCATCAATTTTTATCGAAACCCTCGTTAGGGATGTGATACCAAGCCTCAACATGGTTTTCAAGGTTATGAGAAAAACTTTCAAATGTGGCATTTGAATATTCGAAAGTAATTTCCTATTTGAAAGAGAAATGTGGAAAGTTTTGTTAGATAGGAATATTATCATAGGATTGGTTGGGTTTTTGTCAAAAAAATATTCTAGCCATACAAATCAGACCCTCCTATTTCCAATTCTATTGATGTGACAAAATTACCTTTCAATAGTAAGGGGTACCCCCCGACACATAGTCTCAATTAGACTATGCACCATCTAGTTTAGGAGACCCATCTAGATTCTAGTCTAATTGGCATTATTGGGTTTGAGGGATGATTGGATGGTTATGAATGCGATGAGAATGAAAATGAAATCTAACTAATTGCAGAAATAAAATCTAATCTACCATATCCTAGATAGGAGAAACTATGGTAATCGAATGAGAAATTATTAATGAAACAAATCCTTACAAATGACATCTCCCATGTAAATGTTAAGAGGCAACAATGTTAGATGAAACATGCATGCATATATCATAACAAAATTAGTTCAAGTCATAAAATTACATACATAAGCAACTCATCATCTCAGGACAAAACTTAAGAAAGAATAAGAAAATATGAAATAATGATTTTGATTTGCATAATAGTATATAAGAAAAAGGGAATTCTTAAATCACATGTAAACAAAAAATAGTTTCTTGAAAATAGTTTATATAAACTAACATCTACAAGAGTCCTTATCTCCAATGAAATGGCCCTGAGGGCTTCTCAATATTAATCCTAAAAATAGTTTTTTAATATACAATGCTTCAAGAGCCCTTTTCAAAATGGTCCTCTTCCTTTCCTTATAGTAGTTTAAGTAACTATTGAAAGTGCATTCTTGAACTAAACAAGAGGCGCTTATAAGTATATTCAACTTTCCTATCTCAATTGTCATTGATAGTTGTTAGAATAGTACAAAGTTGATGGTGATTGGAGAAAAGAAAAAATAGAAGGAAGTTGTGAGAATATTCAAATTTTCTATTTCGTCTTATTCAACTGTTTTTATCCCTCACATATGCTGCCCAAAATTGGTATTGTACTTAGATTGATATGAATTTGAAGTATAATATCTCCTATAGGTAGGATACATGGGTGGATGAGTTGTTGGTGAGGTTCTTCATGTCCCTCATGAGAGTGTCCATGAATTCTTCGATCATATTCTGAACCTTGGCTGGTTGGACAAGGTGTTCATCAATTAATAAAATGGTTACCTTAATAGATGTTTCAGCTTTATCCATCTTTGATTCATATTTTTTTAAATAATTACAAATATATACTCTGCCATAACAATTTTCCTAATCTCTTTGATGGGAGGAAGTCACCCCTTATGTGTCGATACATGTGTAGCTTTGTGGAGTTGTGCACATATTGCAAGGATTTGTTTTGTTTCATTTTCAACTCTTTCATAGACCTACTTGCATCGATAAAGGGAAGTATAGTCGACCCTTATTTCTCCTTTTGGGGCATGAGGTATCTTGGCTAGAGAATCCTATTTCTTAGCAATCCATCATTTCATATCATTTAAGGCTTCATGGATGGTGGTGAATTGGACTTTCTTGGCTTGCACATGGTTATATGGATATATTATTTCTACTCCCAACTGCTAGAAAGCCTAAAGATGAGAATACATATATATATAACACTCTCCTTGATCTTTGGTCTTTCCTTTTAGGCACATGAATTGAATTACATGAGGCCTCCTTCATATTTATTTATTTTCCTATGTTGTTTCTCAAACTCTTTAATCTTGTGTCATTTTATTCATTTTGATGAAACTAAATTTTGAGGTTTTTTTCCTTGGAGACAATGAAGGCAATATTGGCTAATTCTATGTAAAGAGAGACATGTATAACATCGTTTTTTACCATAGTCTCTATGATGATTGAGAATGGGTTGCCTCTGGTAACTGGGATCTTCATGTTCTATTGTTGCACAATTCTTGCAGTGGCTTTGTCGAATCTTAACTTTTTAAAGTTCACCACCTTGTTGGGCTTGTAAGGAGTGTGAAGCCTCAACACAAATTCATAGGTTGTGAGGTGACCTCCATAAAGGGGAATATTTTCTGATGATCTAGTTATATTGGTTTCCATCACAGAAGAATCATTGTTTATCACTTCTTTGTCCATATTTATATGCTCTTCTTCAACCACTTTCATTGCAGCCTCATCAACTTCCCTTTTCTCTATTGTTTCTTACTTCTCAGTTGCTTCTCTTTCTTCTACCTCAACTACTAATACTTTCAACTCTTATTTTGTTGTTGTTGTTACATCAAATTGTTATTTTTCTTTGGCTTCCGCCTTCTTTCATTCCTTCTCAGAAACATCTTCTTTATTCTTTTGGATTTTCTCTTATTTTCTTATTTTCTTGTCTACCCTTGTCTCCTCTCCCTATGATGATTCAAAAAGTGCATTTGTATTTTTGGCTACCACTTTCACTATTGCCTCTTCTGCATATCTCTTATGTGCCTCCTATGAATATTTTTATTCATCAGATATCCTACCCAAAGGTTTTCTCTACCTCTTGGAAATAACTTATTCATATGTTTAGGAACCACAATGGACCTCTTCCTCTTCCCACTTGGATGAAGTGTATTCCCAGTTGTGTTTGGGTTATTTTGCAATATTCTTTGACTACTTCCTTTGGGTCATGTCTCCAGAACCTTTCTTCCCCAAAGTGGAAAGATAATAATGTGTCTACTTTATCTTGATCTTACTTGATCCATTCGAAGGAGTATGATCCAAACCATAATGGTAAAGGGGGTCATATTTCCTTCTTATGTCGATAGAGTGTTTCCCCGACTTCATGGATCACAATTTGATATGTGATCTCCTACAATACCAACATGTCGGGTATAAGACTTTGGACTAAATGAGGAGTTTTGGTGGCTCCATATTATCTTATGTATGTCCCATGCTCCATGAGATACCAATATCCAATTTTCCAGACTATTGATAAATCCTTTTTAGTCATGCATGTAGTGGGTGAGTCAAAGATGAACTTGTAAAGTGGTGCCAAGAAGTAATCAAAGATCTGTGATAATTAGCCGTGTATTTTTTCTCCCATATCACTTTTCATTAGATGTGTATGGGAGGGTCGGTATGCTACCAGGCTTAGCCCATCTTGGGATATTTATGGCACACACAGCCCCTATACAAATAGTAAGAGGACATGTAAAAGTTGAGTATCTCATTGAGGAAGGTCTCCTTGATAGTTATGATGGAGTATTCTAAATATGATAATAGGATATCATCCCAATTGAAGGATGATCCAGTGTAAGTGCAGTAGTAAATTCGGGGAATCATGCATATTGTAAACTTTGATGCATCAGGTTCCCCGTATAATCTACATAACATCACCATAATATACCGGTATGGTGTCCTCAATGAACTGGTGGGACATTCACTTGAGATTCTTAGTTTAAAATCCTTGTCAATATTGTAATAGATTTTGAATAAAACATTCACCTTGTGCATGGATATCATGATCAATTCATCATCCAATGATAAACTACCTCTTTCTAGATGATAGTACTAGGCTATGCCTTAAGCTTAAGATGATACTATGGTTTTCCATTTGGAATTGAGGATATATATGTTATCAAGGTATATATGTTGAATGATCCATGATATCAAATCCACAAAAGGAAATAATGCTACATGAGATGCTACCCTAGGCAACCCCAACTTTCAGATGTTCTTGAAGACCTTGACTTCATATTCATCTTCTACCTCTACGGGAAAGTTATGTTTCTTATAAATTTGGAAAAATTCACCACATTAGAGTGAATTCCCCTTCTTTGTGAATTTTTTGGTGTCATTGTAGATAGCCCCAGGGGTGTCTGACTCTTCTTTATTTTGTTTTTTTCTTGCAGAGGCCTCCATTGTGAGATATGTAATTGTAGGTTTCTTATAAGGTGACATGTCTTAATATACGATAGACATGTTCATCATCAATATGATAAAACCAATAATAAAAGGTGACATGAAAGTGAAAATAACTCATTAGTTCTTGTATTCATGTGAATTATTAGTCTTTTGAGCAACATTGGAAGGTTAAAGATGATTATGCCAATGAAAACCTTTTTTAGTTCCTATGGAGCTATTGGTTCCAATGTTATGAGGAAAGTCATAATATAAAAAATATATGATAATGGGAGACATCATGAGAGTTTAAGTGAAGTATGTCTTAGTTTAGGTGGATGAAAATATTGGATGAATTGATGGGGAAAATATTGTACCAACATCTTTGAGAAGAATTGCTTTGATAAGGTATCAATGTCGATCATGGAAATTGTGTCGATATGGTGTAATAGTGTACCAAAGATGTTGAGAATAAGTTTCCTAGCATAGTATGGTCGCGTCAGAGGATCTTGTAAGAAATTCACTGATATGAAAGGCTAGTACTGGTGACGTTTAGAGGAAAAAGGTCGATAATACAGAGGATAGTACTAGAGGGAAATTAGTTAAATTCATTGACATAGTGGAACTCATACTAAAGGTAATGTAATTAACCTTTCCGATGTAGTATTTTCTTGCTAGAGGAAAGGTTGTCAAATTTTTCGACCATGGGAAATTGTACCCGATAAATTCGAAACAACCTTAACAGTAAGGGAAACAGATACCATAGGATTTCACAAAAACCTTTTCATTAAGGAGATGATGGTTTTGGTTTCAATCATAGAAACTCCACTAATAAACATCAATAGAGTTAGAAAAAATATTGTCAAAAGGATAAGGTAAACATCTATGAAGTTAGCATCAACTTCACCAATCAATCCTTGACTCCAAAAAAATAACTAAGCATTTTCGCAAAAAATGTGTGGGTGAGTAGGGTTCATTAGAAAAGGAACTACAACTAGGTTTTAACCTCAGATTTAGGCCTTGCCTTTTCTTCTGTATATGCTCACTTGAAATGGTATCTATTCCAAATTCAATGACTAGTTGAAATTCAAAGTTAAGGTGCAAGTCCAAACATAGAAAACATGGTTCCTAGAATTTGGGAAAAATGGAGAGGCCATTCAACCCCCCAAAAGACTGGTTAAAGGTCAAGGGTTTAGGGAATGACTCGGTGGAAAAGAGAAGACTCCTAGGGATTTTTTCAAGGTATTTGTGAGTCATATCATTAGGGGAGCTTCATCGATGACTTAGGTACGTGGATAAAATTGAATAATTGAGGCATGGATCAGGGAAAGATGAAGGGAAATGTAATTCAAATGGAAACAGGTGTGAGCTATCAGATGATAGGTTTTTTTGGTGTCTAATTATTGGTAAAACCCTAACCATAACAATAAAAAATATACAAATGAAAAGTGAGGTGATAAGGTTTAGGGCCTACCTACAAATTGGTGGAGAGGTGGAAGGTCAAAGGGTGCTTTGTTGGCAGATGATTATTCTCTCAAGCGGGGCATGATATTGTCAACAAATGCATGATTCTTCCTCTCTTATTCAAAAATAAGAAAATAAACAATAACATAGGGGGGATATTTTTACATACTTGACATAGAGTTCTAGGTACTAGAGGTGATCCATGGAATGGTGTTAGTGTTAATATTTGCTTGTTGAAAGTGATGTTCAGAACTCCTCTGGTTGTATTGACAAACTTCATGGGAAATCCTGTGAATGTACTAGAGAATATGATGGGAATTCCATCCGTAGGGAGGTTAGACTTCTGAAAAAGTTAGAATAAAGTATGCCAATGTTATAGGGGATGATGGTGGAAAAGATTTTGTTTGTACTAGAGGTGATGTTATCAACTCGATCGACAATGATTCTTGTGTACCACAGACATTGGGAGGAATTTGGTCGGTGCGTATCAGAGACAATCACATGAGCTCCTTTGATGTATGGATAAATACCATGGAAATTATTTTGATATGTCAAAATTTATTTCTCCGAAATGTTTAAGTTTTATTTTTATAGACTTAATTTCCACCCTCCAAGGATAGAAGGGAATCCACCAAACGATGAAAGTCAAAACACATTTCTTTCTCAGGATTTAGAACTTTTTTTAGGGTCATCGTGTGGCATATAGGAGACAACATGTGATGATTGTAATTCATTTATTATAGTGAAACATGCGATGATCCCTTCAGCCTTATGGATTCACTTAGTGGTAATAGAGGGATGAGTTGTATATTCATGGCACGAGTCAAGGAAATCACATCATTCGATCTTCTAGTGCATTCTAGAAGATGTTGAAGCTCTCTCAAGGCTCTTCCAAGGATATATATAAATAATGAATGTCTTGAGTAAGAGGAGGAAGAATTGTTTATATATTTATGTTTTCCAATTACATAGGTGCTTATCTAGTAGCAACAACCACATTCATATTTCCTACTGATATTGAGAAGAATCTACATCCAAGGTATGACATTGATGCATTTGCATCCAAGGTATGGCATTGATGCATTTGCATCGAAGAGAAAAGGGGAATGTATATGCATCCAAGGTATGACATTGATGTATTTCCATTATTTCAATTAGTAGATCATTGGTCTTCCCCCGATTTATTTTTATTTGATTTGTTGATGTTTGGATCTGATGTCATGTGGTATAGATCAAGATAGATATGATAGATTTGGATTTCCTAATACTAGAAGAGAAAGTAAATATATATTTTTTTGTCTGCTTGTGTGAAGGAAGAATATTGTGAGAATTGGAGCTATATTTCAGGAGATACATGAGTCAAATATGCGAGGAAAATCATCAGTTGAAAGGTATGGCCACCCTCCCTCTTGGTTAAAAGAAAATAAATATACTTACATCTAGGAAAATTATTGAAGTCTAGCCTCATTGTGTGTATAGGATCAATAGGTAGATCCTCAAGAGAACTAAAACACCATATTAGTGATATTTCTCCTATAATAGAACTGAAAAGTCCATTAGGGAAGATTTTTTTAATCTTCTCTTCTTTATGATTCATTTCCAATCCATCCTCTATTTTCTATTTGTGATTTGATTTTTTTTTCTCTTCTCTTGTTGGAGTTACTTCACACACACCTAGGATTTATTTTTCCTAAGGTTTTTCCTTGTTTATTAGTCATAATTAGTCATTATCTAGTCTCCTATATTTTAGGGGAGAATATTCCACCTGAACAATATTCTCTTTCAGTTGACACTTCAATTTGACTAGTTGAGTTGAGTTTAGATGTTGCATTCATTTTTTCACCATGAAACATTGGGATCATCACCATGATAATGCACACTTTCCTTGGAATCATCACCATAGTGACAAATTACACTTGATTCCCTGAGTTAAATCCTCACTACTCTCTATTCAGTCAGTTAACTAAAGACTAGTTGATTAGTTAACTCAACTAGGTGGCAGTTCACTCCTGTAACTTCCTGAGAGACTAGACTAGGTGGAAGTTCGCTCTTGTAAATGCTGGTGTGTGTCCAGATCACTCTAGAACATCACTATGGCTCATTAGTTACTCATGTATCATATATCTATTGTAAATTATTTGCTCTTTGAGTGTGGGAATACAGTTAATGAGAATTCTTCTATTATTTATCTCCTTCTTATTCTTTCTCCAATTCTCTCTGCAAATGTGTATTATTGTTTATCTATATCTATTCAAACCATCAGTTGAAAGGTATGTCCACCATCCCTCTTGGTTAAAAGAAAATAACTATACTTAGATCTAGGAAAATTATTGAATTCTAGCCTCATTGTGTGTATAGGATCAATAGGTAGATACTTAGGATATCTAACACACCATATTAGTGATATTTCTCTTATAATAGAAATGGAAAGTGCATTGGAGAAGAATTTTTTAATCTTCTCTTGTTTATGATTCCTTTCCAATCCATCCTCTATTTTCTATTTGTGATTTGATTTTTTTTTTCTCTTCTCTTGTTGGAGTTACTTCACACACACCTAGGATTTATTTTCCTATTTATTTTCCTTGTTTATTAGTCATAATTAGTCATTATCTAGTCTCCTATATTTTAGGGGATAATATTCCACCTAAAGAATATTCTCTTTCAGTTGACACTTCAGTTTGACTAGTTGAGTTGATTTTAGATGTTGCATTGGTTTTGTCACCATGCAACATTGGGATCATCACCATGATGATGCACACTTTCATTGGAATCATCACCAGACTAGCACATTACACTTGATTCCCTAATTTAACTCCTCACTACTTTCTATTCAGTCAGTTAACTAAAGACTAGTTAACTAGTTAACTCAACTAGGTGGCAGTTCACTCTCGTAACTGCCTGAGAGACTAGACTAGGTGGCAGTTCACTCCCGTAACTGTTGGTGTTTGTACATATCACTCTAGAACACCAATATGGCTCATTATTTACTCATGTATCATACATATATTGTAAATTATTCACTCTTTGAGTGTGGAAATGGTTAATGAGGATTCTTCCATTCTTTCTCTTCTTCTTCTTCTTTCTTTTATTCTCTCTGAAAATGTGTGTATTATTGTTTATCTAGATATATTATGTGTAGTTTCAAAACATTTACATGGTATCATATCCCACAGAATCCTAAGAAAAAGCTACACCAAATTATTTTTGTAGGTACTGAAGATCGAAGAACACAAAAAAAGATGGAATTTATGTTTTACTCACCGATAATGCTTCTCAGGCCTCATAACTATTTGGAGTGGAAACCAAAGATTCTATTTTTTCTCAAAAGTAGAGGCTTATACCAAATAACCATGGAAATGGAAGTAGATCTTGATTCCACCGATGAGAAAAATGACTTTTTCAATAGACAAGATATGGCCATAGGATTTATCTGCATGTCTATTTCTCCATAAATTCTCCACCAAGTATGTGATGTCACACAAGAATTCACTGCAAATGAATTATGGACCATATTGGAGGTTCTATTTGGGAATAAATAATATTATGAATATTACATTACGGGTATTGGAAAGATAGATCCAGAAGAGAAATCATCAGAATATCAAGCCTCTTATTATGAAGAGTCTTCTACAAAAGTATTTGCAAAAATTTGTATTTCATTAATTGAAGATGATGTCTACTCCATTTCAGATTTTTTTTTTGAAATTCATGTGGAAGATATATGGCATGCATTTCAGGAGTCACATGCAAACACTTTTGCATGCACCATCCATGCTTCTCAGCATACAAAAAGAGAACCGCGCAAATCAGACTCCATTATGATATTTTCTGAGCAAAATTTGCATAAACAAATTGGATATTTGAATTCCTCTCGGGAAAATATCCAATTTCAAAAAAAACATCGTTTGAAATGGATTATGGGAAGTGAAGTTATGATCGTTTCAAAATCGACAAAATTTCACCGTTTTTCCGAAAACGGCCACACGGTTTTCAAAATTCCATCCACACTTTATTTGGATATTATTCATTACAAGAATATAAAGTGTATATGTGTGGAAATATCAATGATTCATCTACTTCATCAGATCTATGCATACATCTACATATTCAACAAAATCTTCAGCGAGCACAAACTTGCATAGTTGTGAGGTCTTCTTAGAGTGAAGGACACAGTTGCTTAGCAACTGTTTTTTGTTCCTTGTCATTTTTTATTTTTTTTATATACATTGTAATTT
>JZKD02S1889990.1:0-14222 GCA_000966675.3 Picea glauca
GTTTTCTTAAATGATTTATATTATTGATATTAGATATTCTCCAAAACAATAAAAATATATTGTAATTGTTTTTAAAAACTAAATAAAAAAAAGTTTATTTAACACATGTTTTTCATTTTTTATTTAAAAATTAATTACAAGAAAAGAATTTCATAAATAAGAAAATTAATTTCAAGAAAATAATTTCATAAACCTCTTATTTATGACATAAAAACTTAATAATTGTTTGTTCCATAATAATTGTTTGTTCTTTCATATTAATAATTGTTTGTTCTTTATATGAAAGGTAAAAATATTATTATTAATAATAAAGATAGATTTTTATCAATAAAAATATATTGTAATTAAAAAAAAAGGGTTTATTTGACCTAAGTATTTAATATTTGATTTAAAATTCAATTATGAGAAAATAATTTCATACATCTTATTTATGATTTAAAAACATAATAATTGATTTTCTATAATAATTTTAAATATCATTATTAAAATGAAGATAGATCTTCACCAGTAAAAATATATTATTATTTTTTTTTTAAACAAAATAAAAAAAATATTATTTGATACATACTTCTTATCTTTGATTTAAAAATTAATTGTGAGAATTTTTTTTATACATCTTATTTATGACATAAAAACATAATAATTGTTTATTCTTTTTATCAAAGGTAAAAAGATCATTATTAATAATGAAAATAAATCTTCTACATCAAATAATATCATGCTTATGAGAATAAAATACAATACACAAAACTTAGATAAATATTGTATATTTAAATCAATAACATAAGCTAATATTTTCACCTAAAACTAAAACACTTAAACACTTCTACTTAAGAAATTAATACAATTAAATATAATTTATAGAAATGAACTGATAAATTATTTTTTTTTAATAAATTCAAAACTAAATTGAAAACCATTAATATAATTTTAATTTTCCTAAATAAAAAATATTTCATATTCACACCATATGTAAGCCAATATTAAGGTTCTATGGAAGGATAGACTAAGATCATTAGAGCCCGCCCCGCTATTACATTAAGCTGGATATATATTGGAACTACCCCGCTAGAGCTTTTAACCCGCTAAGGAAAGGAAAGACACCGATCTTCTAGATACCACCCGCTAGAGATTGATTCCGCTATTTATTGAGGTTCTATGGAATATGTAAATTCCTTACATGTGAATGATTCAAAATGGTTTGCTTCCACAACCAACCAATCAAATCATAAGATACCATCATTTGTATATATTTTCAACAAAACTAATTACTTGAAAGGAATTCATTCATATTTGTTTTCCTTCATAGTTTACTATAAGTGTTTTTTCCCTTTCATGTGACATGGGAGAGTGTATGGTGTTAAATTAATTATTTTAAAGGAATTTATTCATATTTGTTTTCATTCACAGTTTACTATGAATGTGATTTAGTGACATGTAATTAAATATGATATACAATTGTAGGTCAACGGGAATATAGTTGGTTGATAGAGTTGGACGATTGACATAGTTGTAGGAAAACTAGTTTGGCTATGGAGTGAGTTGGGATATGAAAGACACTCTCTTTTGTGGAATGGTATCCACGACTTAGGGGTGATTTGCTACTGATATTTGGAGCAACAAATCTACAGTTAGGAGGAATGCTCGTCTCCTACAGTCAATTGCTTAATTGTTGATAAAAACATCAGTGTTTTTATCTCTATTTATGATTTTACATCATGGGTTTTTATTGTTGTATATGAACTCCGATTTTTAAACAACTATATGTTGTTGTGTATGGGTATAAGTAATTGCATTCATGCTTTAGAAATATTGTAAATGCATTTAGTTTTTTTTTTTATCAGAAAATTTTTATTTATTATGTAGTGGGGACACTATAGAGTGGTATTCAAGATCTGGTTACAACACCAATATTGTATGGGTCTGCTACAATAGAAAAATTATAAATCTCTGTGTAGATTTGGGTAAAAAATTGTTTTTCCTAGCCATGCAAATTTGGGGTCACTGAGAAAACATCCCGCTCTGGCGCACTGAGAGAACTTATTTTTGAGGACACTTGCTCGCAAGTGATCCAGACTATTATGATATTAAAACATGTGTCCTTGATTATGATGTGTTAGGTTAGATGACATGATGTCTTACTGCTTTGACATAGACAGGTGCTATTGACTCAGTTTTACTGAGTGTGCAGGGTTTTTGACCTTGAGGATGCAGAGGCATTGACGACACCCCTTGGACTCCGGATCAAGTCAAGGAGTGTGCTATTTGGGTTGATTTATTTACTGTGATATTACATTGATTTGATGATATGATGTGGACATGTTCTGACATGTTTGTTGATGATGCAGGTTGATGATAGCTTTCCGACCAGACTCACATATGGAGTAAAGGGGCCACACACGATTTCGAGAGAGGTTGAGGGAGAGGGGTGGACAACAGACCTTCCACAGCCTACTAGCACTCCCACCGTGGCTCGAACTATAGGTTAACGATTACCTAGTTCGAGAGGACTCACGATGTCGCGAGGGCAGACTGCGACAGTTGCTCGCGATGATTCTAAGGGGTGCGCAATAAGGAGGGGGCCTTATTCCTTAGAGCCCTTAGTCTCCCACAAGTTCACCTGGCGGAGTGTTGACTCCAGTGGTTATTGATGTCTACCAATCAATCAAGAGGTGATTGGCACCCTTGGAGCACGTGGTGCATCCTGAAGGGCACGTCGCGCAAAAGAAACACACGAGGCGAGTGGCACCCTTGGAGCACGTGGTGCATCCTGAAGGGCACGTCACACAAAAGAAACAAACGAGGCGAGTGACACCCTTGGAGCACGTGGTGCGCCCTGAAGGGCACGTCACATTGATGTTGATGAAGGAACAAACCTAGATGGCCCTAAGACATTTAGCACATTAAGAAATTCTTAAACGACTTCCCTAATTAAAAGTCACCCGGTTCAGAATCTAAGTCCTAAGTCTAAAACTTCTCTACGGTAAAATTTTATCTAACCTTAAGAAAAAGGCCCTATAAAAATAAAAATAAAAATTTAAACTAAAAACCACTTAAGCAATAGTTTTAGTCTTCATCAATTTTGGGGGTAAAATGAAGAGAGTAATAATTTAATTAAAATTCGTGGTTTAAATTGTAAAGAAGAAATAAATTATTTAACTTGTGAAAGTGTAAAAAGATTTCAAGTTAATAATAAAAGGAAAAGAGTAAATAGCGCAACTGCCATTTTGGCCCTAATAAAAGGGNATGCATTTAGTTTTTTTTTTTATCAGAAAATTTTTATTTATTATGTAGTGGGGACACTATAGAGTGGTATTCGAGATCTGGTTACAACACCAATCTTGTATGGGTCTGCTACAATAGAAAAATTCTAAATCTCTATGTAGATTTGGGTAAAAATTTGTTTTTCCTAGCCATGCAAATTTGGGGTCACTGAGAAAACATCCCGCTCTGGTGCACTGAGAGAACTTATTTTTTAGGACACTTGCTCGCAAGTGATCCAGACTATTATGATATTAAAACATTTGTCCTTGATTATAATGCGTTAGGTTAGATGACATGATGTCTTACTGCTTTGACATGGACAGGTGCTATTGACTCAGTTTTACTGAGTGTGCAGGGTTTTTGACCTTGAGGATGCAGAGGCATTGATGGCACCCCTTGGACTCTGGATCGAGTCAAGGAGTGTGCTATTTGGGTTGATTTATTTACTGTGATATTACATTGATTTGATGATATGATGTGGACATGTTCTGACATGTTTGTTGATGATGCAGGTTGATGATAGCTTTCCGACCAGACTCACATATGGAGTAAAGGGGCCACACACGATTTCGAGAGAGGTTGAGGGAGAGGGGTGGACAACAGACCTTCCACAGCCTACTAGCACTCCCACCGTGGCTCGAACTATAGGTTAACGATTACCTAGTTCGAGAGGACTCACGATGTCGCGAGGGCAGACTGCGACAGTTGCTCGCGATGATTCTAAGGGGTGCGCAATAAGGAGGGGGCCTTATTCCTTAGAGCCCTTAGTCTCCCACAAGTTCACCTGGCGGAGTGTTGACTCCAGTGGTTATTGATGTCTACCAATCAATCAAGAGGTGATTGGCACCCTTGGAGCACGTGGTGCATCCTGAAGGGCACGTCGCGCAAAAGAAACACACGAGGCGAGTGGCACCCTTGGAGCACGTGGTGCATCCTGAAGGGCACGTCACACAAAAGAAACAAACGAGGCGAGTGACACCCTTGGAGCACGTGGTGCGCCCTGAAGGGCACGTCACATTGATGTTGATGAAGGAACAAACCTAGATGGCCCTAAGACATTTAGCACATTAAGAAATTCTTAAACGACTTCCCTAATTAAAAGTCACCCGGTTCAGAATCTAAGTCCTAAGTCTAAAACTTCTCTACGGTAAAATTTTATCTAACCTTAAGAAAAAGGCCCTATAAAAATAAAAATAAAAATTTAAACTAAAAACCACTTAAGCAATAGTTTTAGTCTTCATCAATTTTGGGGGTAAAATGAAGAGAGTAATAATTTAATTAAAATTCGTGGTTTAAATTGTAAAGAAGAAATAAATTATTTAACTTGTGAAAGTGTAAAAAGATTTCAAGTTAATAATAAAAGGAAAAGAGTAAATAGCGCAACTGCCATTTTGGCCCTAATAAAAGGGRAAAGAAGGGAATAATAAAAATTAGGAAACTAAGGAATGGAGGGAAACATAATAAGGGAAAGAGGGGAACTTATGGTAAAAAGCGAGGTCAACATAGTAAGGAATCTGCAATTAGGAACCTTCTAAAATGAACTAAATTAGCAACTTCATTTTAGGGAAAGTAATTAAATCTGTAAGGGAATCTAGGAACACCTAGGAGTAAATTTAGGAGCAACTCTAGGTGGGTGAGGGAAATGAGACAATTAATAAATTTAAAGAAAATAATTATGGAGGAAAGAGGGGGATGTACGACACTTGTGCGAAGGAGAATATTTAGAATATTTTTATTAAAACTTAATTTAAATGTGATTTAGGGAAAGTTGGAGGTTCTNAAATTGTAAAGAAGAAATAAATTATTTAACTTGTGAAAGTGTAAAAAGATTTCAAGTTAATAATAAAAGGAAAAGAGTAAATAGCGCAACTGCCATTTTGGCCCTAATAAAAGGGAAAAGAAGGGAATAATAAAAATTAGGAAACTAAGGAATGGAGGGAAACATAATAAGGGAAAGAGGGGAACTTATGGTAAAAAGCGAGGTCAACATAGTAAGGAATCTGCAATTAGGAACCTTCTAAAATGAACTAAATTAGCAACTTCATTTTAGGGAAAGTAATTAAATCTGTAAGGGAATCTAGGAACACCTAGGAGTAAATTTAGGAGCAACTCTAGGTGGGTGAGGGAAATGAGACAATTAATAAATTTAAAGAAAATAATTATGGAGGAAAGAGGGGGATGTACGACACTTGTGCGAAGGAGAATATTTAGAATATTTTTATTAAAACTTAATTTAAATGTGATTTAGGGAAAGTTGGAGGTTCTTAAAACTCTATAAAAGAAAGGGAAGATGAGGAAGAAGGGGATCGACTGTTAGCATAACGTTATGCTGCCGGATTTGTGACTTGATTGATTACTTGTGGAGAGTTTGGATTTTCCAGCTCGGATAGGAGTGGTAGCTCGGCCTTGCGAGACGAGCTGGGAAACTAGATGTACCATTTGGATAGTGTGTGGCCCCTTTGCGGCTTGGGGGGCTAAGGGGGAAGCAGAGTACCCCTAGCGATTGGCTGGGAGGTACCGGTGAGGTCTCGACGGTCGACGAGCTAGAGCGGCATGGAGCACGTGGACGACACTTGGAGAAGGAAAAGGGCAACGGTACGCCTTTTGATTTGTAGAGTAGAATGCCTTAGGTTATGATTAGATCTGCTTGTGTAATGGTAATCTAGATGGATGAATGTTTAATTTTAATAGATGTTGGTTATCATTGGGCTGAATGGTTGTTCTTTATTTGCTTACTCCGGCAGATTGTTGTGTTTTTAATATTGCTGTAATGGCTGTGTTATTTAAAATTTCTCATGCGACACCGTATTATTTGTTGCCAGTCATGTAAAATTTGATATTCAATGGGTTCCGTTGGAATGAATTACATCTGTTAAGCTAGTGAAGAAATTTATAATAATTTATAGGTAAATGACTATATTTCTATACACTATCAGAGTCGGACGTAATATTGATTTTATCTTTTTGCCATCCCTCTCAGCAACCTGTTGTTACCCTCTGCGTTTCTGTTTATCCTTGCGCCTTACTGAGTTGCAATCAGTGATTTACCCTCCCAATGGATTGCGATCTTAGCATCGGTCAGTCTGCAATTTACCCTTCTAGGCGGGAAATTTAAATTCATTTG
This sequence comes from Picea glauca, assembly GCA_000966675.3. Classification (NCBI taxonomy): domain Eukaryota; kingdom Viridiplantae; phylum Streptophyta; class Pinopsida; order Pinales; family Pinaceae; genus Picea; species Picea glauca. The sequence goes on from JZKD02S1889990.1 coordinate 6,389, forward strand.
TGGCATTGTCAATTGTATTCATCTGCGTTATCAATTGATATTTTAGCTGCATTTTGGCAGCGTTGTTGGTTTGGGACAGGGTCATCCTTAATCTCGTTTTTAGGTTCCCTTTGCACTTAACTGGCACCTAAACCTAAGACCCTCCGCGATGAAGCTTGGGACCTCTCAGACTGAGTTCAGTGTGTCCTAACTGACATCTTCAGCCTTGGGAAATCTTCCCTTTCTCGGCCTATGTTCGAGCATCGATTGTTAGTTCTTGGGATGCCTTCCTGTTCGGATCCTGTCGCCAGGTAGCTTAGGTTACACAGGCGTTTTAGTGAACCCTTTCCCACGTGCCCTGTGGGTCATGCCTTCGGCGTGTTACGGTGTTAACATTTCCGCGTTCCCTCACTCTCCGATCTCCTTTCCCAGTGATACAATGATAATAGTGAGACGAAACCTGCGCTTGCATGCCTCTGGCGGCGTTGATCTCTTAATACAACTCTTGTTCACCCTTCTACCGAGCGACCTCTTGGCCTTCTTACCAGCTAGACCTTTCACCACGTGTTGAACTTGGGCGGGGACTACACGATGTCTTCATGTTTGTTCTTATTTGGGAATCAGTTGGGAGGCTCTACAATAGGTTGTGGTGCGCTACCTCTTTCGANAAAGAAGGGAATAATAAAAATTAGGAAACTAAGGAATGGAGGGAAACATAATAAGGGAAAGAGGGGAACTTATGGTAAAAAGCGAGGTCAACATAGTAAGGAATCTGCAATTAGGAACCTTCTAAAATGAACTAAATTAGCAACTTCATTTTAGGGAAAGTAATTAAATCTGTAAGGGAATCTAGGAACACCTAGGAGTAAATTTAGGAGCAACTCTAGGTGGGTGAGGGAAATGAGACAATTAATAAATTTAAAGAAAATAATTATGGAGGAAAGAGGGGGATGTACGACACTTGTGCGAAGGAGAATATTTAGAATATTTTTATTAAAACTTAATTTAAATGTGATTTAGGGAAAGTTGGAGGTTCTAAAAACTCTATAAAAGAAAGGGAAGATGAGGAAGAAGGGGATCGACTGTTAGCATAACGTTACGCTGTCGGATTTGTGACTTGATTGATTACTTGTGGAGAGTTTGGATTTTCCATCTCGGATAGGAGTGGTAGCTCGGCCTTGCGAGACAAGCTGGGAAGCTAGACGTACCATTTGGATAGTGTGTGGCCCCTTTGCAGCTTGGGGGGCTAAGGGGGAAGCAGAGTACCCCTAGCGATTGGCTGGGAGGTACCGGTGAGGTCTCGACGGTCGACGAGCTGAAGCGGCATGGAGCACGTGGACGACACTTGGAGAAGGAAAAGGGCAACTGTACGCTTTTTGATTTGTAGAGTAGAATGTCTTAGGTTATGATTAGATCTTCTTGTGTAATGGTAATCTAGATGGATGAATGTTTAATTTCAATAGATGTTGGTTATCATTGGGTTGAATGGTTTTTATTTATTTGCTTACTCCGACAGATTGTTGTGTTTTTAATATTGCTGTAATGGCTGTGTTATTTAAAATTTCTCATGCGACACCGTATTATTTGTTGCCAGTCATGTAAAATTTGATATTCAATGGGTTCCGTTGGAATGAATTACATCTGTTAAGCTAGTGAAGAAATTTATAATAATTTATAGGTAAATGACTATATTTCTATACACTATCAGAGTCGGACGTAATATTGATTTTATCTTTTTGCCATCCCTCTCAGCAACCTGTTGTTACCCTCTGCGTTTCTGTTTATCCTTGCGCCTTACTGAGTTGCAATCAGTGATTTACCCTCCCAATGGATTGCGATCTTAGCATCGGTCAGTCTGCAATTTACCCTTCTAGGCGGGAAATTTAAATTCATTTGTGGCATTGTCAATTGTATTCATCTGCGTTATCAATTGATATTTTAGCTGCATTTTGGCAGCGTTGTTGGTTTGGGACAGGGTCATCCTTAATCTCGTTTTTAGGTTCCCTTTGCACTTAACTGGCACCTAAACCTAAGACCCTCCGCGATGAAGCTTGGGACCTCTCAGACTGAGTTCAGTGTGTCCTAACTGACATCTTCAGCCTTGGGAAATCTTCCCTTTCTCGGCCTATGTTCGAGCATCGATTGTTAGTTCTTGGGATGCCTTCCTGTTCGGATCCTGTCGCCAGGTAGCTTAGGTTACACAGGCGTTTTAGTGAACCCTTTCCCACGTGCCCTGTGGGTCATGCCTTCGGCGTGTTACGGTGTTAACATTTCCGCGTTCCCTCACTCTCCGATCTCCTTTCCCAGTGATACAATGATAATAGTGAGACGAAACCTGCGCTTGCATGCCTCTGGCGGCGTTGATCTCTTAATACAACTCTTGTTCACCCTTCTACCGAGCGACCTCTTGGCCTTCTTACCAGCTAGACCTTTCACCACGTGTTGAACTTGGGCGGGGACTACACGATGTCTTCATGTTTGTTCTTATTTGGGAATCAGTTGGGAGGCTCTACAATAGGTTGTGGTGCGCTACCTCTTTCGACAAACGACAGTTGCTCCCCTTGGCCACTACCCCGAACTCCTCCTAAATTTTGACGCAGTCCTGAGTTGAATCGATCCTTACAGCTCAACGGTGGAAGCGACATGCCTTACACGGTCAGGGATTACCATGCGAGTTCCTGGTTCACGACTTCCATTCCCTAGGACACTTAGAGTTGTTCATGACCGCTTTAAACTTTTTTTTTAAACCTGAGCTCCAGCTATGCACGGGGGTAGTCCTTCTGGTACACGTTCGGCGTCCCTTCTGCTCTTTCGGGGTGGGTTATTTCCTTTGACCATAATTACCGACAACAGAATTATCGTTGCTATTGTTTCTATTTCCCTTCCCAGAATTCTCGTCATCATGGTCGTCATGGTTGCACACTGGCCTGGTGATAGAGGCGATATTACCGGGATGGCAACGAACCCCCTCCTGCAGATTGATAGCGCCTGAATCTCTCACCTACCCCAGAGATGAACTGCCTAAGGGGTGGTATCTTGGACATAACCACCTTCCTGTTGTTGACAGGTGTTGTGTTGGGTTGAGCATAACCGTCAGCCTTTTACCCCCTTTTTCTTAAAAACAACGTTCCGCCATCACTACCCCCAAATCTTGGTGATTTAATTAAAGACAGGTGACATGCACCCTGGAGGCGTTGATCTCCTTGAGGTCCATATGGATTATCGATGGTGACAGCCACTAAAGGATTTTGTATGAGAACGCGTGTCAGGAATTATATTGATAGTGGTTGTGCACTATGCCTTTATGAATGTTGCAAGTGGACATTGCTAACTGGTAAGGTGCAGAGTTGTTCGACGATCAATTAAATGGATAAAATTAATTGTGGATAAGGATCATGTTAATTAATTCCTTAATTGTAATTTCCAATTTTTTTGGACTCTTGAAGCTTGATTATTCATTTTTAATAGCTGAATGTTCTTTGTTAACTTAATTCAGTTCCTTGCCCCTTTCATTTAAATTCCAGTTAAGTTTCTAATTGGAATAAGAAAATTTTGTTTTTATAATTGTTAGCGGGTATGGTTAACGTATTTATGTAATGTTTTCATAACCATTTAAGTGGTTATTGTTGTAATGGGTCTTGTTCTAATTTAATTTGAACCTCGTTTAATATAAATTGGGTATTGTTTCAATACTTTTTGGATCTAGTTCTAATACGCATTGGATATGGTTTAACATAATGGGGTAGTGTTTTAATGTAATGGGGATTTAGTTTTATTTATGGTCAGATCTAAAACTGTAACAATTGGACTTATAGAGGGAGAGTGGGTGAGAAGAAATTGTTACTCTCCTTCATTGAATCCTTCTACTCTTGCATCTTGTTGTTTTATTTAAAAAAAAAATCTGATTTGCGCACTAAGAAATTAAGGCCTACCTGGATGCTAACCTTAAAATAAGGAATGGCGTTATAGAGATTCCCTTAGATTTATCTTGGCAACTTACAAGCGTCATGTAAATTGGTTTCCTTAAATTAACCAGTTATTGAGAAGAGGGGAATGTTCAAGACCCTTGGGATGTTTTTTTAATAATAATAGAAAAAGGATTGTGACTAGATTTACATTTGGAATTTTATTTCTCATTAAATTGGTAAAAAGGGAGATTAGTAGCTTCTTAATGAGTTAATAAGTTAATAGTGGCTCACAATGCTTTCGCCTTAATGTAAATAACCTTGTTCATTGTTATAACATAGGTTGTATCACTGTCTTATTAAATGCCTTACTTGTTGTAACAATTGTCGATATCTTGTAATTTATTAAAAATACACTCCCAATGCAAAATGGTAATGGTAGTGAGTAATTTAAGAGTTAACATCGACCCACCTTGAAATTTTCCCTAATGAAATAACTAGGTTAATTGCGATGCTAAAGGTTGTTTTTTCTTTAGCTTAGGAGGCTTTGGTCTGCTTGTGTCGGGCAGGATGTAGACTCCTCCATGTTCCTCAGAACATTCGCCATCCCTGAGACCTTAAATGGTTAAAATCGATGGGAACCTAGGCTTGAGCGTTGCTTATGTGTCTTGGAGGTCCTAACCATTGCAGGGTAGGACGGATGGGTACTCAGTCGTTTTATTTGTCAGTTGATTGTCGTTCATTGATTGCAGAGGTTTATATGCGTCTTAGATCTTTATGTTGTTGTCACATTGCATGCGTCATGTTCATCATCATATGGCGACGTAGAGTGGAATGTGTTTATTATCCTTGTACACACGCACACACACACACACACAAAAAAAAAAAATGCACTTGTTATAAGAGGTTGTGGTCGTAACGAGGAGGTTCGTTATAGTTTTTATTGTTGTATATGAACTCTGATTTTTAAGCAACTATATGTTGTTGTGTATGGGTATAAGTAATTGCATTCATGCTTTAGAAATATTGTAAATGCATTTAGTTTTTTTTTTATCAGAAAAATTTTATTTATTATGTAGTGGGGACACTATAGAGTGGTATTCGAGCTCTGGTTACAACACCAATATTGTATGGATCTTCTACAATAGAAAAATTATAAATCTCTGTGTAGATTTGGGTAAAAATTTGTTTTTCCCAGCCATGCAAATTTGGGGTCAAGGCCTTAAATTTAAGTTTTTGTTGTTGTATCGGGGTTGAGTTGGCCTCTAAGTAGTTAATTTTTTCTCAGATGGCCAAGTCATGCATTTTCGCGATAGTCATGATCCCAAAAATTACAAAAAAATGACTAATTATGAAGATGTCCCTTAGTGGTCGATACAATGTGTATCGATGAAGAATGTACACCATTCACCAATACATAGACAAGAAAATATCTTTTTGGATGTTAAAAAAGGAAGCGTTTGTGAGAAATTGTGTTTTCTTCGCTGAAATGTTAGCAAGAAGATGTGGATTCATTGTTGAAGCATCGATGGAAGATAAGTTTTTGGTGTTGATACATTGATAGAAGATAATTTTTTGACATCGAAGCATCTACAAAATATGAGGTTTTAGTGCTAAAACATCGATGGAAAAGAATTTTGGAACTAATACATTGGCAAAAGATAAGTTTTTAGAGTCGAAAGATCAACCGAAGATAAGTTTTTGGTGTTGAAACACCAAAAAAAATATAAATTTTCATTGTCGAAACATCGCCAAAAAAATTAGGTTGCTATTTTATATTTTTCCATTTTTACTTGTTTACAAGGTGTTTTTTTTTTCATTTTTAATGTAAATTTAAAAAAAATTAAGAAACAATTTTTCAAGTTTTTGATTCAGGAGTCGATTTTCATATTTTTATTTGCGATGGTACTTGTTGTCAACGCCACAGTTTCAATTAATTCATAATTTTAACTCTAAAAAAAGGGTTCTATTGGAATCATTACTTTTCAATTCAAAGGTCATTTTTCTGCAATGGTATGATAGGCTGTCAAGGCCACAATTTTAACCAAAAAAAAATAGAAGGTGCTACCACTAGCACTACTTTTTGAAATGAGGGTTTATTTTGGTGTTTTTGACCCAAAAATATGGGTGTTTTTGGGCTAGAGTTCTCGTTTTGCGGTCACAATTATCATTAATTCGATATCTATGTTTATCTTGAGACACTTGTTTCCCTTACTAAACCATGGTTAAGGCCTTGTGACCCATCCTTGATGTGAAAACATTTGAATTACATCCATATCCAACTCTAAAGCTTAATACCCCCTAAAGAGGGCATGTGTCAAACTGTGGTTTATATGTGTTGTTTATGACGATCAAGCACACATAGATATTTTTAAGGGCTAAGGGCCAATTTTTTTCCTCACCTAACCATGGTATTTGAGCTTTAGAAGTTTCATTTATGGATTAAGCTACTTATTTCCCCCGACCATGTTTAGGCCTCAAGATGCATTTCATACGCAAAAAACCTACTATTGGCACTCATATCCAAATTAGATGATATAAACCACAACCATGGCCCCAAGAACGATTGTCGATGTGGGTTCAAGATAAATTCATATCTAGAGCATGCGTTATGGTATAATCATGGTGCTCATATCCCTCTAGTATGCTAGAGTTACCCTATAGGGGTCCAATATGGTGGATCAAGGACATGCTCATCCCATTATATAACCTAAGTCTCTACATGGATTATGGGTGGTGTTCATAAGGCTTGAGCCAAAAAAGATTCATTTAGGGATCATTCCCCTTGTTTCCCCTCTGACCACCTTTATGCTTTGAGATCTATTTCTATTACAAAAAACCTACCCATGGCCTTTGTATCACACTTAGATGCTAAAGAACCTGACTATGGCCCTACAGACCATTCATGGTTATGGGATAAGACCCATTCTTGTTTAGGTATCAAGCACCATTCTTGGTTAGGCAATAAGACCCATTCATAGTTTTCAAAATGCTCACTTGTTTTCTTAATGTTTTGTTGTTTGTTTGGGTTATTTGTGAAGCATTGTAATATAAATGGTGTGCACTATTGCTTTGCATGGATTTTTGTTTGAATAAAAATAGAAAAGGCATGAAGAACAACCTCATTTTCTTAAAAAAACAACTATGCATAAGAATAAACTTTTCCCAATAAAGATTGTTATGTTAACATTTTTTGGTTGGTTTGTGTGATTGGGAAAACAAATTTTGTCAATTTCTTATTATTGTCAATTCCTATTAACATGGGAATTGGGAAACAAACACAACTTAGAAATAAATTTTATTAGGAAGGAGAAACCCCTTAAAAAATTTAATGAACTAAGAGAAAAGGTAAAGTTGGATATGGAAAAACATAGCCATCCATTAGTCACCACCTCAAATTCCTTACACAGTAGATGCCCTGATGATATCTACTTTGTCATGATAATTGAAGCACATGTGTCCAATGGAGACATCAATTCATCCTCAAACCCATGTTCAATCAACTGAATAATGATTAAGTTGATGAATACATGCAAATTTTGGTAAACACTAATTATATAGAGGGAGGAATTATATTTTCAAATTGTATACAAATTTCTAGTGAAGATGATTCTATTGTGCATGTTTTCTTTCTAACAATTAGATGTTCCTGATACCAACCACCAACATCTCTAGTGCTTAATCAATGAGAATATATGAGTTTTAGTATATTATTGGTTAGGTTAAAAATATATAATAGGATATGTACAAGAAAGTAATGTTTTTTTTTTTTGTTAATATAATAGTTGATTACTTATGTTTTCTATGCAGTTGACTCATTATTAAGAAAAGTTAGTAAAATGTATTATATTTCTTATTTTAATGATGACAATGATAATTCCTACTTCTTATTTTAATGATGATAATGATGGTGATGGTTTAAGTTGAGTAAGATCAAAATTGGTTTATCA
>JZKD02S1889990.1:16572-27301 GCA_000966675.3 Picea glauca
TAATAATTATTTGTTTGATAATAATTGTTTATTCTTTATATAAAGACTAAAAAAATCATTATTAATAATGAAGATAAATCTTCACCATCAAATAATATCGTGCTTATGAGAATAAAATGCAATAAACAAAACTTAGGTAGATGTTGCATTTTAAAATCAATGACATAAATTTTCACTTCCAACTAAAACACTTATTTTTATAAAACCAATATCATTAAATGTAATTTATGAAAATGAACTCTTTTGTTGTTAAATTATACAACAAATTATATTGATACTTTATTTATTTTTTAATAAATTCGAAACAAATTTTAGTTTTTTTAAATAAAAAATATTTCCTATTCAGATCATACAGATTGTTTGCATGCCAATGACTCCATGGGGTTTGGTTCCAAAACCAACCAAATCATGGTTTTCATTCATAGTTTATGATGCAGGAGCATCTCTCCACGTTGTCAGCCAGCTAGCCATCCACATCAGCGCGCATGCATTCATGTGTTGAAAGGGAGGCGCAACCTTATTTTAAATTTCAAATTGAATGTAATTAAATGTCTTAGGCTGTTGAGCCATAGAAGCCATGCCTTTGCGCAGGATGTAGATAAGATAGGCATTTAATGTGTGTCATGGCTGAGATCTAGATCCGATCCTGGACTAGACAACCATTGATTGTAATTGAATAGGGTAGGTGAACCTGGAGAGAAGCACTAAGATCCCCTCAGGTAAAAGAGATTTTTAGATCTCATTTTGAGGGAGTGATGCATGTAGAGCGGAGTTGAGAAGAGCCGAGGAGAGCTCAGGAACACCATTGTAATGATACATGCATTGTTGCCATTTTTAATACAAACAACAGTTTTTTCCTGCAGTATTCTGTGTTGAATGGATGTCTGTGTGTCTTCCATATATATGTTGTAGATGTATGTTGTGTGTCATGCATTCTGCAAGAGTTCATGTGATTTCAGTTGAGAGGTCTTTGAGGTTTCATGCCATGAGGGCATGACAGAGTGCTGGGGACTCTGAATACCGGTGCACAGAGGATGCACTTCTGAACTCAGAGGAGTCAGACAAAGACGTGTTGAGGCACATGACTGAAGTTAACAACTCAGGAGGAAGACTTCGAGGTTGCTGAACACCTCAAGAGGTAAGGCTATGTAGCTGAGACATAGTTGCAGAGAGCATCACTGAGGATTCTGAGAAGCTCTGCCAGGTGGACATCGAGCCAGTGCATAGGTGCACACAGACCCAAAATTTCTGAACGTTCTGTGGGAGAAGACACTCTTCCATGAGGCACTAAGATGTTGTGCAAGCAAGCACAGAAGTGAAGATAACTCTTTGAGTTCTGTGAGCTTAAGGGGAGAACCCACTGAGGGGTTTTCACAAGGTTGTTGAATACCCAAAAGCACTCGGCCAGAGGTTGCTGGAGTGAAGAATAGCCTGGAGGGCATCCATTTCATTCTCCATCTGAGGGAGAAGAAAGGTAAAATTCCCTAAGGGGTCTAAGTATTCATAGAAGCTCAGGATAGATAACGCTTTGCGCGCAAGGACTTCACAGAGGCGTAGGAGTCAAAAGAGTCCTTTGAGGATTCAAAGAAAGGAAACTCAGGAGGAGTTAGTGTTTTATACGCATGGTGAAGCTCACGGTTTGGGAGCTCATTGGAGAAAGAAGCCAAGACTGAGTCCTTGGGGAAATCAAAATTCTTCCAAGTCTGGGAAGAAAGCGTAAAAGCTCAGGAGGAGCAGCGTTAGCCGTCAAATCGGCAGCAAAGAAAATCTAGACCGTTGAAGAGTCTACGTCCAGGAGAATCTCAGGGTAAGCCTACAACAAGAGGGGCACCGATAGTCGTCGAATCTCATAAAGAAATCCCATCAGCCATTGGATCGGGAGAAGTTGCATGAAGTTTAACCTCTAGAGGAGGAGCGCACCAGGAGAAATTATCTGAGCCGTCAGATCTGGGATCAGATCGTTGACAACCGTCGCATCTCACAGAGAAATCCCGTAGGCCGTCAGATCGGGAGAAATTGCGCAGAGTTTAAGCCTCTGAAGAAGCGCAGAGAAGAAGAACAGATCTGAGCCATTGGATCTGAGAAGAAACTCCGACAGCCATCAGACCTAGTGAAGTTGCATAAAGGTTAAGTCCTCGAGAGACAGGAGGAGGCATCAGGATATCGTCCATCGGGAATTCAGGGTTCTCGATATCGTAGGAATCGAGACTTCGTAAGTCATGAAATCCCGATGAGATCTGGACCGTCCATTGGCAAAGGGACACGTGGCAGCAATCGAGAGCTACCGGGGAAAAGCTCGACAGGAGGCTTCATCAGCATATCGGGATTCGGGATATCGAAGATCCCGTGTACAAGGAGTTCGTGCATTTTGAAATTGTGAACCCCGAAACCCCGATGGAGGGTTTAACTGCGGTCATGCGGAGCCAGGTCATATGGACCATGCTCTAGCCAGGAGGGCTAGCGCTCAAAAGAGAACTCATCGGGAAATTGGAAGCTAAAATCCCGATAGGGAAGTATAGGACCACAATCTTATGCAATTGGTCACCTGAGCCAAGAGCTAAGCTCAGGACGGCTAGCGTATGAAAGGAGCCATCGGGGATCGGAGAATCGCGAATCCGGAGGACTTGTGAATTTTGACATCGCAAGTGCCGAAATTCTGATAGGAGGATCCGCGATAAGAGGTGAGGCCACGATCGTGGGGTAATGGTCATATGGACCAGGAACACTGCCAACAGGGCTAGCGCTTAAGGTGCATCGAAGAATCGGAGATCGGGAGTTGGGGAGTGCTGTGACTCTCTACAGCGTAAACACTGAAACCCCGATAAAGGTTTGGCTGAGGTCATATAGGAGAATGGTCGCATGGACCAAAGGGTATAGCCAGAGGGGCTAAGGCTAGGGAAGGAGCTGATCGCGAATCGGGGAATAGAGAGGATAGGAGTTCTCGACAGCGAGAACCGTGAAACCCCGAACCTCGATAGAGATTCGGGGATAACCCCGGTCAAGTGCTGAAGGCCGTGGAGGGTAGAGAAGGACCTCTGGACTGGGTCGGGAAATTGCATAGTGATTCCCGAGAGGATCAAAGAGCTGCTTCGGCTCAGCAGAAGGAGAAATTGAATGATCTTGAGAGCGAGTGAGTGGAGGAGCGTTGGCTTACCCTCGCTTGCGTCAAGTGGTATCAGAGCTAATTGCTTGTCTGTATATTTCAGGCAAGAGAAGCGAAGAAAAGAAGGAGCACTTTGATATGCATCAAGTGGTATCAGAGCGGGAAAATCTGTTTGTATATTGCAGATAGAGGAGCAGGAAGAAGACAGAGCACTGGAAGACTCTATAAGGACTTGCTTGCAGGTAGACAGCAGTCCATAGACAGTCAGAGGGAGACTGTAGGGAGATGAAGCTGGAACACTCAAGGATGCAGAGTGACAGCAGCAGGTTTTCCAAGAAGGAAGACAAGAATAACAGCATGGCTACTGAAGGCCATAGGTCTACTGAATGAAAGAAGCGAGAGCTGATGAGCGCAGCAGAAATGGATAAAGAGATTGCTGATATAAAGCGGGAGATGGAGGAGCTCGAAATGAATATGCGGCAGAATAAAAAGCCGAGATGGGTATATGAATGGCCCATGAAGGCACAAAAGGTGAAATGGCCAGTCAGGGAGATGATGGTCAAAGGACAACGCAAGTTGTTAAAGAGATGGTTGAGGTATGCTGAAGACCTCAAGGCCACAAAAGAAAAGATGATTTGTCATTGTTGGCCAGAGACTGGGAGAGGTCTCGATGATGATGAAGAATTTGAATTGGGATCATCTGAGGATCTCATAGACTTCCAGGAGGGCAGTGGAAGGGTTCCAAATTGCCATATGGGCAAGGGAACAAAGATGAGATTAGCTGATGATCTCAAGGATTGCCAGAAAGGCAGAGAAGAAGAAATTTCAGATTTCCAAGAGGGAAACGAGTTGAGATCAGCCGAAGATCTCACGGACTGTCCAGAGGAAAGTGAAGGAATTTCGCATTGCCAGCTGGGTAATGAAAGGAGATCAGATGAGTATCTCGAAGACTGCCAGGAGGGCAGCAGAAGCATCGAAGACTGCCAAGGAAGCAGTGGAAGTGTATTGAACTGCCAGGTGGGCAGAGATGAAAATTTGAGACTGTCTGAAAGCCTCATGGACTCAGAGAAGAGTTCAATTCAGCAAGGAGTGCTGATGAAGATAGGGTCGGTTGATATCATAATCTGCCAGGAAAGAAGCGGAAGAATCCCATATTGCAAGATGGGCAAGGATGAATTGATGAGTTAGATTCAGCCAGAGGAGCTGACAGAGCAGATGAGACTATCTAATAGTCTCATAAATTTAGAAATGGAAAGGGATCAGCAGGTGCAGCTGAAAGAGGAGGAACACTAGAATGATATTCTGATGATTGGGGGAATACAAGTATTCCTACCATTTTCCCAGGAGGAGGCAGAAAATTATATTGTAGATGGTGCAACAGTAGAAGAACAATCACAGCTGGAGATGACTGTCGAAGAAGAAGAGTTGGAGCAGACTTTGGGAGCTGCCCAAGCAGATGAAGAAAATGAGCATTCGGTGGAATGGCTCAATGATTTCAGCCAACGAGCTAAAAAGACTGGAACATGGGAGGTTGCAGAAGCAGAAGAGGAAGAAGAAGCAGGCAACATTTGCTTTGCTGACCTGTGGTATCAAATTGAATCTCTGGAGGAAAGGATAAAAGTGCAGGGCATGCACATCCAACAGGTGAAGTTGGAAATGGATGAGGAAGGTGTGGGAGATCATGATGATCTGCCCAACGGCCAAATTTTTTTGCAGTTGAGGAGACTACATGAGCAGAACCAGCCATGGGAGCAGCTGGATGAAGTAATAGAAGATATCAGAAAGTTGATGGTAGAGTCAGCAAACACTGCTAGCAGGGAAAGGCTGAGCGGAAGGGAAGAAGCGGCAACAGCATCAGCGTAGCAGAAGCAGTAGTAGCAACAGATTAGAGTGGATGAGAAGCTCCAAAGACTTATTTGGGATCCAGGAGGATTTCAAAATAGCTACAGGGGAAGCGCATGAGCAGGAGCTCATGATTTTGCAGCCGAGGAGTATGATGCATGAGCATCTCTCCATGTTGTCAGCCAGCTGACCAGCCACATCAGCGCGCATGCATTCAAGTGCTGAAAGGGAGGCACAGCCTCATTTTAAATTTTGAATTGAATGTAATTAAATGTCTTAGGCTGTTGAGCAATAGAAGCCATGCCTTTGCGCAGACTGTAGATAATATAGGAATTTAATATGTGTCATGGCTGAGATCTAGATCCGATCCTGGACTAGACAACCATTGATTGTAATTGAATAGGGTAGGTGAACTTGGAGGGAAACGCTAAGAGCCCCTCAGGTAAAAGAGAGTTTCAGATCTCATTTTGAGGGAGTGATGCAGGTAGAGCGGAGTTGAGAAGAGTCGAGGAGAGCTCAGGAACACCATTGTAATGATACAAGCATTGTTGCCATTTTTAATACAAACAACAGTTTTTTCCTGCATTATTTTGCGTTGAATGGATGTCTGTGTGTGTTCCATATATATATTGTTGATGTATGTTGTGTGTCATGCATTCTGCAGGAGTTCGTGTGATTTCATTTGAGAGGTCTTTGAGGTTTCATTCCATGAGGGCGTGGCAGAGTGCTGGGGACTCTGAATACCGGTGCACGGAGGATGCACTTCTGAACTCAGAGGAGTCAAACAAAGACGTGTTGAGGCACAGACTGAATTTAACAACTCAGGAGGAAGACTTCGAGGTTGTTGAACACCTCAGGAGGTAAGGCTGTGTAGCTGAGACACAGCTGCAGACATCATCACTGAGGATTTTGAGAAGCTCTACCAGGTGGACATCGAGCCAGTGCATAGGTGCACACAGACCCATAACTGCTGAACGTTCTGTGGGAGAAGACACTCTGCCAGGGGGCACCAAGATGTTGTGCAAGCAGGCACAGAAGTGAAGAGAACTCTTTGACTTCTGTGAGCTTAAGGGGAGAACCCACTGAGGGGTTTTCACAGGGTTGTTGAATACCCAGAAGAACTCAGCCAGAGGTTGCTGGAGTGAAGGATAGTCTGGAGGGCATCCATTTCATTCTCCATCTGAGGGAGAAGAAAGGTAAAATTCCCTAAGGGGTTTGAGTATTCGTAGAAGCTTAGGACAGATAGCGCTTTGCGCACGAGGACTTCACGGAGGCATAGGAGTCAAAAGAGTCCTTTGAGGATTCAAAGGAAGGGAAACTCAAGAGGAGTCAGCATTTTATACGCATGGTGAAGCTCACGGTTCGGGAGCTCATTGGAGAAAGAAGCCAAGACTAAGTCCTTGGGGAAATCAAAATTCTTCCAAGTCTGGGAAAAAAGCGTAAAATCTTAGGAGGAGCAGCGTTAGCCGTCAGATTGGCAGCAAAGAAAATCTGGACCATCGAAGAGTCTACGTCCAGGAGAATCTCAGGGGAAGCCTACAACAGGAGGGGGACCGATAGCCGTCGAATATCATACAGAAATCTCGTCAGCCATTGGATCATGAGAAGTTGCGCGAAGTTTAACCTCTGGAGGAGGAGCACACCAGGAGAAATTATCCGAGCCATCAGATCTGGGATCAGATCGCCGACAACTGTCGGATCTCATGGAGAAATCCTGTAGGCCGTCAGATCGAGAGAAATTTCACAGAGTTTAAGCCTCTGAAGAAGCGCAGAGAAGAAGAACAGATCTGAGCCATTGGATCTGAGAAGAAACTCTGACTATCGTCGAACCTAGAGAAGTTGCACAGAGGTTAAGTCCTCGAGAGACAGGAGGAGGCATCGGGATATCAACCATCAGGAATTTGGGGTTCTCGAGATCGTAGGAATCGAGACTTCGTAAGTCGCAAAATCTCGACGGGATTTGGACCATCCGTTGGCAAAGGGACACGTGGCAGCGATCGAGAGCTACTGGGGAAAATATCGACAGGAGGCGTCATTGGCATATCGGGATTCGGGATATCGGAGATCCCGTGTACAAGGAGTTCGTACATTTTGAAATCGCGAACCCCGAAACCCCGATGGAGGATTTGACTGCGGTCACGCAGAGCCAGGTCATATGGACCATGCTCTAGCCAGGAGGGCTAGCGCTCAAAGGAAAACTCATCGGGAAATTCAAAGCTAAAATCCCAATAGGGAAGTATAGGACCACGGTCTTATGCAATTGGTCACCTGAGCTAAGAGCTAAGCTCAGGAGGGATAGCGTATGAAAGGAGCCATCGAGGGTCGGAGAATCGCGAATCCAGAGGACTTGTGAGTTTTGACATCGCAAGTGCCGAAATTCCGATAGGAGGAGCCGCGACAAGAGGTGAGGCCATGGTCATGGGGTAATGGTTATATGGACCAGGAACACTGCCAATAGGTCTAGCACTTAAGGTACATCGGAGAATCGAAGATCAAGAGCTGGGGAGTGATGTGACTCTCGACAGCATAAACACCGAAACCTCGATAAAGGTTTGGCTGAGGTCATATAGGAGAATGGTCGCATGGACCAAAGGGTATAGCCAGAGGGGCTAAGGCCAGGGAAGGAGCTGATTGCGAATCGTGGAATAGAGAGGATAGGAGTTCTCGACAGTGAGAACCGCGAAACCCCGAACCCCGATAGAGATTCGAGGATAACCCCGGTCAAGTGTTGAAGGCCGTGGAGGGTAGAGAAGGACCTGTGGACTGGGTCAGGAAATTGCATAGTGATTCCCGAGAGGATCAAAGAGCCTCTTCGGCTCAGAAGAAGGAGAAATTGAACGATCCTGAGAGCAGGTGAGTGGAGGAGCTTCGGCTTACCCTCGCCTGCGTCAGTTTACTATGAGTGTTTTTCCCTCAAGGGAGAGTGTATGGTATTAAATTAATTACGTTAAAGAATTCATTCATATGAATTTTCATTCATAGTTTATTATGAGTGTTTTTTCCATTCCATGTTATAGAGGAGAGTGGTATTAGATATAAAATGGTTATGATAATGCATGTAATATTCTTATTTATAATATTCAATTTAGTGAGCATTCTTATTTATAATATTTGATTTAGTGATGTGTAATTAAATATGATGTATGATTGTAGGTTTGAATTTATAATTTGTAAATATTGTATATAATTGTAATAATATATAAATGTGATGTTAGTTGTAAGTGGATACAGACAGAGTAATTATGGGCTAAGTTTCCACAAGAGAGAGGAATGTCTAAGAATTTTTTTGAGGAATCTGAGGGGTGATTATTCATGGGTATTAATTTCAATCCACTTTCTCAAAATTATTACTTTCAGTGAACCTTCTAATTTCCTTTGGAGTGTATAAGAGTCCAATCATTAAACACATGTAAGAGGGGTTAGTGGTAAAATTCACATCCCGTAGTTATGAGAGCATGGCGGATAAGTACCATTAACCTTGGGGAATGTGAGACTTGCGTCAATTCTCATGGGTAAGAGGGAAATTCGAATGGCCATTGTGGGCATTTTTGGAGCAGCAAGGGAGTGAAGAGCATTTGAGCTTGAGGCTAGCCATAATAGGTGTTGTGGGAAGCTTTTTGGAACTCTTGTTGCATGAAGAATCATGTTGTTGGGCTTGTAGAGAGGGATATTTTTGTGTCATATATTTTCCCTTAAAAAATCGGTTTTTTTGTTAGTTTTCTTGGGGGAAGATAACATCTCTGAAGTCCCCAACAATAGATATTTTTATCAAACCTTGTGTTGAAGCCCTCGAGGGAAGTGGGAAGGCCTGAGAGACTGTGTAGTGAAGGGGAATCATAATTCCTTAGGCAACACAGGATGATGGGAAAATAGTTGGTGTATTGGGATAGTTGTAAGAAAACTAGTTGGCTATGAGAGTAAGTTGGTATATGAGAGACACCCTCTCTTGCGGAATTGTAGCCCCAACTCAGGGGTGATTTGTTACTAATATTTGGAGCAATAAATTTACGGTTGGGAGGAACGTTCGTGTCCTTTGATGCAAGAGAATCGCTCCACCTCAACAGTGCGCCAACTATCTAGCACATCCATGCACATTCAAGGAGGGGAGAGGCGCTAGCCCTCTCATTTTTCCCTCGAATTTAAAGATTTCAAATGTGATTAAATGAAATTGAATGTTGAAAGGATGGAAGAGCCGAGTTGATGCCTTTGTACATGAATGACTTAGAGTCACCTTTAATGGCTAGCTGTAAGGATTATCTAGATCTGATTCAGACTAGATGGACATAGAATGTAATTCAATGTAATTAATGAGAGCTAGGTGAGTTGGAGGGAGAGCTCGAGGAGCTCGTCTTTTGTAAAAAAATCTCATTGTATCAAAATTCATTAGGTCTAGCATGAGGAGATGAGTGAGTAGAGAGTTCATGACATGAGAGAAGAGTTGAGATCTGTTGTAGTCTGAGCTTTCACATATTGTAATTAGCATTCATATATAAATACGAAAGAACATATTTCACTGTTTATAAACTCCCGTGTTGTGAATGTTTAAATGAATGTTATCAATGTGTGTTTACGTGTGTATATGATGTAGATGTATGTAATATGTTTCCATCTGCAGGGATAAGATAGAATTCACTATATGTCTGAGAGTTTGTTGGATTTGTTATGGGTTCTTTAGGCTGTGCAAGGAGTGCACGATAGAGTCCTGAAACTCTGTAGCCAATGCAAGGAGTGTGCATCTGAACTCTTTCGAGTCAGAGAAGAAATTGTCAGGAGGGCACACCAAAAAATTACATAATCAAGAATATCCTCAAGGTTACTTAACACCTAGGAGGAGAGATTGTGAAAAGGAGGAATAGAGAGATAGAGTTGATGAACACTCTATGAAGCTCTTCCAGGAGGGTATTGAGCAGGTGAAAGTGTGCACAGGTGAACTCTGTTTCAAGTTTTGAGAAGAGGAGTGTCAAGGAGAAGACACTCACAAAGTTACTGAACACTATGTAATATCAATAAGGAGTGCTTTGAGCAGGTGAAAAGAGTACACAAGACCAACACACTCTAAAGTGATGGAGAAGTTGAAGTAACCAGAGTTTCTAAACACTCTAGGGGAAGAAGCTTTGCAAGGTGTGCATTGAGCAAGCGCAAGGCTTGCATAGGAAAACTTGTTTCTAGTTCGAAAATCTCAGGATGAATGTTGGTCACTATAATTGCTTAATTAATTTCAAACAACCAAGTGAAACATAAATTATCAACCAAGGGAAGTCTTTTGTTTCAAAGATAGCTTCGCACTATATATGCTCAATTCCAAAAGCACTTAATGTTGTAGTAAGGAAATCATTCTATCTATACTTGCTGAAGTGAACTGAAGCTCTGAATTGAATCACAGGAAAGAAATCTCCCTATTGCAACTCCTTCAATTTAAGAATCCTGAATTACAATTTAAAGTATCATTGCAATGGGAGAGAACAATTATCTTGTAATCAGAGAACAGGACCCTTACTCTCAAACAGAGACTCAGTACTAACACTCTTTTATGAAAGCACTAATGCAGAAAACAATAAACTCTATCTAACAGAAAACAAAGCACTCAGCTCCTTTCTGTCTAAGCAGGAGCCTTAAGCCTTACTTCTGTTTAGCACACTTGTGAGATTGAGGTCTATAGAGAACAGGGAAATCTGATTCCTTTCTTTCTGAGCAGGGATCTCTAACCCAGTTTCCAGCTAACACAGGAAAAGTACACAGTGAATAGGATGTTTTGGTTCCTTCCTTTCTAAGTAGGAACCCTTA
>JZKD02S1890001.1:39738-54251 GCA_000966675.3 Picea glauca
CTTCACACAATTCTTTCACCAATTCTCCAATGAATCTTGCTTAACCTTTTCCATGAGAATTCCCTCAATATATAGGAGAGAATTAATTAGTTACTTGGATAAGAATGATCCAAAATATCAGTGAATCTAGTACTAGGATAACCATTCGAATGCCAACCCATCCTTCTAGAATATTCCCTTCTAGAAACATCGAGAATTCATATTTTTCCATGCTTTAGGAAGAGTTCGCACCCTAGCAGTTCAACACAGTTCGAGAAGTTCACACCCTAGCTTAAGGCATCTTGCGAGAATGGGTCATTCTTGCACCCAAATATACTAGCAGCCTGTGAACCTCCTTCAAAAATGAGTTTTCTAAGAAGAGATGAAAGTAACTTTTCTAAGGAGAAATTTCTTATGAAGAGCCTGAGTACACCATCATCAATACATCATCATGACGACCGAAATCATGGGTAACAACTATGTCTTTAGCATTGGGGTTAGAAAAACCATTTCTGGTTAAAAATGAATCCCAATCATCATTCTGCAACTTCAATTCATGTGAAAGCATAATTTTTATTAAACCGTGGCGGAAAAGACTTGAATCCAAACGTTGTTTTTTATACCTCTTAGCCATTTTGTAAAGGCTCCTCCACAGATAATAAGGCATGTTTAAAGTAAACTCTATGAAATTCATGAGCAGACGCAGATGATAAAGAAACACAAGATCAAAACGACCTTCACAAGTGACAAACTATTTCAACACTACAAGCAGACCATGCCATCGGGCTTTCAGTAAGGAGACTGGCATACCTTTGTCACAACCATTGATCTTTCGATATGTAAAGAAGAGACTCCAAGGAACCTCTTCTACCTTAGCATTCTTGAACCACCTCTGCCTGCTTCCAGGGAGTCCTATTTCTTGGCTTAAAAATTCCTTTGTGACTTCAAGTTGAATGTCCCCCACCTTAGCTCTACATCCATCGAATGAGAGAGTGAATTCCTGAGCAGTCTATAGGTTGAAACCCTAGAATGTTTCAAGGAAAATGAGCCAACCATTACCCTTGAGATCCTCTCTGGCATCGTTGCATATGAGCAAGTTCTGAGTGCCGTTAGGTTCAACTCTAACAACCGAAGCCATTTCAACATCACAGGCAATCACCCAAACAATGCGTAAGGAGGGTTTGTAAGAACATACAAAAGGTATACTCCAGGCCTGAAAATCATCAACATTCTGTGATGTATGAGTAGAAAATTCATAATGAAAAGATAGGCATTGTTTGAAATGAATGCGAGGGGTATTGCAAAGCCCAAGACCAAGCTTCGAAATTATGGGATGACTGTAATCGTATTTCCACCTCTCATAAAGTACAAGTCACGACCAGAGCATTAAAATAAAAATGAGTGCGCAACATAGTGGGTTCGGTCATAAAGTTTGGGAGAGTGAAACTTGTAAACCAAAACCTAGTGATGAGGGAACATATGACCAAGAACCATATAAAAACATGTCAATGCTCAAAATAAAAGGTCCTTTGTTGATACCAACAACAATCCATAAGCATGCTTGACATTCGAGGAATCAAAACAAAGAGAATAATTTTCATAGCCAAGAACAAGGCTTCATTAATAAACTGTACAACAATTTTGTCTTTCATAAACATTTCAAATAGAGTGGTAACACAATCATAAGTTTTAATGCTTCATTTTCATGCTTTCAGTCATGAACAAAGCATGAAAACAAAAAATGCTAGGAAAAACCGAAAACTTACAAATGTCGTTTCGTAAATCGCTTATGAAGAACAAATAAATGAACGACTCCAGTTAGGCAGCTACATAGATCATTTATTTGATATAAAAGTTAAAAATATGTTGGGCTGCCAAAAATGGCGACTTGCTGGGAGAAGTAGTTATCTCTGAATTACTGACGAGTTCAGGTTAGAAATATTTGAATGATTTCAAATCAAAAAACAACTGAAAGGTTATTTGAGCATCTTTGATAATCATGATGTGGTCTAACTTAAGATATCTTTCGTTAAAAAGAAAGAAATCTGGTGACAAGCTTCACAAAAGAAAGCCACGACGTTTAAGTTAATGTCTCCAATATTGTTGACAGGGCCACTGCTTCTAGCAGGCATCCATAGCCTCGACATGGATGTCAATTAACCCACTTCGACGTTTGTATCCTATCCAAGAAATTTCAAATCAGAATGAAGGATGTTTATGGCCAAAAACAAGATTTATACTTGAGAATTTTCTTCTACCTGACATTGCTTCGCTGCCAGCGAGCCTGTTCAGTACCCCGACGAAGTTGTCTTGGCATCATGCATGCATTTACCCGCTGCCAACAGACCTGCTCAGTATCCCGATGGGTTTACAAACACTTCCCACAACTCTATTATAAATTATTCACATACTGTTATAATTTTAAAGACATTCAGCAAAGCGTGGAAAAGTTGAAAATTCCAGTTTTTACACAACTTAATATTTTCCAAGCCTTTAAATTTTTCTTGCTAATCCTTCATCAAGATCTGAAAATAGTTTATTAATAAAACTAATTTTCGAGGACATGGAGTCATCATTGAGTTTCTTTTCTTAAGAGCAGGGACAACGTATAGAGCTTTTTAAAGATAGTCGTGATTACTCTCAAATGCAAATTGAAACCGAGAAATCGACTTTCAAACAAAATACCATCTTTAACTAGCCTACATTTTCATAGAAAAACAACAATTGATGCTCTGACAACCCTTGACAGTTATTTCGAGATAAAGTATTCTGTCTTCTTCTGAACTAGACTGTAATACAAGCGTGTTTGACTCAAAAAGGCCAATAAGAAAAAATGAAAATAAAAACAAACCAGAAAAGAAAACGGAAAACAAAGAAATCAAAATAGAAAAAATATGTACAAAAGGTGTATCAGAGAGTTGTTAGGTAAAATACCTTTTGAGAGCTTGTCCATTCACCAGGAAGGTGTCTGGTTTTCCCTTTAAATTCTGGAGGCAGAAAGAATTGGGACCTAGTTTTTCAACAATTAAGAACATGGATGATTTTAAGGATGGGAATTTGTTTTGAAATGTAGAAACTTTGGCGAATCTTAGTAATCCTTCATATGCCAACTATAAATGTTTGGCGATATTTTTGTAAAAATATTCAAATTTATAAGGATTTTATATAGGTTTTATAAAATTTTGGTGATTTTTAAGGTAAAATAATTTTATCCTATAGAATTTGGGCGAATCATTTTTAAAATATTGAATCTCATTTTTGGAAAAACCATGGAAAATTAGCCCATGAGCGAAATTTAGCCCCTAAAATCATCCATGAAATTTAAGAACGGTCCCAACCATAGGTTTTAGAACTTAGTATATTCGCCTTTCCCCTCATGAGGTTTGTCCCACTTAAGGAAAAAATCACCTACCTCAAAATTCCTGTCTGAGGCAGAATTGGAATTGAACCATCTTTTGACAATAAGTTGACGTTGATCCAGTTTTTATTTTGTTTGAGACCTTACCTCTTCTAACTTCAGCAAAGCATTAATCCGACTCTCCAAAGGAGGACAGTCTTCTTCCTGAACCTTCTGCGATAACTGAAGAGATGGAAGAAGAACATGTGGTGGAAGAGTTGCTTCCCTACCATAAACGAGAAAAAAGGGGGAATTACCAACAACAAATTTTGGAGTTACCCTATCAGCCCAGATTGCATTGAATAGTGCATTATGCCAGTTTTTGTGGTTTTTAGAGACTGTTCTCTTGATGATCTTGATCATGTTTTTATTGGTCGATTCCGCCAAACCATTTCCTTGGGGGTAAAGCTGGCATAATACTTTAGTTTTATTCCTTTTTCTAAAGAAAAAGCACTCATTTCGAGAGACAAAAAATATGAAGCATTATCGAACACTAGACATTCAGGAATACTGAAACGAGTGATAATGTTTGAATTAAGGAAGGATATTACCTGACTAGTGTTTACCACTTTTAGTAGTGCAGCCTTAGACCATCTGGTGAAATAATCTGTCCCTGTAATGATGTATTTATGCTGCTGTGAGGAGGTGGGGTTAATTGGGCCTATAATGTCAAGGCCCCATTGCTGAAAAGGGAAATCCACCGAGACAGGTTGCAGCGGGAATGATGAATTTTGTACTCATCCATAAGCATTTTTACATATTACACACTTGCAACATAACACATGGGAATCTTTGAAAACAATGGGCCAGTAATATCCTGCCCATAATACTTTGTGGGTAGTGGTATCCCCACCGAAATTCCCACCAGCTTCCCCTGCATGCAATTCTGATAAGACTTTATCTGCTTCATCTTGTGCCAGACAACGCATAAGTATTCCATCAACATTTTGGCGAAACAAAATACCATTCACTAGTTGGAAATGTGCAGATTTTAATCTCAATGCTCTCCTCTTTTTTGGATCAAGATGATGGGGAGCTGATCCGTGTATGAGATAAAAATTGATGTCATCGTACCAAGGACTTTTAAGATTTTGTACACAATAGATTTGATTTTGATTATGCTGATCTTCAACTAACATATCGGTTTGATTCTACTGTTCTATAGCTGAATCAACAACTAATTTACATAAACCTTGGCCTTTAACAATTTGTGCTGGAGTGATCTCGAGGTCATATTCTTGTAAGGATGTGACCCAGTTTGCCTGTTTCTCACCCAGTTCTTTCTGTACTAACAAATTCCTGACAATAGGGTAAGGAACAATGACTTTTGTCCTAGATTTCAGTAGATAAGATCGAAAATGTTTTATTGCTTTAAAAACAACGTAAGCCTGATGATCTATTGCTGGTAATTAAGCTCTGCTCCCTTAAAGGTTGATCTCATAAAGGCAATAGGAACTTCATTGTTTTCAACATTCTTTTGGGTTAGCACAATGACATAAGACAGATTGGAGGCAAACGTGTAGAGAGTGAAATCTCGTGAAAAGTCAGGGCTCATTAGGGACGGAGCCTCCACTATGGCCTTTTTTATTGAGTCAAAAGCTTGACTTTCTAGAGGTCCCCAATGGTATTGCACATCTTTTTTTATTAAGTTCTGTAATGGCCTGACCATTTCTAAAAAACTCGAGACAAACCTTCTAACAAAATTTATCTGACCTAAGAAAGATTGCATAGACTTTTTGGAAGAAGTGGGGGGGGGGAAGTTTTGAAATGACTTGAGTCCTTTCAGGGTCAATGATCATCCCTTCATTGGATACAATGAATCCAAGCAACTTACCTTGTTCTACTGCAAAGATATATTTTTTGGGATTTAGGGAGATGCCGTATTTATGACATCGTTGTAGAACAGATCTTAGATGAGTTAAATGATCTCCTTTATTCTTTGAGAAGACAGTGACATCATCTAGATAAAATACTATAGATTGATTGATTAGACTGTGGAAAGTTATATCCATCACTTTTTGAAAAGTGGCACCGACATTTATAAGTCCAAAGGGCATCTTTTTATAAGCATAGGTACCCCATGGAGTACGGAAAGTGGTTTTTAGCTAGTCTAGGGGAGACATTAGGACTTGGTTGTACCCTGAAAAACCATCTAATAGTGACAATCTTTCAGAACATGATACCTGTTGGAGAATCTGTTCCATGGGAGGAACATGGTAGTTGTCTTTATTAGATGCTCGGTTTAAATTTTGAAAATCGACACATAGTCAGATTTCACCACTTTTCTTCCTTACAAGGACACGATTAGAGACCCACTATGTATGTCTTACCAGGAAGATTATCTTAGCATTCAAAAGTTTGTTTAGTTCTTTCTTGACCGTTGGTTAGAGTTTTGGGTGCATCTTTCTTAACTTCTGTTGAAAAGATTGAGTCTGGGGTTTCATGGGAATAACGTTTTGTATGATGTTATGATCGAAGGTTTTTAGATCATCATATGTCCAAGCAAAGACATCCTTAAATTCCTTAAACAACTTAATAAATGCTGACTTTTCTTGCTCAGAACATCCCATTCCCAAATTGATGCATTGTGGATTATCTTTAGTTCCTAGATTTACCTTTTCATGGGTCAAGGAAGAACTATTCGTTTTACAATTTACTGATTTTTTGAATTTATCATGCAAATCATAAAAATTTTCTAATATTACCATGGATTTTGGGATAGAATTTACCAGATATGATGTTGATTCTGGAGATCTTGGGTCTGATATTACCGTAAAATTGTGAAGGTCTTCGTCATGGGTACCTTCATCAATAACTGCACATTGGAAAGTATCTTCCATGTGCAGAAAACTGATGATCTGTTGATTGTCATCGAAAACTCTCCAATTAGTGTTGTTGTCTGGGATGGATGGTTTGAACAACAAATCGATGAAAAACACATTTGGAGAAAGGCCTTCTGCGGGAAAAAGTTTAGAAGCGACATTAGCCAACAAGTCAGCCTCAAAATTATTCATTCTTGGAATAGAATTAATGTTAAATGCATAAAATTTGTTCATTAGATTCCATACCTGATCTTGATAACTTTTCATGTGTCGAGATAGGCAATGGATGGAGTTTCTTACCTGTCTGACCACAATTTCTTAATCGCCGAAAACTATTAAAACTCTTAAATCTAGTGCCTTTCTAAGACCTTGAAAGAGTGCCTCGTATTCAACTCTATTATTTGTGCATTCAAATTCTAATCGACAAGCAATCAAAGTTTTGTTACCTTCTAGATCAATGAGCACACATCCTACACCGACTCCTTCTTTAGATTTAGATTCATCGAAGTAAAGAGACCAGATACGATTCTCATCAACTGTATGTGACACCTTAGAGAGAGCTGTTGACTGTGTGCATGTCATGAGTTTGGATTGCTATTCTGGGTCAGTAATGGTAGAAGTTTCAGCTACAAAGTTTCCAAAAAAGGTGTTCATCCCCTGCATTTCAGGTGAATTGGCGGAAGCAGTAAATGGTTCATTAGGATCATTCAAATCAGTTACCATAAGCTTGAGGTAACACTCATGATTGATCTTGATTCTGTTAGGATTTCCATTCTCTGGCAACCACAAATGAGACCAATCTGTCACAAAGTAACCATGCAACTATTCAGACTAATCCCTACTTAAAAATAAGCCATATACTTCAGGGATATCAACGAAAATAATATCAATAATCTGGTGGACTTTAGGATTAGATGATAATCTGATAAGGACATTTTTTAATTCACCTATTACTTTAACACTGGTCCAATCAAGTTGAATAATTTTCAGATTGTAAGGTTGAAATTCAGCATTGATTTTTTGGCAGACAGAGAAAGGCATTACGTTTGACGATGCACCAAAATCTACCATACAATCATGTACATTCCTATTGAAAATTTCAAAAGTAAACAAAAAGGGTGGGACATTTCTGCGAGTATTAACAATAGAGGTCTGCTGATTTTTAGTTGCAGCCCCTGGAAGTATTTTATCTACATTTGTTACACTTTTTACAACAAGGTCTGTTTATCGGAGGATTCTAGTGTCATTTTAATAGAGACCTTTTGAGGTGTTTTAGGGTTGTTTTCTGCAAATTTGTTGTTGTTCAGATTGCTGTTTTTGCTATTTTCTGCAATATTCTGAAGCATCTTTTGCAGAGGAAAAAGAAATTTCAATAATTCATAAACAAAAATATTAGCTCTAAGTTTTTTGAGATCCTCAATCAAATCATATTCTAAACTTGGAGTCGTTGAATTCTGTTTAGTTTCAATTTGTTTAGACTGTTTTTGAGGTGTATTAGTTCCAATTTCAGAAGAATATTTATTGGCTATTTTGCTTCTGGTATTGTAAGGATGCACCGTTTCAAAATTGGCTTGAAATATACTATCCAAAAAATGACCGAAGATGTTGGGAGAGGATTCGTCCTCTTCCACTATTTCTTTTTCAACCACATCTTCAAAAATCTTGGGGGGAACTAAGATATCATGTGCTTCTAGAATTGTCTGGATAGCATACTGTAGGATTTCTAGATTTAGGCCTTCAGAATTTGAGTTAGGCCGGTTTGTGGGAAAAGGCTTTCTAAAAGGGGTTTTGTAAGACCCTGTGCTTGAAGAAGCTTCTTCTACTGATCTTCTTAAATTTATAACCTGATTTGACAACTTTTGAACGACCTTGTGTAAACTTTCCAGATCTGAATTGTTTGATTGAGTTTTGGTTTGGGGAGGTCTAGGAAGAATTTATATTTTCTTCTTGGAAGATGAGGTAATCTTTGCCTCGCTACTGATATTGTCTTTTAGGCTTAGAATATCTTTCTCAATTTAGATTGCCTCCTCAAAGGCTTCCAATAATGTTGCTTTCTTAGACCTTTTTACCCAAATTGCTATGTTCTGGTGCAGGGCTTTGGTGTATTATGCGACAATAAGATTTTCAGTAAGCATTGAATCAGTGGGGATTCGATTCTTTAATGTTAGAAATCTTTGATTAAAGTCTTTTATTTTTTCCTTGGGGTTCATCTTTAAACTGGAGAGTTCCATGACTAAGACTTCGGGAGATTTGTCGTCTCCAAATTTATCAAGGAAACAAGATTCGAATCTATCCCAAGATACAATGGTGTGGGGTTGTTGGGAAAAGTACTAGGTAGAGGCATTGCCTTCAAATGTGTATGGAAAAAGTCTACATACTACGTCTTCGTGTTCTATGCTTCGGAGTCTAATGACTAGCATGAATTTTTTAATGTGATCTTCAATGATCTACTTGGAATCTGGGTCGAATTTAGGGAGCCATTTCTCCAGATGTTTAGGCAAAGGATTCTGGGGTCTAGGTATAGCCACAACATCTTGATCAAGCCAAGGTCTGGTGGGATTGTTTGGATTTTCCATAGGTGTGGGTGGTGTCAAAGGCTGAGATGAAGAATTGCCTTTGTACGATGACTCTTCTCCTGAAGAGGAGGGAGATGAAGGTGGTGGTGATGGTGGGATACCAGATCCTATGGCTACAAGAGTGGGGATGTGATATGGATCTGTAGGATTTAGGGTAAGACCAGTGCCTTCAAGTTGCTCTCTAATATTAGAAAAGTCTAGTGGTTGGTTCAATGGTCGACCTGGTTGTCTGATACGGACCAAAGCACCATGTGTCCTTAGGAGCAATTGACGAACAATTTCTTGTACGTCAGACGCTGGGGGGTTTGGTGTTACTGGTTCAACGGTAATATGTGGATTTTCGTTTGATGTGGTTGCTGTTTGAGAGGTAATGTTTTCGTCAGAATGACTTCTTGTTACTATAGGTGAGCGGGTGTGTGGGGGAGAAGTCTTGTGACCTCCACGTGCCATCAATAGTGTTCAGGGCCTCCTTCTAGCACCATTAATAGTGTTCAGGCCCTCCTTCTAGTGCCATTTATTGACGGGCGAAAATGACCGTCCGTCAATTGGAAGAACGA
Source organism: Picea glauca (assembly GCA_000966675.3). Lineage (NCBI taxonomy): Eukaryota > Viridiplantae > Streptophyta > Pinopsida > Pinales > Pinaceae > Picea > Picea glauca. Next base: position 49,070 of record JZKD02S1890001.1, read on the forward strand.
GTCCAGTCTGGGGTTGTCTAAATAACCCAAGCCATTTGGTATGACTCGTCTTGACGGGTTTAATGGCTCCGTTGGCCAATCTAAAAGTCCTAAAAGAAATGAGTAAATAAATAAATGAATGAAATAACTAACTAATTACTAATTACTGATATATATATGTACACGTATGTATATAACTATTTTAAATAATATTTACAAAATAGATATGTTTCTCTGATTTATGTACATGTTATACAATTTGTGAGTTTTAATATGAACTCACGGAAATCAATGAAAATGTGACTCTTTTGATAAAAATAGATAAAGAAAACAAAATAAACTATTTCTTTTGTTTTTTTGTTTTTTTATCTTTATGTATCTGTAAGATTAAATATCAAATATTGTATGGAAGAAGAATATGTAGACAATGAAAACCAGACCACATACAAGAGTTTCGAAAATAAACAAACAAATAAAGAAAAAAAACTAACCTATTAATGAGTTGATCAACATGCATCTGTCGTTTGTATGATCATGAATCGTCCATACAGTTTGTCCACGAGATAAATGTGTTGTGAAACTTTTACACTGTTTGAAATAAATGCCAAACAGTATATCAACTGCTGGATTTTAACGATAATACGACAAGATGCAGATAATAACTGTGATATTTATGAATGCAGACAATTATACATAAGATAAATCTAATTGTAACACCTGCTTTAAATCATTTAACAAGATTAAGATAAACCTTATCATTTAAATTGAACGATCAATCACTATTTTCACATAACTGAAGCATGAAATTGTGGATTGTATCAAATAAATTATCTTGACGACATAATAATTTGTGAAGAGAAAAACTATCAACAATTATCGAATTATCAAGATAAACAAAATATAGACAACAACAATATTTACAGATAGCTAAAACAGAAATGTAAACATATGTTCTGTCCAAATTCATGTATAAGCTGTCCACCTTCAGCCCCGGGCTAAGATGTTTTGGTCACAAAAAATAATGAGTTTTTAAAGCCTTCAGAAATGTAACTGTCTCATCTTCTGAGGTCAGATATTGATTACAAAAATAAAGAAGGGGATATAACCACCCAGATCATACTAAATCTTCTAAAGCTAAAAACAGTTTATTCTTGTTTATACAAAAATGTATCATAGATAGGGCTAACAAGCCCCAAAAATGTTTCAGATCACTTGGTCACCATGAACTCCTAGATATCCTGAAAAAAAAAGATAAAATAGAGAAATTTAGGTACATATTTAACCATAATTTTGCAAATTTTGAATCAGACAAGAGTGGCTACAGAATCTGCTGATTCTGTAGGTATTCTATTTAAAAAAAAATGAAATCTAATCTATTAAATAAAATAATCTAATTTATTTAATAAACAAAACAATCTAATTTATTTAATGAATAAACTTATTTGAAGATAAAAGAGATCTTACCTTGAACTGTAAAATCAAACCAAATAAGATGATCTCATAATTTATTATTGTTGTTGCAGTCTCGACATTTTTTAATATCACATTCCCTATAGTTTTCATACGTTTCCATTTTTTCTAAATGACAGACTGGAGGCTGCGAATTTCATTCTTTAATGGGTCGACTTGGTCATTAAGGGATTTGATTTGTGACTGTAAAATAGGTACATCGACATAGTACTTGTCAATCCAGAATAGGAAATCTTCACACTGTGGCTGTGCGACATTCACTTGAGAATTCCCATGGTTGTGCACTGCAATATCCCCAACATGGACTATAGATTTGTTACCCAATTTAATACCAAGAAACCCTTCACTATGTTTCAGACAAGGCGGTAGATTATCTACGAAGTTGTAAGACTGATCGAGGTCTGTTTGAAAAGAAAGAGGGTCTTCTTCAACAAGAAATCTATCAATTTCGAAATCCGAAATCTCATGGATCTCGATCATCTTGATCGAGCTCACATGAGGGTTTGACTTGTTTCGGAGCTTCCTCGAAATCAACCTTCCAGCTCTCTTATTTTTAAAACCCAAATCAACATCGCCTTTAGATGACTTGCCCGTAGGTCTTTTTGAATTTTTGACAGAGTCATTGGGCTGTGCAACTTGCTCATGGGCCTGCTCGAAAAATTTTAGATCATGCAAAGGCTTACTGTGGGTGGTTGTTACAGAGTCCTGGGTAGATGAGGGGAGCACTGTAGGATAGAGTACGATTTCCTCAATCACGGGCTTAACTATCTCTTCAGCGTTGGGGTTAGCAAAACCATTTCTGGTTGAAATTGAATCCCAATCATCGTTCTGCAACTTCAATTGATGTGCAAGCATAATTTTTATTAAACTGTGGTGGAAAAGACTCGAATCCAAATGTTTCTTTTTATACCTCTTAGCCATTTTGTAAAGGCTCCTCCACAGATAATAAGGCATGTTTAAAGGAAACCCTATGAAATTCGTGAGCAGACGCAGATGATAAAGAAACACAAGGCCAAAATGGCCTTCACAAGTGACAAGCTGTTTCAACACTGCAATAAGACCATTCCATCAAGCTTTCAGTAAGGAGACTGGGATACCTTTGTCACAGCCATTGATCTTTCGAGATGTAAAGAAGAGACTCCAAGGAACCTCTTCTACCTTAGCATTCTTGAACCACCTTTGCCCGCTTGCAGGGAGTCCTATTGCTTGCCTTAAAAAGTCCTCTGTGACTTCGAGTTAAATGTCCCCCACCTTATCTCTACATCCATCGAATGAGAAAGTGAATTCCTGAGCAGTCTGTATGTTAAAACCCTGGAATTTTTCAAGGAAAATGAGCCAACCATTACCCTCGAGATCCTCTTTGACATCATCGCATAGGAACAAGGTCTGAGTGCCATTAGGTTCGACTCTAACAACCAGATCCATTTCAACATCACAGGAAATCACCCAAACAGTGCATAAGGGGGGTTTGTAAGAACATACAAGAGGTATACTCCAGGCCTGAAAGTCATCAACAGTCTGTGACATATGAGCAGAAAATTCATAACAAAAATATAAGCATTGTTTGAAATGAATGTGAGGGGTATTGCAAAGCCCAAGACCAATCTTTGAAATCATGGGCTGACTATAATCATATTTTCGTCTCTCATAAAGTACAAGCCACGACCAGAGCATTAAAATAAAAATGAATGCGCAACATAGTGGGTTCGGTCATAAAGTTTGGGAGAGTGAAACTTGTAAACCAAAACCTAGTGATGAGGGAACATATGATCAAGAACCATATAAAAACACGTCAATGCTCAAATTAAAAGGTCCTTTGTTGATACCAACAACAATCCATAAGCATGCTTTACATTCGAGGAATCAAAACAAAGAGAATAATTTTCATAGCCAGGAACAAGGCTTCATTAATAATTTGTAGAGCAATTTTGTCTTTCATAAACCCTTCAAATAGAGTGGTAACATAGTCGTAAGTTTTAATGCTTCATTTTCATGCTTTCAGTTATGAACAAAGCATGAAAACAAAAAATGCTAGGAAAAACAGAAAACTTACAAATGTCGTTTCGTAAATCGCTTATGAAGAACAAATAAATGAACAACTCCAGTTAGGCAGCTACATAGATAATTTATTTGATATAAAAAGTTAAAAATATGTTGGTATGGAAACACACCCATGGCATATCCGCTGACATCTGTCTCTATCTCGAAGGGCTGTGGAAGATTCGACAATGCTACTATTAGTGCGGTACTGATATTTTCCTTCAAAGTGTCGAAAGATTTTTGTTTCTTTCCTCCCCACTGAAAAGTGTTCTTCACACTTGTTAAGGCATGCAAAGGAGATGATATAAAGGAGAAGTTTGAAATGAACCTCCTCCAATACTGGACTGCACCTAAGAAGCTCTATATCTTGGTTACACTTTTGGGCTCAGGCCAATTTACAATTACATCAATATCGGAAGGATCAATTTTTAATTGTCCTCCTCCTACAATATGACCTAAGTACACAAGTGCATTCTTACCAAATTCACATTTGGAAAATTTTACATACAACGTTTCCCTTTGCAAAGTATCCAATAATTTCTTTACATGCCTCACATGTTCATCCCAAGTCCCACTAAAAATAAGAATGTCGTCTAAATATACAATCATAAAATCATCTAGAAAAGGCCTGAATACATCATTCATCACACGCATGAAGGTTTTCGGAGCATTACAAAGCCCAAACGACATAACTAACCACTCAAACAATCCATTTTTGGTTTTAAAGGCAGTCTTCCATGCATCCTGTTCCACAACCCTGATCTGATGGTATCCATTGCGCAAATCTAACTTAGTGAAATAAACAACATTCTTTAACTGATCAAGTAAATAATCTATACGAGGAAGAGGGTATCAATTTTTCACCGTGATTTTATTTAAGTCCCGGTAATCAACACACATTCTCCATGTGCCATATTTCTTTGGAACCATCATAATCAGAGAACCATAAGGAGATGATTTGGGCCTGATGACCCCTTGATCTAATAAGCCTTGTACATGCTTCTTGATTTCTGTCATCTCTACGACTGACATCCTATACATGCCCACATTAGGAAGAGGAGAATCCTGCTGAATATGTATTTCATGTTGGATTTCCCTCTTAGGAGGTAATCCATCTGGTTCTTGCAAAATATCATCATACTTAGAAACAATATCAATTAATTCTTTCTTATGAGAAGGATCACATCCTTGGAAAGCGTTGGATGTTTCGACATCTTTCTCCCTTATGACCATGAGTACATATCTCTTATTAGTGTTTATGAGTCTCTCATTTGTCCTGCACTAACAAGTGTTGTGTTTACCCTCATGCTGCGAGCTCTAACAATATATTACACTCCCCCCTTAGTAAGGCGGTATTTGTTTTCATGACGAACGAAGATTGCTTTTCTATCATAAAGATAAGGACTCCCGAATGCTATGCCACATATATCAAGTGATACAACATCCAAATCCACTTCATCAATCAACTTTGAAGCAATAGAAAATTTGACCGTACATTGTTTGGTGACATTAAGTTTTTATTTATCACATACCCAACCAAGAGGATAAGGCTTTTGATGTGGTTTCGTTTCAAGATCCATCTTTTTGACAAGTGATTCAGATATCAAGTTTACTTGGGAACTTGGATCAAATAATGTATCTATCTTAGTGTGTTTAGATACAACTCTTATATGAAATAACTCATTCCTCTTTC
>JZKD02S1890012.1:45405-65397 GCA_000966675.3 Picea glauca
TCCTATATATATACCCAAGAGACCTTTTCATTTGGAATCATATTGTATTTGGAAATTTATGTGGTGTATAAGGAGGTTGCCCCCTTGAAGAGGCTTATTATATGAAATTATCTCTTTGTCAAGGCGTTGAGTACTTATTCTGAGGTTTTTTTTATGCTATTTTGATATTTGGTTCTTAACATGAGAGATATGAGTCCTTGTGGAAATATGAGGATATGGCTTGGGAGTTTGACAGAGGTCTCTACGGATCGCAAGTGTAATGGAATTTGCTGGGACAACAACAAATATAATGAGGGAGGATCTAAGGCCTTTCGTGACACCACTAGGTGCACATGCTCCTTGGGTAGATTCAAAGACAATTTAGGCATAGAGCACGAGGAGGATGTGATTGATCAAGCAAGTATTTGTCTTATGGGCATGGGTAGGAGTAACTAGGGTGCACAATGGTGATGTACGAACCAAAGGGGGAATGTGAACCACTTCCGTTGCAATGGATGATGGAGTCTTGGGTTGCATTTGGGCAAGGATGGGGTGACTTTGGTGCACACCCAAGAAGTGGACCTGCATGTCCTTGGAAACATGGGTGAATTGGAGAGGTTGGATGACCCCATCGACATACCCATGGAGATTCACATTGATTGACACAAGGAAGAGCATAAGGTAATAGGAATACACCTAAGTATGGGGTGCGTCAGTCCAAGAGACACGAATGTTGATGAGTGTAGGGGCTCGTTTAGGCACGTCAGTTCATTTGGGCATGATGGTGATGTTTGGAGTCCATATAAGAGGACAAGGTGCACAACCAAGAGGCATACGCACATCAGCAAGGCATGAGACAAGATTTCAATCTAAGGTGGGTGCATAGTTGGGGTGCACCACATGCTAAGGAAAGGAGTTGCGATGGAGGAGTCTTGGTGTGACGAATCTGCAAGTATGGACTATTCTATTGTATGGGGCGAGTTGTGAGACTCTGCCCATATTTTCAACTGGGAAAATAATTCCTTCTCTCGATTGTATTGTAATGTATTGAATATATCTTGCAATATAATAAATGAAGCAGGGTATTAAGCACTGCGTGTCTCTTGTGTTTCACATCAATTCACATGTTTTCTATCGTATGCCATAATGACTAACTGTTAAATAATGTTAACAATTGTCTATGTATACAAGTGAGTTTCACATAGAAGGAGTGTGACTCAACCGTAGCCTAGAATGGAGTATGGGTATGCTCTAGGTGAAGAGGCATAGTCCAGGTGAAGTATCCTTGGTTGAACCAAGTTTCCAAGTAAGAACCACCATGATGTCACACGTCCATGAGATGCCAAGGTTGGACTTGGGCATGATTCTTTGGGCGTGACAGTGCCCATATTAGACAGATGTGATAAATATCCCCTTTACAGGGCTTCTATGCATGGTCCATGAGCACTAAAATTATCTTTTAAGCACTAAGATGCCAATGACTATCCTTGGACCATGGTTAGGGCCTCGATACCAATATTTAGTGTTCCAAACCTCATAATGGCGTCCATATTACACTTATGCAATAAATATTCCATTTATAGTGCTCATGTGGTGTTTTTGGACCCTATACATGGTCCATTCACCATAAAAATCATATTTTAGTCCCTAAGGCATTTGTTTGTATCCTTGTCCCATGGGAAGTTTCTTGAGAATCATCTCTAGCATGGATAACCTTGTAACGGTTTCCATGTGACCATGTTCAAGGCCTCAAGGCCAATCCCTGGTGAGCAAAATTTCCTTATGGCACCAATATCCTCCTTGATGCTAAATACCCCCTCTAAAGGGCATGTGTAATGGTTCAAGAACTATTTTTGTCCCATGAGCCTTGGAAGCTTCATTGAGGTCACACAACATTTTTTTTCATTGCTTGACCATAGTTAAGATTGTTTGACAACACATGTATTCCAACAGAGGACGAACACCTTCAGTAACCACTCACACAACTAGATCAAATATCAACACACCGATGTTTTGACATGGTAAAACCTCTACGAGGAAACATCCATGGCCCCAACCAATGCAGACACTTTGAGTAGTTTATTAATGCAAAAGAAAAATATTATAAAGGGATTTTACAAGAGAGTTTCTCACAATCAATCATCGACAAATGACCCTCCATGCTCTTTAAATAGAGATCATGGACCAATCGGGTGTTAATCCACACATCAATGGTCATTAAGATCAAGGAGAATATGACCATTGGGTCACTTTATGTCAAGAACATATCGTGACCGTCAGATTTCCTAACTACAAATGCATACTAAAGAAACACACTAAGAAACACACTTTTACCTAATGACACATTGGATCAAGTAGATCTTAACTAACTCCTAAGTGTCTAAATATCCTAACATTCCCCCTTAAGAACAACTTGGTATAGGATTAAAGGATTTACAATATTGACACAATAGAAGAAGGAAGGAGGCATTAGATCCTATCCCCCCTTAATGACAACTTCCTGGACTCCTAACATAGATCGAAGTTTGGAAAACTTCGCTTCTGTAAGAAACTTTGTGAAAATGTCTTCAACTTGATTTTCTGTAGGGCAAAAGAGCACTTCAATAACTTGATCATGAATGAGCTTTCTGATTAAGTGCATGTGTATCTCGATGTGTTTGTTGCACTGATGTTGAATTGGGTCTTTGGAAAGCTTGATGGCACTCTGATTGTCACACCAAAGGTTGGTCGGATGTTGCTACTGGAATCCAAACTCTGAAAGGATATGTCGAATCCACAAGGCTTCCTGACTTGCATTTACTACTGCTCGATACTCTGCTTTTGCTGAAGAAAGTGCAATATCTTGTTGTTTCTTACAAGCCCAAGTGACAGGTCCTGAACCAAGGCTGAAAACATAACCTGTAGTAGAATTTTGATCATCAGGGTCATCGACCCAATCTGAATTAGTGAAACCAACCAATAAAGGAGTCCCCCCTAAACTGTAATGTATCCCGAACTGAACTGTACCACATACATAATGAAGTATTCTTTTAACTTCTTTGCAATGGCTTTCATGGGGTGTTCACATATACCAGGCAACAAGACCAACAACAAAGGAAAGATGACGATGGGTATGAGTCAAGTATAAGAGGCTACCAACTAACTGACGGTTTAGGGTGGCATCAACTTCGGGAGAAGTACAGGGGGAAGTAAGCTTGACTCCATAATGGAAGGGAGAATGAGCTGGTTTACAATCGTCCATGTGAAAGCGACGAAGAAGGTCACAAGCATACTTATACTGGGAAAGGCAAATTCCTTCATTGGTTTGCAAAACTTGGAGGCCAAGGAAATAGTGCAAAAATCATAAGTCTGTCATTTCAAATTTCTTCTTAAGGCTAGTTTTCACATGTTTAAAAGTTTTGAGTCACTACCAGTAAGGATAAGGTCATCAACATAAAGGACAAGGATTATGAGATGGCTTCCTACTTTCTTGGTATAGGCATTAGGATCAGAATGGCATCTAGAGAATTCAATGTCAATAAGAAAGTTGTCCATTTTGGCATACCAAGCTCGGGGAGCTTGCTTAAGACCATACATAGATTTCTTAAGGAAACAAACAAGGCTAGAATCATTCTAGACATATCTAGGAGGTTGTTCCATGTAGATTTATTCTTGCAATTATTCATGCAAGAAGTCGTATTTAACATCCATCTAATGGACCTCCCATTTATGTGAGGAAACAAGGGTAAGAAAAAGGAATATGGAATTCATTTTGGCTACAGGGGCAAAGGTTTCATTATAGTCAATTCCTTCAACTTGGAAAAAACATTTGGCAACTAACCGAGCCGTGTGTCTTTTAAAACTTCCATCTGATGCATACTTAGTTTTGTAGACCCATTTACTTCTTACTTTTTTTCTTCCTTTTGGAAGAGGTACAAGATCCCAAGTATCATTTTCCACTAAAGAACGATACTCTTCATTCATTGTTGTATCCCAATCTAGATTACCTGAAGCTTTTGCAAATGTCTCTGGATCACGAGTCTATAAAACTTGAGCCAAAAGAGAAGAGTCTATTTGGAACTGTGAATGTGTCTGATGTTGATATGAAGGATCACCGACAAGACCACCGACTGCTTCTCGTGTTGAACAGACCCATCTAGGAAGTGGAGGAGCTGGTGCTGGTTCAAGTTCAAAGGACTCATCTGGAGGAAGGTGAATAGGAGGAGGTGGATTTTTATCCTCACTATCCTCATATGAAGAAGAAACTAGCATAGGAACAAAAGAAGGCACAAATGTTGAAGATGTCTTGCAGTCCGAAGAAGGAACAATCGTCGAATCAAGCTCGCAAGCCAAGAGATTTTCATCAAATTTAACATCTCTTCTAATAATAATTTCATTACAATGTGGTTGAAGAAGTCTATAACCTTTGACATCTTTAGAATATCAAACAAATATAAACTTCTCACTTTTAGGTTGCAATGCTTTCCTTTTCTCATCAGGAATATGAGCCCATGCTATACTGCCAAATACACGAAAGTGACTTACATCTAGTTTAATTTAGTACAAGCTTCTTCCGATGTTATACTTTTAAGAGCCTTTGTGGGAGTGTGATTTACTATGTAATTTGCACAGTTGATGGCTTTCGCCTAATACTTTAGATTTAATCCATTAGATTGGATCATACAATTAGCCATTTATTTTAATGTGTGATTCTTTCTCTCATCAACACCATTTTGTTGTGGTGTTTATGGAATATTGTGTTGTATTTGGATGCCCTGTGTAGTGCAATAACTTGTAAAATTATTGTTCACATATTCGCCTCCATTATATGTTCTTAACCATTGAATTTGATGTCCAAATTTCTTTTCTACAAGGGCCTTGTAGGCCAAAAAATCCCCTCTTAAGTTTTAAGAATTAAACCCAAGTACGTCTGGAAAATTCATCAATGAAAGTTAATAAATACTTGCACCCAGAAAAAGAAGGGGTAGAAAGTGGACCACACAGGTCGTTGTGAACAAGCTGCAAAGGGCCCGAGGTGTGCCAAGAAGCACATTTTTCAAAATTGTCATGTTCTAGACTTGGAACACATAATACATTATTGAAGTGATCATTATCTACTTGAATTGTTCCAGATCCCACAACACTAAGAGATCTATCATCACCAACACATATTTTCTTGGTGTTACATTCATTTAGAGCATAAAATATGTCTTTATCCTTAACCATATGATAAGATGCTCTAGAATCAATAAGCCACTCATCAAAAAAAGAAGTAGAAGTTGCATTGAAGGAGAAACCAGAAGCAGAAAGTGCATGTCCATGAGAAGAAGTAGAAGTTGTATTGAAGGAGAAACTAGAAGCAAAAAGTGCATGCCCATGAGAAGAAGAAGAAGAAGTAGAATCAATATTGATGTTGTGCTTCTTAATCATTGCTTCTAAAGCTGCCATCTTCTTGAAACATTTGGACTCATCATGACCATGTTTATCACAAAATTTGTAATGTCTGAGAATCTTCTTATTTTTATATTTTGCTCATTTGTCACCATTAGGAGCAGAAGTTGTCTGAGTGGGTTTGGGACCCTTATGTTTCTTGTTGTTTTAGCGAGGATGTTGCTTCTTGGGATTCTTGAGTTTATCTTTATGTTGGGTGACTAAGGCTTTGTTGGAGGTACCCGCAGTGATGATCACTCCAAGTTGTACAAGCTTATCTTCCTCTCTAATAAAAAAAACATAAAAGGACTCAAGAGTGGGTTTTTGATAAGTTTTCCCTAGAGCCTCTCTCATGGCATAAAAGGTAGATACAAACACATAATATGCACTACCTAGATTGGAAATAATAAGATAGATGCAATGCTCTTCCTCCATCTTTATCTCACATTTTTCACATAAAATTAAGAGTGTTTTAAACTGAGATAGATAGTCTCCAATGCAAGAAAAATCACTTAGACTTAAAGTCAGTACTTGAATTTCTAATTGTTGTGCTCGAATAATATTGAGTTTACCAAACACAGATTCAATATTTTCCCAAGCTTCATCGAGGTCATCAATTTCTTTAAGGTGGAACCTTAAATCAGGAGATATGAACATTTCGATTAGTCCACGTGTTTCGTCACTCCTATTATCCCATTTGACTTTCTTTTCATTATCATTGGGTTCTTTTTCCTTTCACAGGGTAATCCACTACAAGCTTTTACTTCTTAATAAGTCCTCCATATGAGATTTCCATTAGAAGTAGTTGGTGCTGGTAGGTAAAAGATTACTGGAAGAATCCATATAAAATATGTAGATATATGGATTTAAAAATCGAAACTGATGATCTGGATGAAAATATCTCGAAAAATTAGGAGGTTTAAAAAAGACGACACTAAAAACGAACTTCGGATGTGAAAGTTATGCCCTTTTAAAAAAAATGCATAAACGATAACCAAATGATCACGTGGTGGTGTAAGTTGTTTTATGAAGTGACCCACTTTTATAAAGAGAAGTGGGGATCACTTTTAAAATGAAGTTACTTTATAAAAGAAAAGCTACATGCAAAACAAATAACTCTAAAATAAAATATTAAAGCTATTTACAGTGATTCACTTTTATACTTGAAGTGAAATACACTTTACAATTTGAGCATGAACTTTTTTTAAAAAAAGTATCAAAAATAGAGACTTGAACTCAAGACCTCTTACTTAATAAGACAAATTTTAACCAAATGGTCTAGCAAAACATATTTTATTGTTTAGGATTAGGATTGAGGGTTTTGTTGTTGTTGAATACAACCTTGGAGAGCGTGCTAAAAAAAAACTCTTTTCACACAAGAATTTTTTTTCGCTTCTCGACGACAACAAGGGTTAGATCTCAATTAGCTTACTCGGAAAATACACCTTTGCCTATCTGTTTATGATTTTCCGAGAACGAACAGGGCGCGGGGAAAATACCATATGAGGATATAAAACAATAGCAACCTGGAAACAAATAATATAAAGCCAAAATAATAGTCTGCAAAAATTTAAAAATGGCGTATTCAGGCTTTATACCTCCGGATCTGACTGAAATGGTTGTATCTTGGGCAAAAAAAAACCTTTTCAAGTGAAACAAAAAGTGTTCCTAACTGAAATGTGCACTCCAAACGCAATGGAATAGTCCTCTTATCCCATAAATGTACGAAAATTGCAGAAAATGGAGATGAGGCAACTCATCTTCACGATCTTGATCTACAACAGGAGCGGGTCTTCAAACATGCTCGGATACCATGTTTGAAAAAATAGTTATTCTAAAAGAGGATGGAAACCTTCAGTAACCACTCACACAACCAGATCAAAGATCAACACACAGATGTTTTGTCGTGGTAAAACCCCTACGGGGAAACATCCACAACCCCAACCAATGTGACCACTTGGAGCAATTTATTAATGCAAAAGAAAAAGATTATAGAGGGATTTTATAAGAGAGTTTCCGACAATCGGTCATTGACAAATGAACCTCCATGTTATTTAAATAGAGATCACGGACCAATCGGGTGTTAAGACACATATCAATGACCGTTAAGATCGAGGAGAATATGAACGACCAGATCACTCTATTTCAGGAACATATCGTGACCGTCAGATTTCCTAACTACAAATGCATACTAATGCATACTAAAGAAACACACTAAGAAACACACTTTTACCTAACAACACATTAGACTAAGTAAATATTAACTAACTCCTAAGCATATAAATATCCTAACAAAGACCACAAGATCTATCTGTAGTATGAAAAATCTCCTATTAGCACCCATATCCCACTTGAGGGTAAAATATCCCTATTAGAGGGCTTGTGTAGCGCTTTGAGGCCATATTCATGGACCAAATATTTAAAATATTTATATAGGAGTTGAGGCCCATTAATTTCTCCTCATACCATGCTTAATATCCTAAGACCCATCCTTGGTGCAAAAAACATCTTAATGGCATCCATATCCCCATTAAAGGTCAAATATCCCTTACATAGTGATTCAAGGACTCAATCATAGCTCATGCGACTTAAAATATTTATTTTGGTCCTAAGACCCTTTATTTTCTCCCGTTATCATGGTTAAGGTCCTAACACACATCCCTCATGTCCAAAACTTTCTAATGGTACCCATATCTCATTTAGAGGCCAAAGATTTCATCTAGAGAGCTTGTGTGATGGTTCAAGTTGCCATTAATGGATTATGATCCCTAGAAGATTAATTTATATACAAAAACCCTTATTTTTCTAGGTAGACCATGGTCAAGGTCCCAAGACCCATCCTTGGTAAGCAAAATCTCTTAAAGATGCACATATCCCACGAAGAGGGAAAATATCTTGTTCAAAGTGTCTATGTGGTGGTTTAAGACCTAGTTTAGGGACTGGCCCCCTATAAGAATCATTTTGGGCCAAATTCCCTTGATTTCCTCACTTGACCATGTTTAAGTCATGAGACCCATCCCTTGTGTGTAAAACCTGCTAATGGTACCCATATTTGACTCAAGGACAAAGGTCATTTTAGAGGTTTTTTGTGGTGGTTTAAGGACTCATTCATGTACCATATGACTAATAAGATTAATTTAGGGATTAATGACCTTATTTTCCTCCCCTAATCATGGTTAAGGAATTTAAACCATCACTACTACATAAAAATTCCTAATGGCACTATATCCCACTCATATGCCAAAGTTCTCCTTTAGAGGGTCCACGTTGCAGTTCAAGGCCTTGTTCATGATCCATTCACCCAAGAATATTCATTTTTAGGGTCTTATACCTTGGATTTATCCCTTGACCATGGTTAAGGTCCTGAGACCCATGTCTTAAGCACAAAACATCATAATGGTACCCATATCTCACTTAAAGGATAATGATCCCCTATAGAGAACATGTTATATAGTTTATGGAATTATTCATGGCTATTGATCCCTAAAGGATTCATCTAGGGCCTAAGGGCCTTATTTTCCTCCCTTGACCATGGCCAATACCTTAAGACCCATCTCTAGCATATAAAACCTCATAATGGCACCTATGTTTCACATAGAGGCCAAAGATCACCTCTAAATGTCCCATGTTGTGGTTTAAGGTCATATTCATGGCCAATTATCCTTGGAGATCTATTTATGGTGTAAGGCCATTGTTTTCCTCCCTGGAATATGGTCAAGACATTAAGACCCATCCACTCTATGCAAAAACCCCTAATCACACCTAGATCCCACTYGTATGCTAAAGATCCACTATATGGTCTATATTGTGGTTTAAAGCCTTAATCATGGYCCATTGGCTCAAGAATMTTAATTTAGGGCCTAATTCCTTGGATTTATACCCCAACCATGGTCAAATCCTTGAGACTCRTCCCTAGCACACAAAACTCCTAATGGTACCCATATCCCACTCTAAGGACACTAATCACTTGTACATGGCATGTTTTATGGTGTGTGGCCTTGTTCATGGCCCTTGGTCCCTAGAARCTTCATTTAGAGCCTAAGGGAATTATTTTCCTCCCCTACCCATCAACAAGCTCTCGAGATCCATCCCTATTATCCAAGGCATTATAATAGCACCCATATTCCACTTAGACATTAAATATCCCTTTTAGAGGGCTCATGTGGTGTTTGAGGCCTGTTCATTTCCCTTGATCCCTAAAAGCACCTTAAGACCTGTCTCTCATGTGCAAAACCTCCCAAGAGCACCCATTTTACCATTAAGTACAAATATCTTCTTTAAGGGCTTATGTGGTGGTTTGAGGTATCAATCATTGCCCAAAGATTCATTTTATATTCTTTAAAAAAAATAAAATAATCATAACATAAACATTGTATAGCTATTTAATATCTTTCCAACTATCTAAAGAATGCTAAAAATGAATGTCAAGTTAAAATTTTATGGAAAAATAACTAAAATAGTATTTTTATGTTAAAAATAATGTGTGTGCATTATGGAACAAGTGCACTTTATTAATGCATGCATGCACATTTCTAAAGCACATGGGTGTTTCCAAAGTGCATGTCCATTATTTTGAATTCTTATTTGGTATGCTTTGTGGTGGCTTGTGTGGTGATTTAGAAGGTGCCAATATTGTTTTAAAAGGAATGCATGCATGTTCTTATGAGAGTATGTTCCCGAATTCTCGTTGCCACTATTTTTCCCATCAACTTTGTGCAAGGTCCCTAAGATCAACAACACTATCAGTTTTTGATGCACAACTTTTATAGCGGAAACCTAAGGGGAAACCCACTCTCCAATGTATGACTCTCTCTTTTATTTATTTATTTATGTAGAAAACAATTACATTAGGCTCTCATCCTTTTAGCCTCTATCTCTTCAATAATATAGTCTATATTGTGTTTCAAGGATGAAGGCCATGCTATCCTTTTCTTATCTCACCTGAGATTGAAGTGTTCTTCCCATTTATTTATTTATCATTGTGTTGTAACCATATCATGGCCATCCACCTTCTTTCCTCGATCATTTATTCTCATCCTTCTTTCTCCAACTATTCTACGTGTCCATAATTACTCAATGTTTTTGTATTCTTCGTATTCTTTCCTCATTTTGTTGACATGTTTTACTCTTCCATCTACCAAAGCTTTTCTTATCCATGTTCATCTACATAATGACTTCAAATCCCATTCTTTTATTTTTTTTAAAAGCCACTCATTTCCTTTCTGAGAAACTTTTTTTATATATCTTAAATAACCTTGCCTTTAACAGAATGCTATTGTATTATGATCTCTCACTTTAATTGAGATAACATTCATAAGTAAACCCCAACTGATATGCCTTCCCTAATCCACCCCATGACGACATTTCTCAAACTTTTATTATACAATTACAATCATCTTAATATACACCTTAGTTCTTCTAACAACTTAGGTATCTCAACATTTGATAACCCTTCGTCTGGTGGGAAATCAACCTGTGGTATTCTACTCTTTGACAATGAAATTGCATGTGTAATTAAAACAAAAATACAAGACTATAAGGTCAAGGAAATGCACATAGGCCTTCCTATATGCATGCCCACATTAAAAAATGCACATGGAGGATAGAAATGTATGCCATGACATAAATACATGCACACTGCATTACTACTTGCTCTTGTGACTAGTTTCATTCATGGGAGGAGTAATGGAACAATCTTAAGGCTTTTCTTCATAACTTTGGCTAGTTCACTAATTATTTAGTTCTTCTTAGGGGTATTAGAATTTCTTCAAACGTGCAATTGTATGGCAACATTTATTTGGCAAGTATTTTAGTGATTAAAACAACAACAACAACAACATAATAATAATAATAATAATAATCTATTTTTAAGGTCACGGCCAAGCCAGCACACCAAATTGGTGTATGAGACCCCCTTTTTTGTGGGACAAGGAACCCCCCTCCGCCCAACGATTTGACTGGTAAAGTCTACGAAGGTATACATACCCTACCCCCCTCTGGATTTGAACCTGTGACCTCTTAAGAGGAAACATATGTTCTTAACCATTAGGCCCACTCAGGTTGAAAAAATGGTTGTATTTATTTTTTAATTATAATAATCGAGTTTGTTCCTTCATTGAAAAAATGGTTGTATTTATTTTAGTGATTAAGTATTTTGTAGAGATTAAGAACCAAGCAACTTGGGAAATGAATCGAGTTTGTTCCTCAATATAGAATTGTAATCATGTTTTTTTTTCAATAAACAAAAATCGTTGAGTTATTAACATCTTTATTTATATGTCGAATGCACTTTGCCATAACTACAACTCTAAAAAAACACTTTATGTCAAGTGATTTATGAAGTTATGTTTTCTATTTATGTTATCCCCAGTTCAATAATTAGAGAGATAATACAAAGAAAACATAACTCTGTATATCATTTGTATATGTCAAATCCTCTTTCTCTTCGCCATATCTATAACTCTTAAAAAAACAATTTATGTCAATTGATTTATGGAGTTATGTTTTCTATTTATGTTATCCCTAGCTCAATAATTAAAAAAAAAAAAAACATAATTTACTATATCATTTGACAAAAAGTATTTTTTTTTAATGTATTTAAATTTCTCATTTATGTAATTAGGGATAACACTATAAATAGATAATATAATTCTATATGTCAATTCTAAAGAAGTGTTTCTTTTACATATTATGGTATAACCTCAAGGAGGACACATATGGGGTTAAATGTATATGATATAACATCAAGGGGGGCATATATAAGATTAAGTGTACATGTAATGGGTAAATATATATGCAATAATGGTTAGCCTATGTAATGTCCCCTTCCAATTAATGAATCATTAGCTTATATAACTCCCGTAGGCTATAGTCAACAAAGAAAATGGAGTCAAGGCACCAAACCCTAAAGAGAAAATTAAATCAAATAAACAATTGTATTTTATTGAAAGGGAGTTAAGTAAGGGTTTGATCTGGTCAAAGGAAGAAATATCTAGAAGAAATGGAAGAAGAATAAATACTAGTGAAAATCTCTCACTTTGGCATTATGATTTGATATGTCATTGAGTGCTCTTTTGGCCAGTGTTTTCATTAGGTTTATGGGAATAAACCCTTCCATTGCAGGTTTAGTTTCGGTAGTGCAATACCCACTCTAACTAGACAAGAGGGAGATTCATCTCTGATCTACAGTACCTACGTCACTAGAGAAAAGCAATAGAAGGCTTGGAGAGTCTTGGATTCATTGATTGACATCATACTAGGTTTCTTGTGTGATTTCTATAGATTGTGTAGCTTCCTATCAACCAATAGTTTGTGTTCTGAGTATTGTTCTGAAGATGTTATTATAGCCATTAGAGATCTTTGTACTTTTTATTCCATCCATAATAAGATGTCATATTATTCTTCTCCATTTATGAGTGCTTGCTATATGTTTGATAATATTCCTCATTGAGCAAAAGAAGTTAGTTTCACATTCACATAAGGAGAAATTATAAATTTTGGTGTGAATATACATAAAATTTCCTCTAAGATCGGTTGGGAATATTAAAGTGGTATCAGAGCTGGTGACTTTGCCAACATGTTATTGTATTGATCACTAGAAAGAAGGGGCGTGGAGGACCCTCACGAATCTCACCAGAAAGAGAAGTAGAAAAAACCCAAACCAAGTCATAAACTAAGGGAAACATGGGGGATAACTCGAAAATTACACGAGATTTGATGCTCAGGATACTGGGTCAGTTGACCAGAGGTTAGGAAGAGGCTATTCAGAACCAGGTAGCAGCTGCTAGGAGACAGGAAGAAATGTTTAGAGACCAAGAACATGCTATGACGACACTCCTACAATTGATAGGAGAACAAAGAAAAAATGTTAACCAGTCAGGGGGCAGTAAAAATGAAGTAGTACCCATATGGAGGATAACAACATTTATATTTTGGTACAAAGAAACTCACCAAAAGGGAGAAATAGAATACCAAGGCCACCATTTCCATAGTTTCTCAAAGAACAATAGAAAAAAGTGTCAGAACAATAGGACCAGGATAGTGACCCCTACAAGTGTTACGAGGAGTACCTATCTACGCCAGAGGATTTTCAGGCGGCCTTTTCTTTCCAATACTACTACAATGCTAAATATAAGAACAAACCACGAGAGTGGAAACAACACAATACCAACAAAACTACGATCTCATGTGTAGGTTGGGCATATTAACTATTCCCTCTTTTGATGGGTCAACTAATAATTCAGCGAGTGCCTAGGTGCAAAAGATGGACAATTACCTCCAGCTCAACCCCATGATCAAGGCAGAGGAAATCAAGTTTTCCACCTTACATTTGGAAGGGGAAGCTAATGAATGGTGCCACCATGGGTTGGTCACACTTGGACATGTCAACATTACATCATATATAGAGTTCACCCATAGATTGATGAAATAGTTTGAAAGGAAGGATCCTGAAATTATTTCATGGAGTTGGCATAACTAAGAAATACAAGTACATAAGAAACATTTATCACAAATTTTCAAAGGATGAGGGTCAAGGTGACTGATATTTCAGAGCAAAGACTAGTGATGCTATTCACAAAGTGTCTAGTTGAACCTTTGAAAGGTTAGGTTAAGGATTTTAGGCCACCCATATTACATGATGCCATCAAGAAAACTTGGGATATGACAGACACAATGGCTTGGAAGGCCTCGGTTAATCCCTTCATTCCACAGAAATGTCATGCAACGAAGTTTCCCCAAAAGACATGGACAGAGAAAGACCAGTCAGACGAAGACTCTTAGAGAGAACTTAGAAGGAAGAAACTATGCTTCAGTTGTAAGGATCCATGGGATTCGGGTCATCGATGTATGGGAAAAGGAAAGGTCCATTATATTGAGGTGTTATTCGACGAGGAAGATGAAGGTGAGGAATAGTACATTCATATCCCAAATGAGGGACAAAACAATAAGGAGGCACTGCACCTTGAGATTTCAGAACAATCTTTGTTATAAGAAGGAACCAAGAAGGTGACCATTTCCTAGGTATTATACCTTTGGGATTAGGGGAATTATGAATAGACGAAGAGTTATGGAGCTAATTGATGGTGGGTCCACTCACAACTTCATCGACGCTGCAATGGTCACCCGGAGACAAATTCCCACATAGGAATTTGAGGGATTTGAAGTAGTAGTTGTAGATGGTTACAAAATGACTTGTACTCAAAGGATTAGAGGGTTGGATGTAACACAGGGAAACTACACATTGACTGATGAATTTTATGTGGTGGACTTAGCAGACACCAATGTGGTGTTGGGAGTACAATGGTTGTATTCCCTTGGAGATTTCAAAATGAACTATCAGGACATGAGGATGGAATTTATGGACACCAGGGGTCAGCGAGTTATTCTCAGGGGCATGTCATCTAGAGCACCCAAGGTTGTATCTAACAAATGCATGGAGGCCATATTTAGACACAAATATGTGACATACGCAACAAAGTGCTTGGTCACAATGAAGAAGCCATCCCAGGATCATCAACATTACCATGTGGATATACAAGAGTTACTAGGAAAGCATGATAAGGTGTTCGAGCCACTTCCAGCAGGGAGACCGCCGGATAGAGGATTCGAGCATGTCAATGAATTAGAGGAGAGGGCCAAGCCAGTGATTACTACACCCTACAAGAACCCAGAGAAATTCAAGGGCGAAATAGAAAAATCCATACATGAGTTGTTGGAGATGGGATACATCCGACCTAGCTCTAGTCCATTTGCTTCCTTAGTAGTATTGGTGAAAATGAAGGATGGCACATGGAGAATGTGAATTTACTATAGGGCTCTAAACAAGAAGACTATTAAGAATATATACCTGATACCGAGGATTGATGAGCTGATAGATGAGCTACATGGAGCAATATATTTTTTGAAGATTGACCTTCGATCAAGATAACACTAGATCAGGGTAAGAGAGGAGGATATCCATAAGACAACATTCAGACGTCACTATGGCCATTATGAGTTTGTAGCCATGCCCTTTGGGTTGACTGACGCCCCAACTAATTTTCAGTCATGTATGAACCATATCTTCAACAAGTTGTTGAGGAAATTTCTTCTAGTGTTCTTTGACGATCTTTTGATCTACAACAAGACATGGGGAGAGCATGCAAGGCACGTGGAAGAAATTCTCACCATTATGGAGGAGCAATCACTTTTTTCCAAGGATGAAAAGTGTGAATTTGAGTTAACAAAAATCCTCTATTTATGGCACATGATTGGTGTTGAAGGAGTAAAGGTGAATCAAGAGAATATCTAGATGATCCTAGATTGCCCCACCCCTAGGTCAATCACATAATTACGAGGATTATTCAAAATATGTAGCTATTACATATGATTTTTGAAGGGGTTTTCACAATTGGGAGCACCACTAACAGATCTCACCAAGAAAGGGGCATTCAGGTGGATAGAGGAAGCACAAACAACATTTTACAAAATGAAGAAGGTAATGAGTACTTGCCTAGTTCTAGCACTTCCATATTTCTCTTAGCCATTTGTATTAGAATGTGATGCATCAAGGGAAGGGATATGAGTGGTATTGATGCAAAACCGCCACCCCATAGATTTCGAGAGAAGGAAGCTGGGAGAGACAGAAAGGATATACTCCATCTATGATAAGGAGATGTTGGCCATTATGCATGCTTTGGCCAAATTCCAACAATATCTAGTGGGAGGACGTTTTGTAGTGAGGACCGACCATAATATCTTGAGGTTTTGTTTTGGAGCAAAAAGAATTGAGCGAGAGACAACATAAGTGGATCAGTAAGTTACAATCCTATGACCTTGATATTGAGCATGTTAAGGGAAAGACGAATGTAGTTGTCAATGCCCTTTCTAGGAGGCCTTCAATTTTTTCTCTTACCGAGGTCTCAACAGATTGGAAGTCTTATCTCTTGGTGGAATACTCCAATAATACATTCACCTATGAGTTGATGGAGGGTACCATCCAGGATTACAGATACAGAGTAGTGGATGCCATTATCTACTACAAGGAGAGGAACTATCATGTCCCTGAGTCCACACTCAAGGATAAGATCGCGAGGGTAGTTCATGATGCCCCTCTAGTAGGCCATCTGGGGTACTTGAAGACTTATAGATTGGTGAGAGAGAGATTCTCATGGAAGGGTCTCAAGGAGGATGTACTACAGTACATGAGGGAGTGAAAGGCTTGTCAGCAGAACAAGTCGGAGATGACACGTCCACCATGTTTACTTCAACAACTATCTATTCCAGAGAGAATCTGGGAGAGCATTTCCATTGACTTCATTAGAGGGTTTCCAAAGGTATAGGGCATGGACATATTGGCAAAATATGCACACTTCTTTGCCATTCCTTCAGGATCCAATGCATCTCAGATAGCAGATCTCTTCTTCAAGGAAGTATCCAAACTCGACGGACTTCCGAGGAACATAGTCAATGACCAGGATAGCAAGTTTCTCAGTGCATTTTGGCAGGAAATATTTAGGTTATATGGGACAGAGTTGACACCTAGTACTACCTATCACCCCCAGACAAACAGAAAAACTGAGATAGTGAAAAAATGGGTAGAAGGGTACCCGAGGAACTATGTGTCAGGACATCAATGAGCATGGTTAAAATGGTTTCATCTCAGGGAGCACTACTACAATACCACTCATCACATGTCCATCGAGATGAGTCTGTTTAGGGCATTATATGGCTATGATTCCCATTCATTTGTAGATTTGGAATTTGGAGAGAACAAGGCCCTCAAGGCTAAAGATTGGTTGTAGGAAAGTTAGGACATTCTGAGGGCCCTAAGGGAGAATTTACATGTTTCTCAGAACCAACAAAAGATGTATGCATATAGGCACCAAGTAGAACACAATTTTGAGGTCGGGGACCTAGTATTTCTTAGGTTTCAACCCTATCGACAGTCATCACTAAAGAAGAGTGGTGCAGAGAAGGTGAAGCCCCACTTTTATGGGCCTTATAGAGTGATCAAGAGAGTTGGAGAGGTGGCATATGAGTTGGAGCTACTAGAGGGAAGCAGAATCCACAATGTCTTCCATGTGTCCTGCCTCAAGAAGGCATTGGGCCAACATGTCACCACTTCGACAGATCTTCCTCTGCTAGTTGAGGAAGGAAATTTGGTTTTAGCACCTGAGAGGATTGTTGATGTCTGAGAATGGAGGTTGAGAAGTAGAGTCATATGAGAGTACATGGTCATATGGAAATGGTTTCCTGTAGAAGATGCTACGTGGGAAGGATAGCATATTTTACAATTTTGGGCAGGATAGCATATTTTACTTGATCTAGAATTGCTTGAGGACAAGCAATTTTGGGCAGGGAGGACTGTAATGTCTCCTTCCAATTAATGACTCATTAAACTATACGACTCTCGCAGGCTATAGTCAACAAATAAAAGGGAGTCAAGGCATTAAACCCTAAATAGATAATTAAATTAAATAAGCAATTATATTTTATTGAGAGGGAGTTAGGTAAGGATTTGATTTGGTCAAAGGAAGATAGATCTAGAAGAACCAGAAGAAGAATAAATAGTAGGGGCAATCTCTCACTTTGGCATTATGATTTGATATGTTAATGAGTGCTCTTTTGGCTAACGTTTTCGTTAGGGTTTTGGGAAAAACCCTTCCATTGTGGGTTTAGTTTTGGTGGTGCAATACCCACCCTAGCTAAACAAGAGGGAGATTCATCTATGATCTACAATACCTACGTCACTGGAGCAGAGCAATAGAAGGCTTGGAGAGCCTTGGATTCATTGATTGACATCATACCATGTTTCTTGTGTGATTTCTATAGATTGTGTAGTTTCCTAGTAGCCAATAGTTTGTGTTATGGGTATTGTTCTGAAGTTGTTATTATATCTCTTAGAGATCTTTGTATTTTTTCTTCCATCCATAATAAGATGCCATGGAATTTAAGGATATTTATATCTATAAGTAGTTCATGTCAAGTGATTTATATATTTATGTACTTATCTCTCTAGATTTGTTATATTTGTTTTTTCTTTATTGTTTTTCTAGTTATTGACATGATACAAGATAAGTTGACAAACTTATTGTACGATAAATATTTGGAATTACATTTTATCACTATGTTATGTCTATGTTTTATTATTATTATTATTTTCACAATAACTCATAAATTTATATTTATAAAAGTTGTGCAGAGTGCAAAGAGTGTACATAGATATGCAAAAAATTCAAAATTACGTCTTGCAGATTTACATATTTGATACTAGAGAGAAATTCGGTCTGAGTCTCTATAGATCTTTTCCTATGCTTAATTACAAAACATTTTATTGAATATATTTTGCAAAAGATGCCTAGTATAAAAACAAAAAAGCACTGCATACTATTATGGAGAATTGGGTGGGTCGTGACCATCTAAGTTTGCATTTTTGGAATCTTGGGGGGGGATTTAAGTTTGGAAGTTGGTGGAGAGCCCCTAGAGATAACGCTTCTTCTGAAGTTGTTGAATTTGACCTTGAGGGGATGTTGGAGCTAGGTCGAAGCCTGAGTTCCTCAATTTAAGCCCCAAGTGTTTCACACTCGTCTTACATTTGTTGATGATTTTGACAATGTTGGATTGTTATTTCCAAGATGGAGAGGAATTGAGCTAAGAGTCCTCTAACATGAATCTGAAGTGATTGAACTATGGTGACCAAGTCATTATGATCCTCCATCTATATCTCCCTAATTTGCCTCGAGTTGCTTTGATTTTCCCTATCCATTTCCTCAGATGTTGTGTATTGCTTAAGTGCAACAAACTTCACCAAATTGGAGCTGGTTGGAATTGGCAAACATAGTAGGAGAGAGGGGAGGATAAATGCGCAAAGGACGAGAGGAGAAATGTTGTTCCCCTGATTAAAAAGATCATGCCATAAATGTTGACAATAAGTTCCATGCTTATACATGATGGGTCGAGGACGAGCACACAAGATAAAGACCCAAATCTGTGACGAGCCGATAACGACATATGTGTAGATTGAGGTCGTCTGGTACGTGAGAGATGAATATTCAGAGGAGATGAAGGAGGACATGATACTCCAGGTAAGAGGGAGAGCGGTGAGTATGTGTGTTTGGATTTGGAGAGGAACTTCGAGTGGGGGCGATGGGAGAATTAGGAGGGGAGAAGAGTCTAAGGCATGTCCAGGGAGAAAAGGAGGGGGTGTTGCGTACCATGGATATCGACAAGACAAGGGTATGAGTGGGACATGTGGATCAACAAGACGATAATTCGAGAGGGGGTGGGGCCTTGAGGGGCCAAATCCTAGGGAAAATTAAAGAAAAATAAAAGAATATCAAATTCATGGGATGTGGTGATATGAGACCCATCCATTGACAATCATGAGTGTTCCAAACATTTCACTAATAACTAGGTTTTCTTGTGAGTTCATGTCCTTGTTGTTGAGCCCGAGGACATGGAGAGGATCAATACTTTAAAAAGATTGAATCTCTAAGTGGATGTACTGGAAGATTGCTTTGAGGCGGCTATTAGCGGGAAGTGTTCTCAACCTGACATAGTTGATGGTTGATTTATAGTTGCCAACTATATTTATGGATTGAATGCCCCGAACCTTGGCCAATT
>JZKD02S1890012.1:77563-92501 GCA_000966675.3 Picea glauca
AAGTTATATAGATCTCTTAAAATATTTTAAAGAAAATTATATAAATTCAAAAATTCAAAATTTTCTAATTAAAATTATTATTATTATTTTAAAACAAAACAAAACAAATTTTATTTTAAAATCATCAAAATTATATATATTTTTTAATTTAAATTTTATTTTAATAAAAATATTATTATATTTTTAATTCAAATTGAATCAATTTTTTTAAAATATATTTTTAACTATATGTAAATTAAAATCTAAAATCTAATTTTGAAAATTAATAGCTTAATGAAAATGTATAGTTTTAAGGATTACCTTAAAGTGGGATAATTGTGGTATATCTTTTTCATGCATTTGTGTACCATGAAAGGTCTACAATATACATAGAGATATTACGAGTTGATGGGATTAATCGGATGATCCTGCATTTAAGACTTTTAAATGCATTTATGACTTTCATGGATTAAAATGTTAAAGTAGTGAAATATTATTCAACTCTCCAGACAAGAAGACAATACAGCTGTCTCAGTGAATATTATACTCTACAACTTCAGCAGTAAACCCAAAAAGAGGAGCATAGTACAGGAAAATCACTGCAGAGAGCCCTGTCAAGGAACCAACCTGATAACCTCCACCACCGAGCCTACATATCTGCAAAGCAAGATTCTTCGGATACAGTGTGCTTGAACAAAAAGCAAAAAAGGCCAAAAAAAAAATAAAGTTTAAACAACAGGAGAAAACATGAAAATTGGAAAATTAAAGTTCTAAACAACAAGGAAAAAAGGAAAGGTGGGATATGGTGCCGAGGGTCAATGAGTTGATAGGCAGTGAGTGGGCCAAGTGGTGGGTCCGCTCTGGCCGGCCAGTAATCTAATGGGCTCTATGACAGTAAGTCTGGATCGGTATATAGGGGACCTAGAACTGATACCCATCTCAATCTGCAAACACACTTTTCATGTCAGGCAGTTTTTGGTACAGACATTTCAACTTTACCCTGTACTGTTTCTCAGAGTCTCTCTCTATCATCCCTGTGTCTTGATCTTCATCAAGTGTACAGCATGTTCCAAGCTTACTGTGATTTTTGTTTAAAAGGATAGTCTGTGTTGAAGTAATCTTCAAAGCCGTCCTCTAGTAGCACAAGTTATGACAGCCCTTTGTGCTAAGAGATCAGCTTGATCAGTTTGTATCCAAGCCAGTCCAAAGAGTCTAGCCCTGCAAGCTCAAGGTAATAGTAATCTTTTTATAGCATAACTTTTACTTGAACGATCTAAAGGCTTCCATAGCTATTGAAATGAAATACCAGTACTGTAGTCTGTGAATTTGATCTGAATGCTTTGATGTTTGCAGCGGTCCATAGTCATCGAGATGGCTAGTAATATTATGCAAAGGTGTAATTTTGTTATGTCTGAGAGAGTGAAGCTGCATGCAGCCATGCTTGCTCTTCAATTCGGCTACGCTGGATTCCATATCGTTTCCAGAGCAGCTCTGAATATGGGAGTAAGCAAGGTGGTATTCCCAGTGTATAGAAACATCCTTGCATTGATGCTGATTGGCCCTTGTGCTTATTTTCTGGAGAAGTAAGTTGATTGGTTTTAGCTACTATTTATTGCATAAGAGAAGCCTAGTGCTCTACAGTACAGCTTCAGTGGGTTTGCATCAAGATGTCAAAGTTTTATATAGATTTTTTTTAAGGTTACATTCTTGATCTGAGTTTACATTCTTAAGATTTAGGATTTGAATAATTTACAGAGGTTTGAAAAATTTACAAGTTAAACACTTTCAGTTTTCATTTATATAAAAAAATTATATTCATATATTCATTAAAATTTGAATTTTTGCATAGCAACTCATTTCAGTTATTAAGTAATTTAAAAATAAGCAAATAAATCATATGATTTAGTTATTAAGTAATTTTAAAATAAACAAATAAATTAAAATTTTCAAAATATAAATATAGATGATAATGAGAAAGAAGTTTCATAGTGATGATAATGCTATAAAAGTTGCAAAACTTCACAATATATAAATAGTGATAACAATAAAATATCAAAACTTCAAAATATTTAAATAGTATTGATATTGAGAGTTAAATGGGCAAAGTTTATAACTTTTTTCTCAATCCCACAGCCATAGATACTATAAAGCCTTTTATAGAGAAAGTAATTACAACTGTTGTGTTATATTCTTTCACAGAAAACTAGTTGCTTCGTTGGTAAAGCTGCTTAGTTCTATTTGTATGTATAAGATAACCATGTGGGTTTCTTTCAATCTGCAGGAAGGAACGTCCAGCTCTTACATTCTCTTTGTTGATTCAGTTTTTCCTTCTCGCACTCTGTGGGTGAGTTAAACATTGCAGTGTTTAGTACCTGTATAACTAATAAATGCATGTTACATATCGTATTCCATGCATTTGGCTGCTTCTGATATAACAAGATAACATCTTTTGATCGTTGTTTGTACCACAGGATAACTGCCAATCAAGGATTTTATCTTTTAGGATTGTACTACACATCCCCAACCTTTGCATCAGCTATACAAAACTCGGTGCCTGCAATTACTTTTATAATGGCAGCAGCTCTTCGGTAGTATCACTAATGCTAACTGATTCTCAATGCAAAAATGTTAAAGATTGATAGGACTATCAGGGCAGAATCACAGCTCCATGTTTGTTCCATAATCATCTATGTTCCTAGATATTCTAACCTGTGCTATACTTGTCAATAGGTTGGAGAAAGTCCATATTAGCAGAAGAGATGGCTTGGCCAAAATAGTAGGGACTGTAGCCTGTGTAAGTGGTGCCACCATCATTACACTGTATAAAGGTCCTCCAATAACTCATCTCTGGCGGCCAAATTTGGAGGTTACTGCTAGTTATTTAAAAGCATTCCAAGGTAACGATCTATCTGCAAAAACTGAGAACTGGACACTTGGGTGCATTTACCTACTTGGAAACTGTCTGGCGTGGTCAGGCTGGATTGTTTTACAGGTAATGATAATTTGATCTCCAGTTGCAGGCAGTTCTCTTAATTTCACAATTATGGTATCTAAAAGAGGTCGGCAATGAATAAATTCGTAACTACTTACCAAGCGATCTGGTTGCACTTGCATAGACTAGATTTATAGTTTACAGGTAGTCAAAATTTTGTCGGGTAAAACACCTTCAAAACATTATTTTTTATCTTGGTTGTTTTTTTTTGCTTCAATAAATGGAACCAACATTATGAAAAATAAATAAAAAAATTCTAATGCGAAAATAAACTATTTACAGTTATGAAAAACGATGCAGTTAAAAAATTGTTTTTCTGAGAACTTATCTCAGAATATAAGCCATGCGGACACCGTTGAAAAAGATTGATGTAACATAGACTCTATATCTAACAAGCATGCATGTCAGGTGCATGTTGGCGATAAGTTAATATTCTTAAAAAATATTGCAGGCGCCAGTTCTAAAAAGATACCCAGCACGCCTATCAGTCACAACGTTTACTTGTTTTTTCGGAGTCATTCAGTTCTTAATCATCGCAGCTTTCCTCGAGACTGATCTGGAGCATTGGAAGATTCATTCTGGAGGAGAACTATTCACCATTCTGTATGCAGTAAGTATTCATCATTTTATTCCAATGAACTTTGTTCATTAGAATCTATCTTTAGGCTGGATTTACCAAGCATTCTGTGGAAAAGAAAAAAGTTATCGACTTTGTTTATTATTATCTTGAAGCTGGATTTATTAAGCAAAGAAAAAAATTCTCAAAAACCTCAATATGTTTGCATCTCTGTATATTTCAATATCACTTGGATTTGTATGAAATCTCAGCCTGCTTCCTTAAATGCTGTGGGGCTCAGAAAGGTATAAAACCCTCATGCACCTTCTCCATTCTAAAACAAAATGATTTAGGAGGGTATTACTGGCGAGTTTATATATCTTTAGGTGCTACACTAATCAGAAATTTGATAGTAAATTTTGATGTTAAAATAGATTTATGTTAGTTTATGTTGTTTTTTTTCAAAATTTATCAATCACACACTGAACATCTCCAAGACTCCAGCTATACCCAAGCTATATAGCACCTTGTTTCGTTCTGATCAATTATTTTACTTTATTATGTACAGACAATAAGAGCATTTTGTAACCATAGATTTGTTATGATGATGCAGGGATTCGTTGCTTCTGGCATTGCCTTTTCAGTTCAGATATGGTGCATTGACAGAGGAGGGCCTGTGTTTGTTGCAGTCTACCAACCTGTACAAACTATTGCTGTTGCAATTATGGCCTCTATTATTCTTGGGGAACAATTCTACCTGGGAGGGTATATTTCTTATACATTTCTTTCTGTTCCAATCAAATAATTTTTTGTTTCATGGGATGACCTGTTTTTTCGCATCCATGACAGGATATTTGGAGCAATTCTTATTATCCTCGGTCTCTACCTTGTCCTGTGGGGCAAAAGTGAAGAAAAGAGATTGGGACTGTTGCAGGCCAAATCGTCCATGGTGCCTCAAGAACAACCAGACAATATCGATCAGAGTGCAACTTTGATCATCAACAGCAGCAATGGCATCAAGCCTCATACGTCCTCGTCCCTAACCCAGCCTCTTCTCCTTGACATCAGTTACAATCCTGTTAATATCCCTCCTCCTTCAGACGAGCCACAGCCATGAAAGCCATCAAATCCTCTAACCAATCGCAACCATACAACAGCTTGTATCA
The DNA here is from genome assembly GCA_000966675.3 of Picea glauca. Taxonomy (NCBI): domain Eukaryota; kingdom Viridiplantae; phylum Streptophyta; class Pinopsida; order Pinales; family Pinaceae; genus Picea; species Picea glauca. Next base: position 82,257 of record JZKD02S1890012.1, read on the forward strand.
CTGCAAGCAGTACTAATGAATTCTCAGGGTCTAGAAAAATATCCATATAGACATCTACAGATGTATGTATCCATCTTGAGCCACTAAACATGTGCTTAAGAGTTCATATTAATATTTTTGGTTTCTGCATGTGTGCTTGTTATAACCATATGCACTGAAAGTAAGATTTTGTTTCCCTTATTGTCAAAGGAGGGAGTAATATATAGTAATAGTAGAATTCTGTTTCCTTATTTTCAAACGAGGCAGTAATATATGGTAATCTTATAATAAGCTTACAAAAGTTTTCTATTGACCACCGTGCTGCTAGCAGTACACTATATATACAACGAGTGTTATTTTCACCGAGTACTGGTTTTCTATTTCTCTGTCCTTTTGTATTTGTATTTCACAATGAGATTGCATCGTGTTGAAGGAAAAAGCAAGCTCTACTGCTTGAGTTGTTCACCGCATCCAAGTGGACAATTCTGTGATCAGTAAACTATATCGAGGCCAATTTGGGATTTTTACTTTGAGAGAGGTTTCCTTATTTTTTCTCACAAGACAAGCAGTTGCAGTAAAGCAGTGCATAGTAATTTTTTACTTAATTTTTTTACTTAGTGCATAGTAATATTACCATCACAGCCACAATTGTGTGGCTGATGAACGCAGATAGGCCGGTTTAGGTTAAAATTAGGGTTTTTAAATTAAATATAGTTATAAGAGTTTATTGGCTACAATTTTGTCTATGTTAGTTTATGCATGGCAAGTAAACTTAAGACTAAGGTTTTATTTCTGCGCTTCAAATATCTATTATCTATTGAACATAGAACAATACTAGTAATAAATTTAAAAAACTTAAAAGATAAAATGTGCAGTGTTACTGAAACGTATGAATGGGTAATATTAAACAGTAAAAAACCTAAAATCTTGGGGCGTCACTGAAACCAGTGTATTGGTAATATTAAACAGTTGCGCTTGAGGTCAGTGGGTAATATTAAATAATAAATGTCGTTGTTGTATTTGTATCAATAAAAACCAAAACATAAGAAATCAAAAACGCTTCAGGAATATGAAGCGGCTTGTGTCTATGTTCCATAAATTTAAACTGGCTGCTGGTATATTTTTTGTCTTACATCCAAATCAATGAATAAGAATGCAAGAACTAACTCCCTTGCATTTATAAAATCATACATTTATCATATTTACTTATTGTAACAATATATGATTGTCACCACTTTTTGTAAACTTATTTATTTTATTTATATGAGATAGGGCCGCAGGCGCCACACATGAATTTAATCCGATGGCCTGAAAGTGAAGATGCTGGTATATTCTTCGTCTTACATCCAAATCAATGAATAAGAATGCAAGAACTAACTCCCTTGCATTATATGATTGCCACCACTTTTTGTAAAATTATTTATTTTATTTATATGAGATAAGGCCAGAGATTACAGACGCCATCACATTAAATTCTGTAATTAAAAGAATGAGAATGATTAATCCAGCAATTCCAATAGGAGGGACGCCTATCGGCATAATTAATAAATCAATGTTTTTTTTCCATAAGACAAGCCGTGGCAGTTAATGAATGAATAAAAAATGCACAAATACACTAATATATATTGTATAAATGATAACATATCTTATACTTTATTTATTAATGAAAACAATTGTTAAATTTAAAAGGTATTTACTAGTGTTTGTCTTATCTAATTATAACATCTGCAGGGTCATTAGTAACATCTACTTAATTCTTAAAACCATCTAATTCTTAAAACCATAAAATTGATGAGTAAATTGCAAATTTACTATATTATATATATAACCCATTGAAAAGCTTTCATTGCAGTGTGATCAAATCACCAAATAGCATCTCCTCAGATATCTTAGAATAATAATTACTTCAATTCAAATGAGACAAATCATGATCATTGAAGATAACTTCCATTGATTGAGAAATGATAGAGTTAGGAAAGATGGATAAACCTATTTGTGAAATTTCATGAAATTTTATATATTTTATATAATAAGTGACAGATACAAATAAATATAAAATTTATTTGATGGATAAAAATAAATATAAAACTTTATATGTCATTGAGGCAGTTCAATTGACAAATTCCATAAGATTTCGAATTCAAATCCCTCACACACCTTAAAGTTATAGTGGTAGTTTTCGTTTTATCATAACCAATATTTTTTTATAGATGATTCTTCATTTCTACTATATCTACATTCATGTTACCAACCATTTTCATGATTATGATTATCTTCTATAAAGCAAATCAATATAATTATATTTTAATATTTTTTATTAATTTTAAAACATTTTTCTATTTCTTTTCTATTAAACATCATCACCATTTCTTCTTTTAACTTTTTGGCATTATTTTTATTATTTAATAATAACATGTTACATTTTTTTTAAATTGTAATTGGAAGATATTATATTAATTTATTTTTATCATTTAATAATATTATGTTATATTTTTTTTTTAATTATAATTGAAAGATATTATATTAATAAAATCTGCATAGAGCTTGCAAAGGAGTTACAACAAAATTCTTCTTCAGAGGTTTTGAACATGAAGAATCAATATAACTTAAAACAAGCATTTTCCCATAAAAAAGATGAAAGGGAGATATCCAACCCTAAACCTTGAATAATTTAGTCTTTTTGCTTCTTGAGTAAAAGAATAAATTCTTACAAATTGATGGCATAAAATAATGCAAAAACAAAACATAATTATCTTTTGTGCAAAACTTTTCCCTCACCAAGGGATACAAATATTTCTTTAGAACTTCTCCAAAGGAAGGAGAGCTCTTTTCATCACCCATTATTTCCTTCTCTATCTCCTTTTCTTCTTATAACTCTTCCTCTTCTAATTATGGTTCTTTCTCTTGTGAAGTTACCGAAATTACCCCAATCGAGGTCCTAGCCTTATTATTTGGAGTTGTGTACTATGTTTCTTCTTGATATTTTGTTATTGGCTCAACTTTAAGATCAGGGTTACTCTTTCAGGATCATGTCTCTATAGGTTCCTCTTACTCTTCCTCCCAATCTTCCAGAACTTCAAATCCGTTGTTGGAAAGGTTAGACATTCATGATTATGGCCTTTTTTTAGGTTGAATCCCTTGGGCTAGTGTTTCTTGCACCTTCTTGATACTTGTTTGAATGATTCTTGCTTAGTGTTATTTTGAGGAGTTGGAACCTACTTTATAGGAGGTTGAATTTCTTGATCTCTTGGATAACTTTTAGCAAAATGACCATATTCATGGCAAATGCTACAATTGAAAGGGATTTGCTCACAATCAAGGGCTTGAAAATGACTCCAACCCTCCAAATTGAGTTGAATCTCCTTCAATAGACCCTTTTCAAAATCTATTTTGATGTAGATTATAGCATATGAGTAAATGTTCCCTTTTGGCTCAACTCAATCAATGTAGTGGCCCAACTTGTTTCCAATATATTTAAGAGAGTCTTCATCCTAGAGAATAATGGGGAGATGTGACAGTCTAATCCATACAAGACCAATGAAAATTTTGAATATTTGGATTAAAATTAATAGTACAATGGGAAAGGAACATTCCCTTGGAGCCCATGAAGTAGGGACCCAATATGAAAATTAGGTCCCTCTCTTCTTTGTTGCTAAAAATAAACACATAGAAACCTTTGCCACAACAAAACCCAAAAATATAACTTGGAACTTTCCATTTCTCTGTGATCCATTCCTGAATTGTTCGAGGACTAGGCCAAAGGTCTGTGAACTTTCCCACTAAGCCTCTCTCATGAAAGAGAATATATTTCCTTTTTTCCTTTGAAGAAATCATGTCCAATTTGGGGATGGATTCTTCCCTTTTGACAAATTTACTCTTCTCAGAACAATTCTCACCGGTAGCTTTAGAAGATTTGATCAATGAAGCAAAGCTTCATCTTCTGGATTGGAAGCCCACCCATGGTGAATAAAGAACAATCAGGGTGAGAAAAACACAGATCTGATGGTTAGAGTGAAGAGAAACTCAAGTCTAATGGATAAAGGAAGTTAAGAAGACCAAAGAAAATTAGTCCAATGATCTTATGGCTCAATTTGCAATCCCCTTATGTTTCAAGCGACAACACCAACAATATTCTAGCTTCAGGAGACAACAAAGGGTCCGTTGTAGGAGGTGGCTAGGGTAAACCCTAACCACAGAGGTCGGTTCCTATAGACTTGATCGCTCTCTCCTTACATTTTTCTTTTCATAAATAAAAGAATTATAATTGAGAGAGTGCTCTTTTGTGGCTCTAACATCTTTCTCAAGTCTACCAACCATATATCATTATGTTTTTTCTAGGTTACAATGCCCAGGGGGAAACCCACAAGTACTTTCCCTTTTGTATTGGAAAGACTACCCATGGTAAATAGAGAATAGCCAGGGTGAGAACAACACAAATCCAATGGTCAGAGTGAAGAGAAACTCGAGTCCAATAAATAAAGGAAGACAAGGAGAAGAAATAAACTTGGTCCAATGATCTTGTGGCTCGATTTGCAATCCCCTTATCCTTCAAGTGGTAGTACCAACAATCTTCCAGCTTCAGGTGGCAACAAGGGGTTTGTTGTAGGCAATGGCTAGGGTAAACCCTAGCCACAAAGGTCGGTACCTGCAAACTTCATTGCTCAAACGCTCTCTCCTTACATTTTGTTTTTGATAAATAAAAGCATTATTATTTAGAGAGTGCTCTTTTATGGATCTAGTATCTTTCTCAAGTCTACCAACCATGTATCATTATGTTTTTTTCAGGATACACTGCTTGAGGAAAACCCCTAACTACTTCCCCTTTTGGATTGGAAGGCCCACCCAAGGTGAATAGAGAATAGTCAGGGCGAGAACAACATATATCTGATGGTTAGATCGAAGAGAAACTCAAATCCGACGGAAAAAGGAAGCTAAGGAGAAGAAAGAAATTTAGTCCAATGATCTTGTGGCTTGATTTGCAATCCCCTTCTACTTCAAGCGGTGATACTAGCAATCTTCCAGCTTCAGGCAGTAACAAGGGGCTTGTTGTAGGTGGTGGCTAGGGTAAACACTAGACGTAGAGGTCAACGCCTATAGACTTCATCGCTCGAGCACTCTCTCCTTACATTTTGTTTTTAATAAATAAAAGCATCATTATTTAGAGAGTGTTCTTTTGTGGCTTTGGTACCTTTCTCAAGTCTACCAACCATATATCATTATGTTTTTTTCCAAGTTACATTGTCTGGGGAAAACCCTAGGATAGTACTTGGGTTAAACCCCAGAATCTTCAGGGCACAAGGTTGGTCAACAACAATGCTTGAATCCATTACAATAATATGTTCATTAAGAGCTCAACATGTCACTTACGTAAATTGAACCTGGGTAGAGAGGATGACAACCGTTCCTCCCAACAACCCAAGTTAAATTAAATTGACAACATCATATTATTTGTACATATGTTAAAAGTATTATTATTTGAAGTTTTTTATTTGTGAACTTATATATATATATATTTTTAAATAAGAAGTTGTGAAGTAACAATGTTTTCAAATTTCCAACTCTCATTATATTTGTTTCATATTTGTTTTTCAATTCTTAAATTTTACCCTATAACCTATAGTTTTATCACCTTGTCATCTCTCATTATATTTGTTTCATATTTCTTTTTCAATTCTTAAATTTTAACTCATAACCTACAATTTTTCTATCATGTCATCCCTTGTTCAATCATGTGGTCTTCACTCAATCAACTCATGACATAGCATGTTCATTTGTGGGATATTAAAGAATACCCCTAATTTCACTAGATATTGATAAATACCTCCTCGAATCCTTTTGTTTAACCCCCCTCCCAATACATTTTTCCAATAAGAAAACCCACATTTTTACTAGATATTGTTTATTTTTACCAAATACCCCTTTGTATACCCCAGAATACCTATAAACCCTCTGTACCCTACATCTCCCCAATACCTACAATATATTGACTTTACTTTTAATCATTAAAAAACCCTCTTTATGAATGAATGTAATTAGATATTGGTCAATAAAGTGAAGCCCCTATGTGTTCAATAGTACATGTCATTTCTTGACATCCACTAATTTAACATATGGTTTTGTTCTTTCTTTTTCTACTAATAACTTTGCATTATCATCTAATCTATTCAAGATGCACTCAATTCTTTAAAGCTTTTAAAGAAAGACTTTAACATCTTTAAGTTTAACTTTACCGATTCATCTAATTAATTTTGCATTATTTAAGAGTGATCACTCACGTGACCTTGTTCAACCACCAAATACAAATACATATAATTGAAAATGCCATCAACCAAGGTTAAACCTTTATCTATGCTTTAACAAACCAATGTCTTTACCAACTAAGAGTTGACACTTCTTTGCCTAAAGTCTTATTTATTTGTAATTTTAAAGAATTTTACATAGCCTAAAAAACAAAAAGACATAAGTCACAACACTACATATTCACATGGGATTAAAAATTTAGAATATAAGAATGCGGATCTCAAATAATTTAATTTCACCATTAGATCCACTCAAGTTATATCCATATGTTGTATTTCATGTATATTGATTTCTGTGTAAGACCTCTTCAACTAGATGTCAATAATTAATGTAATATACTATTGATCAATATCAAGTTTTGAAAGAAAGTCATTATTTCTTTATATTTAAAGTTTTAAAAATTAAATAGATGGGATATTTAAAGTTTTAAAAATTAAATAGATGGGATATTTCTTTATATTTAAAGTTTTAAAAATTAAATAGATGGGATATTTAAAGTTTTAAAAATTAAATAGATGGGATATTTAAAGTTTTAAAAATTAAATAGATGGGATATTTAAAGTTTTAAAAATTAAATAGATGGGATATTAACATAGTAGGCTCTTGTAAGAAGTTAATTTTGGGATTTATGATTTAAGTTTATTGAATTCAATCAATAATAATTTGGAGAAGAATTTCAATAAATATTTATAAAACATAAAAAAAAATGGCAACAATAATAATTTGGAGAAGAACTTAGATTTCAATATGATATTTGAAAAACATAAAAAAAAAATGAGTGGAAAAAATTATAAATAAAAACATAATATATTTATAAAACATAAAAAAAAAAAGTGGATGGAAAAATTTATAGATAAAGACATAATAGGGCAAGTACATAGGATATGGCATGAAGTACAACAATAGAAATTTTACAAATCTAATGATTATTCCCTACTCCATGTAATGCAAGTCACTTCTACCCTATTTCTTAGTTTGTATCACTATAGATCATTTATATCAATCAATCTCATATTGATATATATGTTTGAAGGACATAAAAATAAGGTTATATATATGATAATAAAGTTATATACATATTATCATATGTATATATGTATATTTTTAGTAAATAGAATATATATATATTTTAATAAATATTACATTATAAAATAATATATAATTTATGTTGTTAAATTATGTTAGATTGATTAGTTTTGAAGGGTTTTATTTGTAAGATGATTTGGATTTGAAACTTAGTTAGTTAAGAGGAGACATTTAAATTTTTGTATTCATCTAAGGGTTGGTGTGGTTGAGGATGGGATGATCCATAGGTAATTTTGACGGTTTAGAAATTCCTAGGTAGCAATTTCTTGGCCAAAAACTAGTCCCACAACTCACAGACACACTAGCAAAAAAAATATGAAATTTATGTCCAAACTCCACATCCAATATTTTAAATTTTAAACAATAAAAAACAACCTTATAAAATATTGAATAATATTATTCATTAGGAATCTATGTTTTTATTATTTAAAAGGGATATTTTATTGTTATATAATGAATAATTAAAATTTAATATGATTAAAAAGTAAAATATATAAATTAAAGAAAATTTTTAAAAGGGATATTTTATCGAATAATTAAAATTTAATATGTTTAAAAAGTAAAATATATAAATTAAATATTAAAATTAATAAATAAAATTAAGCTTTATAAAAAATATTGAATAAGAATATTCATTAGGAATCTATTTATTTATTCTTTAAAATATATATTTATTTATCCTTTAGAAAAAATATGTAATGATGATAATGATGATGTTGCTCCTTATTATCCTTCAAAACCAGTGAGGTTGGTCAAACAATAGTGTTCTTCAAAATGCCATTTATGTAATTGAATATGGTGAAAATGAAAGTGTCCAAGTCATTATGATTTTTGTAAGGTGGAAGGTCATGAAGAGTAATTATATTATGAAATAGTGTAAATTTACATCTTATATTATTGAGGGTAGGAAACTTTAAAATGAATAGAATTTATTCTCAACCTCTTTTATATAACAAATTTTAAAAGTATGCTCTTTTAACCACAATGTTTTCTAGTTAATCTAATGACTAGTTTCACTATGGAGATCATGAGCATCGGTCTAGATTTTAGTATTCTTTATTTTTATTATAATCTTATAATATTGGAAAAATAATTTGGATCAACCATATTATGATTGATAAAATCTTTGTAATATTCATCTTATTAACAATTTCATTGTCATACTAGGTTTAATATTTAAACTTCATAGGGATGTACCATTTAGTATTACTAATATTATTAATTTGATCATTTACTTTTATGTTCTAATAATTAATCCAAGCCTCAAAATCTCTATCCCATCTTCTTGCCATCCCAAGGTGGCTATTGATTATACTAGAAGCAATAACAAGAACTCCATTCTTTCTCAATTTGAGTGATTTATGTTTATATTGTAGATATCTAATCATGTCTTTAGACTGCATTGAGGTACAACCAACTTCAATCAAGAGAATGGGCTAAGGAGTGTTGCATTAAAGCTTAAAAGTTATAGGTTATAAAATGTTTTTGGATTCGGTCAATTTTATTCCAAGTCTCAAAAGAGATGTTGTTGACCCAAACTTCATAGTAGTATAGAATAATTGTGATAACTTAAGTGTTGAAAGGAAGTGTTCCTTATCCCAATTGATCCAGGAGGATCTATGATCACTCAAAAATGAAAATTTTCAAATGTTGAAACAAATTGTGTCATTGCATATTGCTCGGCGAGACCTTTCCAACGACACAAACAACTTGTCAATCTGAATTCATATGACAAAGTTATCGCGTTCTGAAGTTATTGACCAATAATAATAAAAAGTCAACATAGACACGTGGCACTTCCTCTGGTGACATGTGGCAGCTGCAGAGGTGACATGGAAGTTGCAGAGGTGACATGACCAACAATAAAAAAAAAGTCAACATGGACACATGGCACTTACTGTGGTGACACATGGCAATGTGCAGATGTGACACGTGGCAGCTTTAGAGGTGACACATGGCAACTGTAGAGGTGACGTGGCGGTTGCAGAGGTGAAATGGCAGAGGCACGTGGCAAGTTTTTATTGTGACACATGGCAAAATTTTGTTGATGGCATGTGGAACAATCCTACAATGACATGTGGATCAATCAAGGTGTGCCATGTGGCACCCTGGGATTGGTCCACATGCCATGGGATTGGTCCTCTACAGCGTGTAGATATGACACATGGAAGTTGTAGAGGTGACATAGCAGTTGCAGAGGTGACATGGCAGAGGCACGTGGCAGGTTTCTATTGTGACACATAGCAGAATTATGTTGATGGCATGTGGACTAATCCCATGATGACATGTGGATCAATCAAAGTGTGTCACGTGGCACCCTGGGATTGGTCAAGGTGCCCAAGTTCAAAATTTTGGTTTATAATCGATCAACGAGGGATTCAAACCCTTGAGGTCATCAGATCCGAGTTTAAAGCCTTACCAATTGCACTACGTTGGAATTCATTATTCCCTCTGACATATTTAATATTTATGGGTGAGTTGGTTTGGATACTGAACATACGTGTTTTAAAGTCCACCCATTTATTATAATTTTTACGTGGAAACAACCGTTGGCATTTAATTTGGAATGGAAACAAAAATGTTTTGTTGATGATATATATTATATTGTTAATATAATATTCTACTACCATCCTCAAAAGGTGGATCAAAGTCCACTCAATGTGGGACAACCCTATGTTATATTACCATATAAAATGGATACCATATCACTTTAAAAGTGGGTCAAGTCATGAGAAAGTGGAACGGGGCAACTCAAATATTATATTCCATATCCTTTTTAGTCCTCGTCGAAGGCATAGAGGGACTATAGCAATCGATAATTCGTTGACTTCATATTAGTTTGTCCTTTGACTATAAATTTTTGCATAATCTCTATTGTTC
>JZKD02S1890012.1:110792-132913 GCA_000966675.3 Picea glauca
GTCCCTATTTAATATTGTGCATATATTAAAGCTTGTCATATTTGAGAATATGCTTGCATATAAAAATGTTAAGTCATATATTTTGTCTATTGCTTATGGGTTTGAGCAAAATTTGTGAGCCGAAAGCACCCTTCAAATTGGAACATGGTTTATATTTGGGCCACAAAAATACTATTAAAATAAGATAATATGAATAATATTGAAATAAATATAAACAAGTTATCTTTAAACTTGAACCAGTGTTTGTTGACCTCCAAGTATATTACTAAGCTGAGAATGTTTTTCCCATAGTTAATGTGTTTCTATCGCTTGATAATTATCAAACTAAGTGTTGTTGTGTGAAGGATAAATCTCTTTTCTCCCTTTCTTTTCCCTCTTCTATACTTACCCATTTTTCCCTTTTCTTCTTCCCCTCTATTATCCCTTTATGGTTCTATACTTAGTCGCATTTCTATGATCGTGGGTTCCCAGGTTGGCGGAATGACAGATCCTCATCTCCATTTATATCCTCACATGACGAGTCCGACCAACCGTTGTTCCTTTCCATACTTAGCCAATTTTATGACCGTGGGTTCCCGAGTTGGCGCTATCTAACTCTCATGCCCCGTGTTCTATGATATTGCACCTAAAATTTTTGTGATCTACAATTAGATCCCATATTCCTCGAACTCGCAACCTGCACTCTACCTACGATGAGTCCTTTTGACCGCCCCACCTTTCCATACTTAGTTGATTCTTCACCTCCTATTGTCACAGATTCACAGGTTCACAGACTCCCAGGTTCACAAAAGTTTCAAATCATGTTTCGCTCCTGTCCATCCCCACCACCTTCATGCCCTTCCCATTGCACATTAATTATGCTTTTACTAGTGACAACTCACCACACATGTTCGAAAAGATTAAAATTAATAAGCGAAAAGTTGGAGGACATCTCCCGTTAAAACGCACCAAACCAAGATTTACGTGAGATTATATTATCATCCTCCAACATTCATTTTAAATACTATCATGACACAATTAATATCACATGTTGAAATACAAACAAATCTTCATCAAAGCATTAGATTTCCTCATAGGTATCCTAGGTGCACCCCAGTCACATGAACTGACCGATAGTTCGATCTACCAAATCAACCTCCCTATTATCGAATTGGTAGAGATGAATATTATGGGATCTGGAAAAAAAAAATGTGGATCTTGAATTGGCAAAAATTGTTGGTTATTTTAGTCTTTTTAAGGCATTATCACAGTAAGAATGCAACATTATTCTAGCCCACTATTATCTACAAGGGTGTTGACGTCATATCCCTATTTAATATTGTGCATATATTACAGTTTGTCATACTTGAGAATATGCTTGCATATAAAAATGTTTAAGTCATATATTTTGTCTATTGCTTATGGGTTTGAGCAAAATTTGCGAGCCTAAAACAACCTTCAAATTGGAACATTGTTTACATTTGGGCCACAAAAATACTATAAAAATAAAATAATATGGATAATATTGAAATAAATATAAACAAATTCTCTTTAAACTTGAACCCGAATTTGTCGAGCTCCAAGTATATTCCATAATTGAGAATGTTTTCCCATAGTTAATGTGTTTCTATTGCTTGATAATTATCAGAATAAGTGTTGTTGTGTAAGGGATAAAGTTATTTTCTCCCTTTCTTTTCCCTCTTCTATAGTTACCCATTTTTCCCTTTTCTTCTTCCCCTCTATTATCCCTTTCTGGTTCTATACTTAGTTGAATTTCTATGATCGCGGGTTCTCGGGTTGGCGGACTGACAAATCCTCATCTCCATCTATATCCTCACATCATGAGTTCGACCAACCGTCGTTCCTTTCCATTCTTAGCCAATTTTATGACTGTGGGTTCCCGAGTTGGTGCTATCGAACTCTCATGCCCTGTGTTCCGTGATATACATCTTGCACCCAAAACTTTTGTGATCTACAATTCAACCCTAGACTCCTCGAACTCGCAATATTCACTCTACCTACGATGATTCTATCTGAATTCCCCGCCTTTCCATACTTAGTCGATTCTTCACCTCATGTTGTCACAGATTCGCAGGTTCACAGACTCCTAGGTTCACAAAAGTTTCAAAGAATTTATCGCTCTCGTCCATCCTTGCCACCTTCACGCCCTTCCTAATGCACATTAATTATGCTTTTATTAGTGAAAACTCACCACACAGGTTCGAAAATATTGGCATTAATAAGAGAAAAGTTCAAGGACATCTCCCATTAAAACGCATTAAACCAAGATTTACGGGACACAATTACTGTCACTGGTTGCAATACAAACAAATCTTCATCAAAGCATTAGCTTTTCTCATAGATACCCCAGGTGCACCCCAATCGCCTAAACTGACCAATAGTTCGATCTACTAAATCAACCTCCCTATTATCGAATTGGCAGAGATGAATATTATCAAATCTGATTTTTTTGTGTGGATCTTGAATTGGCAAAAAATTGTTGGTTATTTTAGTTTTTTTAAGGCATTATCACAGTAAGAATGCAACATTATTCTAGCCCACTATTATCTACAAAGGTGTTGACATCATGTCCCTATTTAATATTGTGCATATATTACAGCTTGTCATATTTGAGAATATGCTTGCATATAAAAATGTTAAGTCATATATTTTGTCTATTTCTTATGGGTTTGAGAAAAATTTGCGAGCCAAAAACACCCTTCAAATTGGAACATGGTTTACATTTGGGCCACAAAAACACTATAAAAATAAAATAATATGAATAATATTGAAATAAATATAAACAAATTCTCTTTAAACTTGAACTTGAGTTTGTCGAACTCCAAGTATATTCCATAGTTGATAATTTTTTTCCCATAGTTAATGTGTTTCTATCACTTGATAATTATTAGACTAAGTGTTGTTGTGTGAGGGATAAAGTTCTTTTCTCCCTTTCTTTTCCCTCTTCTATACTTACTCGTTTTTCCTTTTTCTTCTTACCCTCTAATATCCCTTTTTGGTTCTATACTTAGTCACATTTCTATGATCACATGTTCCTGGGTTGGCGGACTGACAGATCCTCATCTCTATCTATATCCTCACATCATGAGTCCGACCGACCGTCATTCCTTTCTATACTTAGCCAATTTTATGACCGCGGGTTCCCGGGTTGGCGATATCGAACTCTCATGCCCTGTGTTTCGTGATATACATCTTGCACCCAAAACTTATGTGATCTACAATTCGACCCCAGACTCCTCAAACTCGCAAGATTCACTCTACTTACGATGAGTTTATATGACTTCCCTACCTTTCCATACTTAGTCAATTCTTCACCTCCCGTTGTCACAGATTCACGACTTCACGGACTCCTGGGTTCACAAAAGTTTCAAAGAATTTATCGCTATTGTCCATCCCCGCCACCTTCACGCCCTTTCTAATGCACATTAATTATGATTTTATTGGTGACAAATCACCACACAGGTTCGAAAATATTGACATTAATAAGGGAAAAGATCGAGGACATCTCCCATTAAAATGCGTTAAACCAAGATTTACGGGAGATTATATTATCATCCTCCAGCATTCATTTTAAATACTATCAAGACACAATTACTTTCAGAGGTTGCAATACAAACAAATATTCATCAAAGAATTAGCTTTTCTCACAGGAACCCCAGATGCACCCCAGTCGCCTGAACTGACCAATAGTTCGATCTACCAAATCAACCTCCCTATTATCGAATTGGCAAAGGTGAATATTATGGGATCTGGATTTTTTTTTGTGTGGATCTTGAATTGGGAAAAATGGTTGGTTATTTTAGTTTTTTTAAGGCATTATGCCCCACCTTTCCATACTTAGTTGATTCTTCACCTCTTGTTGTCACAGATTCGCGGATTCCCGGACTCCCAGTTTCACAAAAGTTTCAAATCATTTTTCGCTCCCATCCATCCCTGCCACCTTCGCACCCTTCCCAATGCACATTAATCATGCTTTTATTAATGACAACTCACCACACAGGTTCAAAAATATTGGCATTAATAAGCGAAAAGGTCGAGGGCATCTCCCATTAAAAGACACTAAACCAAGATTTACGGAGATTATATTATCATCCTCCAACGTTAATTTTAAATACTATCAGGAGAAAAGGAATGTTCTCATCACCTTGTGGTTGCATCTTGACAACATTTCTATGGAGATACGTTGAATATTTTCGGGCGCAAAGACCAGAGTTTTTAGTGGTCCAGAGCTTACTACTACTACTCATCCCCTTCTGCCCAGAAGGAAGTTATCTGGACGTTTGGAATTGCGCGAGCATATTGTGTCCCTGAATTTTTTGATTGTAAGGAGTTGGTCACCTGGTGCGACAAGAATTATATTCCGAACTAGCAGATTATCCAGTTGTGGGACCATTCCCGAGTCTCCCTATCACCTCAAGTATTTCAAAAGATGTTAAGACTTCCCAAGCCAATGCTTACTTTCAAGGGCGAGGATTGCAGGGAGTTCTTAAAGAATCACAATAATGGATTGTACCTCTTACCAGAATTCTTAGAGGACCCAATGGACGTCCCCAGGGACATCACCAGATTACAAGTTAGTGCATTCAAAAACCCTTTCCAGGAAATTGCATGGATTTTCATGAGGATAACGGGACAAGAAAGTACATCTAGCATCTCTTAGATGATTTTGTATATTTTATATTTTATGGTGAAGGAACAAGCCATCTTCAATTGTGGCAAGTTGATTTCCATTGAAATCTATTCCCAATTATCGCAATACAAAAGGAAAAAGAAATTATTGATGTCATCTTATTTAATTTTCGCGATAACACATTGTTGTCCATTCCCCAGATTATCTCTGTGTAAGAAGGTAAACTGTAAATTTGACCCAGTAACCTTATGGTATCAAACATTATGGAGACACAAGGCCTCCCAACATTTTTATGAAGTCTTTAATGATTTTGTCTCAGTTTTTAAAGGGTTGATATTTGAAAAGGATTTTCCCCGGATCTCTGACCAGGCCAGCAAGTTCCTGGATAGGAAGGGGACACTAGAAAAAATAGAGAACTATATTGTTATAAGGATTTTTGGATCCAAAAAAAATCCTTCCTTCCTTCCATTTCACATATCTGATACAATGTTTGATGCTGAGATAGCAAGGCAGTACACCTACTAGTTGCATTTTTTCCATGAAAAGAGAAAAAATAAATTCATGCCTCTGCCTTGGAAAGTCGGGGATTTCATAATCAGGAATATGAATAATATTGACGAATTTGCGGGCCACTTCCATAGCCTCAATTTGAAATGTGCTGAAAAAGTAAAAGGGTTCAACCCTAATGGTATTTTTGTAGAACACCTATTGTTTGTCGGTTTCAACAATTATTTCATTAATGCTATCCTGAATGAAGATGAAGCCAACGCCTCAGGCATCCCTACTCATGACACCGGCGACCTGGAGACAATACTCAACACCAATGAGTCGTACAAGCAGAGACGAAAATATCCAGGTGATAAAAGTGCCCAATCCACGATTACCACACCCAAGACTACAACATCTTGAAGCAGTGCTCCAACGGCCTACCCAAGTAAGAAATTTACACACAATTCTTTAGGCAGAGGAGGAGATAAGAACCCCCCCTCCAAAAAAATTGAAATTTCTCATAAACTTCCTGCGACCAAGAAATGAAAAAACATTGTGCAAGAAGAGGAGGGATCAAGGGGAGAAAGTGATATCCACGATCTCTCCCTTGAATATATGGAACTAGAAATTGACATTGATAAAGTGTTCCCCAACGACCACCAACTAGAGAGAACTGCTCCCTAGAACCCTTAGATGGAAATAATTGAGATCGAGACCTTCGACGAAGAAGAGTCTTTTGCATTTCGGAGCGTTGTTTTTTACAACAAATCCAAAAAATTGATTATTGAAAAAAAAGATGTAAAGAATAAGAAGGGGAAATCTCATTCAGATATTAACCTAGGGAACATGCGGCCTTCCCATATCTCCCAGATACATCGAGCAACTGGAGATGATCTAGACAACTCTATTGATGGCCTTGAAGTGGAGAATGTTAGGTTAAAGGAGAAAATCAAAGAATTGGAGGGAGCTCTAATGCCCCTTCCAATGTTGGCTAGTCCTTAGCAATGATCGGGCCTACCACACCTGCGACAAAGTTAAAAGGATCAATAATCCTTCTCACATTAGTCGAGGCTATGTGGAAAAGAATATAAAGAGAACAATGGAATTAATAATAAAGGCTTGGGAAATGTCAAAGTTTGTGGTCTCTTTTGGAACAAGAGCGCATGTTTTTCATGAATATCTGCAAGCATATTTGAAAAATGAACAAGGTTTCTACCTCAATGCAGTTGCACCATTTGGTGTTAAAGTTACTAGTATGACGGAATTGAGAAGAAGAGAGAAGGATATCCCTTCCCTGGATCGAATAAGCCAACTAAACACATGCTAGAAAGAAAATGTAAAAAATATGAATGGTATCGTTCAAGCATGTAGCCCGGCCATATCTAGAAGAGACAAACTATTCAAGAAGCTAACTGAGATAGATCTAGCTGGCAGCACCAATGAAGTCCAAGACCTGAAATTGATATTCAACTTGTTGTTTTTAACCAAGCAATCATTTGATGAACAAGTTGAGATCTTTAAAGGGCTGTCATTTGAAATTTTTTATGGCATTCTTGAATATGGTGAAGATGACATGCAAAACTGGCTAGTTGATTATTCGATTAAAAACCAAGATATTGAAGAAGCATTGTGCAACATCTCTATTGATCTAATGGACTTGGAAAGTGAACTCTTCAATATAAAAATCCAACATGAAATCAATGTGGCACCGATGAGGAGCTACATCGAGGAGTGGTTCAAAAAGGATTTTGGCAAGCTTACCAATGAAGGGAAAAGGACGGTTGAGATGATTCCCATAGCCTCCAAGGAAAGCCATAAGAGGACATCAACGAGCAAATGAAAAGGCATGAAATACCATCATAGTAAGTTCATATTGATCACATTCTTTTGTCTTTGTCAATATCTTCATCCAGTTACTCTACCTCTTTAAATAGAAAGGTTTAACCGAGGACTGACAATTTTCTCTTTGTTCTTGCAAGGTCTTGTTGTCTTCCACCACCCACTTTCTTCTTTCTACAAGATTCATTCTTATACATATTTTCTTTATGGTCCGCGGGAGCCCCAATCCCAGTCATTATGACAAACGCATTTAAATTTTAGAGAATATGTACTGAAATGTATATTTTTTTAGAAATTCCAAGAGAGCTATTTTCGAAATAATCTCGACTGTATTTTGTAACCCAGTTTATCTAAATATAAAATATGTGCGGTTGTTGTATCATTATCTTGTGCATGCGGATCATTTTCTTTTAATTTTTATGTGATCAGATATTATTAGCCATGCTATGATGGATGTGAGCAATTTCTATTTATTTACTTTACATATGTGAATGTGTGCATCTCCTGGTCCATTCATAGAAATTCTCTTATTACAAGAAAATTAAAAAACATTTTCCATTTTTTGTTGCATATATTTTTCTTTCATTTGAGGGACTTCCTTAAAGGTCCCACATTTTACAAATTTATGGTGTTTTGCAATGTTTAACATTATTTGATTGAATTTTTGTAATCTTAAAAAAAAATTAAATCATTTTCGTGACTACATATTAGTTAACATGTTGAGTGCAAATTTATGGTGTTTTCCAATGTTTAATATTGTTTTATTGAATTTTGTATTTTTTTTTTWAATTAAATCATTTTCCTGTACATCTATTGATAGATGAATTGAACTTCTTTCTACAAGAATTTAAGAGGCTCTTTGATCCATAATTAAAAATGCACGATTAGATTTTTTTCCCCTACCTAGTACTTCCATTTAAATAAAAGCTACTCTATTGCAGCATCTGCAGCTTTCGCTCCTTACATTTTACATGCAAGAATAATTTGTGATAGGGTGTCAGATTCAAATATAAAATTGTGTTGACCATGTTTCCAACAGATTCCAACACATGTGTGACTTTATAAATGACATAGTATTGTGGCCACTAGCCCTCTAACAAAGACAACAAATCAGTGGACATATACAACATGGCAACTTAGTTTATTATTTGGCAAGGACTACGCCGCCATGCAACACTTGTTTAAAAAATGGATTTGATAAAGATATATGGATATTATATTCATAAAATTGGCTTGATCAAATATTTTATATGGTTGTTTTTTTATGCCATGGTCCATTTTAAGTGGATTAAGCCCAATTAAAAGGTGGATTATTTTGGATATGGTTTAGTTATAGGGTTAAGATTTGAACTATATTTAAATATATTTTGGGATTTTGACCATATATTATGGTTAAAAAAATATTCCAAATTTCATTAAAGTTGGATCTTAAACCAGCTTAGCTATGGACCCTTTGTTATTTACGCAAGGACATTTTTCCTTTGTGAGAGTGCATTTTTAGGAAATAATTGCTATGTAAATGTAGAGATATTTCCTGCATAGAAGATTGGAAAAGTGGGTTTTAGCGAGAGCCTAGAAGAGTTGGAGACATAAATGTATGCGAGTTGAGAGCAATTTGGATGTGATTGACATTTTGAGACATTCTAATGAAGCGGTCGCTCACATTAGAAGCGGACTCGGAGATGTATCCCAAGAGGGGTGAACTCTGTCAACAACCTTGTGTTTGTCTCTTCTTTTCTATTATGTCATTTCTTCATTTTGCAATTCTTACTCATTCATTTTTCCGCAATTTTTAATCTTTATGTATTTCGCATTAAGATCTGAATACAATTAAAGTACATAAACTAATTTGCAAATCGATCAGTAATACCTTCATTTCGGATCAATTTTTTGGTATCAGAGCTTTGGTTTTGAAGGTTTGACAGGGATTTGCAAGTGTTGGATGCTTACCAGATCCAGAAATTGGCACGAGGAGAAAATTTGCACGGATAGAGATGTTGTCTCCAAAGGAGGGAGATGAAAATCCTTTTGAATCTGATAAAGAATTCCTTGAAACATTCATGAGTTTGAAATTGATGGTGGAAGAGTTGTATCAAGAATACAAGGAAAGAACTGAAGGAGGTGGTACTTCTACAACATGTAAAGGAGTAGGAGGTGGTGGTGACCCTCATGAACCTCCAATTTCTTCAAATACTACTTCTACTTCGAATCATGAACCATGTATATCTAAGGTGCCTTTGTTGAAAGGAAAGCATAAGTGAAAGTTTAGAAGGACTACTACCGTGAAGAGGAATGATGAGAGGCCTATTTGTTCTCACTGTGAAAAGAAGGTCCATGTTGAGGATCGGTGTTGGAAATTGCATCCGTGATCGAAGTCGAAATGGGCTAGGCATCATAAAGGTAAAAGAAAGACCACATCCACAGTTCAAGGTCATGGATTGGATTCTGGAGATAAATCTAAGGTGATCGCCATGGGTCTTAAAGGTGATGTTTATGTTGCTAATTGTTCATTTACTTCTACTTCAAAGATGGGTTATGAGCCCTGATGAAAGAAAGAAGACTAAATTATTTCACATACGAGTAATTTCCAAGCATACCAAAATTGACACACTTATTAATAGTGGGTCTCAGTTAAATCTCATTTCTGAGGAAGTGGTTAGAAATTTGGGATTAGAGATGAAACCTCATCCTAAGCCATACCCTTTGGGTAGGGTTTGTGAAGATGCAAAATTACATGTGACTCATCAATGTAAATTAAAGTTTGTTATCACATCCGGGTTTATAGATGAGGTAGAATTGGATGTAGTCCCTTTAGACATTTGCGGGATTGTATTAGGGAGTCCATACTTGTATGATAGAAATGTCATTTTCTTCCGGGAGCATAATAAGTACTACTTATTTAAAGACGAGATCAAATATATTCTAAGAGCTCACAAGATGAAGATTGATTTGTCTGTGGCTGCTACAGGGTAGATGAAGATGTTAGTAAATGCAAGCAAGGGTTTATCTTTCATGTCGGTAAAAGATTGTGATCTTGGAAATGAAATAGTTAAGGTTGATACTAACTATGATCAAATGTTTTAGGATACACAACAGGTACATCATGAGGGGTTACAACATTAAAGCATCTCGGATCTCAATCTACATCCTTTGGTTGACAAAAAAGCAGATCCATCGGTTATCATTGCTTATATAAAGAAAGACAAGCTTTTTAAGAGTTCATTCTATTTAGCATATGCAAGTTCAGTGTTATGTCTCAACTTGTTGCTATTGAGTTGTGTTTGGATAGTAGCTTCGACATTGAATGCAGATCTATGTAAAGATGATAGAATGATTAAGTTTGTCAACAATATGATGGTTGTTTTCATCTTTGTTACATTGAGCCACGTGATCCTAAACCGAGTAGGTTGGATAGTGGATACAGGGCAAGTGGGGAGGTTGTATCCTCACTTTATTTCTGAATAAATCAAACTTTTGGTGGTCCAGAAGTTTCCCAGTGGAGAGGAATGATCTAGGAGGATCTATGATCTCTCAAAAATGAAAATTTCCAAATGTTGAAACAAATTGTACCATTGTGTAGTGCTCGGCAAGACCTTTCCAATGACGCAAACGGCTCGTTAATTTGACTTTGTATGACAAAGTTATCACGTTCTAAATTTATTGACCAACAGTAAAAAAAAAGTCAACAAAGACACATGGCACTCAATGTGGTGACACAAGGCAGCGTGCATATGTGACACGTGGACGCTGCAGAGGTAACATGGCAGAAGCACGTGGTAGGTTCCTGTTGTGACACGTTGCAAAGTTTTGTTAATGGCATGTAGATCAATCCCATGATGACACGTAAACTAATCCAATGGTGCCACGTGGCATCCTAAGATTCAAACCCTTGACCTACTAGATCCAAGTTCAAAGCCTTACCAATCGCGCTACATTGGAATTTATTATTCCATATGGAAAATTTAATATTTATTGGTAAGTTAGTTTTGATACGAAACATAAAGGTTTTAAAGTCCACCCATTTATTATAATTTTTACGTGGCATTTAATTTGGAATGGAAACGAAAATGTTTGGTTAACCATATATATTATATTGTTATTTTAATATTTGATTACAATCCTTAACAGGCGGATCAAAGTCCACTCAAGGTGGAACGACCCTATATTATTATTATGTTAATATAGTTATGTTACCATACAAAATGGATACCATATTAAAAAGTGGGTCAAGTGATGAGAAAGTGGAACGAGCTATATATGGGTAACTCAAATATTATATTCCATATCCCTTTTTAAATGGATTTGATAGAGATATATGGATATTATATTCATAAAATTGGGTTGATAAAAAAAAAATTATGTTGTTTTTAAGTTTGTGAGGAGTTTCGCATGTGCGTTGACCTTTTGAATCCGATTTGGGATTCATCATCAAGACTAATCGTCAAATGAGAGCTAGCTATCGTCGTCAATTAATACTTTAAATGCAAGACAATTTTTAATTTTGATTTAAAAGTTAACTAAGTCGGCTATCCTTGTTTCTGAATTTAATTTAATTAATGAGACTTAAATCTAGGGTTTTGAAAGCGTCGTCAATTAATACTTTAAATGCAAGACAATTTTTAATTTTGATTTAAAAGTTAACTAAGTCGGCTATCCTTGTTTCTGAATTTAATTTAATTAATGAGACTTAAATCTAGGGTTTTGAAAGTGAGTTATTTATTAATTATTTTTAGGGTTTAGTCATGACAATTTACTAGATTGATTAAATATGAGTATTACTTGTTTATGATTAGGATAATAATTAGTGTGTATAAGTATATAAAAATCTAGGTTATAGGAGGCTTTTTAATTATTTATTTGTTTAGGGTTTCAGTTAATTAGGTTTTACTCCTAATTATTTAATAGTGTTAGTGTATATGTAGTGGGGTTATTTGTGATTATTTTTAAGGTAATTAGGATATTAATATCATATGATTATAGTCAATAATTAATGGTTATTACCTAAGTGTGGATATTATAGTTAGGTGTCAATATTGATGATAGTGTGAAATCTAGGTTTCKTTAATCATTTAGGGTTTTTTAAGGTTTTTTAAGCGCTTAGGTAATAAACAAATTAAGTGTTTTAGGGTTTCTTTAATCTAATAAATCTAGGGTTTTGAGAGTGATTAGGAGGTTATTTATTAATTATTTTTAGGGTTTCTTTAATCTAATAAATCTAGGGTTTTGAGAGTGATTGGGAGGTTATTTATTAATTATTTTTAGGGTTTAGTCATGACAATTTATTAGATTGATTTTGTTTATGATTAGGATAATAATTAGTGTGTATAAGTATATAAAAATCTAGGTTATAGGAGGCTTTTAATTATTTATTTGTTTAGGGTTTTAGGTAATTAGGTTTTACTCCTAATTATGTATTTAATAGTGTTCGTATATAAGTAGTGGGGCTATTTGTGATTATTTCTAAGGTGATTAGGATACTAATATCATATGATTACATATGTATATTAATAATGAGAATCAAAAATATATAATGAGTCAATGATTAATGATTATTACCTAAGTGTGGATATTATAGTTAGGTATCAATATTGAAATGAAATATAGGTTTCTTTAATCATTTAGGGTTTTTTAAGCACTTGGGTTTTAAACAAATCTAGTTATTTGAAATGATGGTGTTTTAATATAAGTTTGTAGGTTAATAATATCTAATGAGGGTTTTAGGGTTTGTAAAAGGATTAGGGTATATAGGGTTTAATTAATAAAGTATATAGTGACAAGTTTTAAATTAGAATTTTTATAGTAGTAGTAAGACTAGATAGACCCCTAAACCTAAGAACTTATTCAAATTAAACCGAAACAAGAAGGGAAAGGAAAGGAAAAGGTCGGTGTCATACCTGATTTGGTCCATGATGGTCCCTTATTTGGTTGATTAATGGGTGCCAAAAGCTACTTATCGCCAGGCCACCGTCTCTGTTCATGTTGTTGGGGTGTTTGATTATTTCCATAGCTTCTCTTAGGCGTTTTTTGTAGTAGTGACCCTCTTTTGCTAGTATCTTGGTATCCTCAAGGCAAACATGATGTTTGGTTTTGAGGGAGTGTTATGTTAAGGCGAAAGTGTGGGTGCGTTCATTTCTAATGTCTTCTTCGTGTTCTTTAATCCTTACCTGGAATGATCGTCCAGTTTCACCAATGTAACATTTCCCACATGAACAGGACACTTTGTAGATGCCTTTCTCTTGTCGGTTGTCTATAGGTCTTTTACAGACTTCATTATTTGTCTGATAGTAATTAGGGGTTTGAAGGAGGTCATAATTTCTTTTCTTTTTAAAACCTTGGCAATCTTGTCTGTGACACCCCAAATGTAGGGAAGAAAGGCTTTAATGTTGGAGGTCTGATCATTTTGTGTACGATTCCTTCTTTCCTTCTTATCTATTGTCTTTTTGATGTCTCCATCTCTATATCCAATGTTCTTGAAGACCTTAGTTAAGTGGTCTATTTCTTCTTTAAGATGTTCCTTGTCGGAAATTCGTGCTACCCTTATGGCCATGGTGTTGAGAACCCCCATCTTTTGAGAGGGGTGGTGGTGGGATTCGACGTGAAGGTAGATGTATGTGTGAGTTTTCTTCTTGAAAACCTTGTGCCCAAGTGTGCCATCCTTTTTCCTAGTTATAAGCACGTCTAGGAAGGGTATGCTATTGTTATCTTCTAGTTCCATGGTGAATTTGATGTTCTCAGAAATTCCATTAAGGTGCTCAAAGAATCTTTCTAATTCTTCTTTGCCATGAGGCCACTTGACGTTGGTATCATCCACATACCTTTTCCATCTGGATGGTTTTAGGGGGTATGTTTCAAGGTCATTTTTCTCAAAATTTTCCATGTAGAGGTTGGCTACAATTGGGGATAAAGCGGATCCCATGTCTACTCTGCTTGTTTGTTCAAAAAACTCTCCTTGGAAGCTGAAGAACACTGATTGTAGACACACTTCTGCTAGTCTAGTTTTTTTAGGGTCTGCTACCTCCTTTATGACTTGAATGGCCTCATTTAGTGAGATCTTAGTAAAAAGTGAAACTATATCAAAGCTTATGAGCATATCCTTTGAATCAATGTTCTCCTCTTTTATGAGTTCCACGAAGTCTCTTGAATCCTTTATGTATGAGTCTGTTTTGTCGACTAATGGTCCTAGGATTCTTGCCACATATTTGGCTAGTTCATAGGTTGTGGAACCGATTGTATTGACGATTGGTCTTAGAGGGGCTCCTTCCTTGTGGATCTTAGGGAGTCCATAAATTCTAGGGGTGATTAGGCAGCTTAGGGCTAATCATTTTTTCATCCATTCGTCGAGGTTGGAGACTTTAATGGCCTTCTTGACTTCTTTGATGACCTTGGATATTAGGTTGTTGTCTGTTTAGTTATATGGTTAACATTTGAACCATATTTAAATATGTTTTGGGATTTTGACCATATATTCCAAATTTCATTAAAGTTGGATCTTAAACCAACTTAGTTATGGACCCTTTGGTATTTAAGCAAGGGTATTTTTCTTTTGTGAGAGTGCATTTTTTGGAAAGAATTGTTATGTAAATGGAGAGATATTTCTTGCATAGAAGATTGGAAAAGTGGGTTTTAGCGAGAGCCTAGTAGAGTTGGAGACAGAAATGTATGTGGGTTGAGAGCAATTTGGATGTAATTAGCATTTTGAGACATTCTAATGAAGCATTCGCTCATATTGGAAGCGAACCCAGAGATGTAGCCCAGGAGGGGTGAACTCCGTCAACAACCTTGTGTTTGTCTCTTCTTTTTTGTTGTGTCATTTCTTCATTTTGCAGTTCTTATTCATTCATTTTTCCACAATTTTTAATGTTTATGTATTTCGCATTAAGATCTAAATGCAATTAAAGTACATAAACTAACTTGCAAATCGATCAATAATACCTTCATTTTCGAATCACGAATCATAAAGTTTAGCATTTCTATATTTGTTTTCAAGACCATAATTACCTTGGTATCCTTCAATGCCTTTAAATTTTCCATTTGTGAGATGCT
Source organism: Picea glauca (assembly GCA_000966675.3). Taxonomy (NCBI): domain Eukaryota; kingdom Viridiplantae; phylum Streptophyta; class Pinopsida; order Pinales; family Pinaceae; genus Picea; species Picea glauca. The sequence continues at coordinate 125,794 of JZKD02S1890012.1, forward strand.
TAATGCCATATTTTATATCTTAATAAAGAAAACCACATTGTACAGATGAGTAGTATGGATGTCGTTAGAGACACATGAGGGGAAACATAAATTTTATTAAGGTAGAAGTTCCAATTGTTTATGTTAATGATATCCAATTCTTTAATTTTTCTAGGGATGATGTTAGCCCAAAAAGTTTTAGGATCTCTTTTACATCACTCTTTAAGTCTCTCTTGATTTGTTATTAAATATTGACTATTTTTCCTTTTTATCAAGAACTTATTATGTTTGCTATTATTGTCTCTATTAGAGACATTAGAGGCATATCTAATATCTCTTCTTGAAATTTTATGTTCTATGATATATCAAGGGTTTGAAAGATGATATTTGTGTTTGATATGAATTTTTTATAATACTTTTCTAAGAATAGATAGTTTCAAAGTGAAATTTCATATAGATTCCCATTTATCTCATTTTTCATGTCATAATTGAATACCTCCAGTAAATTCTAAATCCTTGAGAAAATGTGAAGCCTTTCTATTGTTAAATGAGATATCCATCTAAGATCCTTAGTATATCATGGGTGGCAAGTGTGGGGGGTTGTCTTTGATCCCAAAGGAAATATAGAAAGTGATTATGCATGTCAAAAGCAATTTTATGTTCTAGGATATGTAAGGGTTTGAAAGATGATATTTGTGTTTGATATACATTTTTTATAATACTTTTCTAAGAAAATAAATAGTTTCAAAGTGAAATTTCATATAGATTCCCATTTATGTCATTTTTCATGTCATAATTGAATACCTCTATAGATTCCCATTTATGTCATTTTTCATGTCATAATTGAATACCTCTATAGATTCCCATTTATGTCATTTTTCATGTCATAATTGAATACCTCTAGTAAATCCTTGAGAAAATGGGAATCCCTTCTATTTTCAAATGAGATATCCATGTAAGATCCCTAGTATCATGGGTGGCAAGTGTGGGGGGGTTGTCTTTGGTCCCAAAGGAAATATAGAAAGTGATTATGCCTAACAAACGAGATACCCATGTAAGATCCCTAGTATATCATGGGTGGCAAGTGTGGGGGGGTTGTCTTTGATCCTAAAGGAAATATAGAAAGTGATTATGCATGTGTTTTAGGTCTTTCCACAAACAATGATTTCAAGGCATTGTTAGTGTACCAAGGATTACTTTGATTAAAAGTTGTAGAGTTCAGCAAGGAAAAACCAATGGAGATTCCTCCATAATCAATAAGATCCTCTTGAATCTTTCCACTCCTCAATCTATTGGTTTGCAATGCTTGGTTCTAATATTCCATAATTTGGCTCAACAGTTTAAGACCATTTCTTATTTCCAAGTCTTACAAGCTCATAATAGAGATTTTAATCATCTATCCATTGTGGGATCTCAATTTGAAAAAAGAACTCTAAAGATAAAGGGGGGGGATCCAATTCTCATGCCCTTTCCATGCTTTGTTTACCCATTAATGTGATTATGAGTGAAAAAACCAAGTGTATTTCATTACATGAGAGAAAGAATGAGATGTTATGGCCACCTTCATTGCTTCTATTCCCATGCAATGACCCATCGGTGATGAGAATTAAATGGAAGGAGGTGTGGAGATTTGTGTCTTGGTGTGGGGTAAATTTGTGGGCTTTGTCTTTGCCCGGTCTATTTTCTAGAATTCCCTCATCCTTATTGTAGTTTGTTTGCATCACGAGGGGGATTGAAGGGATTCTCTCCTTAGCTTTGAGGTAAAGAGAGTTGGACTAGAGGTGTAGCCTGCAAGAGGTGTGGGTATTTAGACTAGAGACAAGGTCTATAATAGCTCAATATAGAAATAGAAGATGTGTGATGTGTGAAATGGAAAACATTAGGAGGAAAATGAGGAATTATGAGTATGAAATTGTGGAGGCACAACATGAAGTGACAAAATTGGTATTGTAGTGGAGAAAATGGCATGAGACATGGGAGGAAATTATTCTTATGGAGGTGCAAGAAAGGGGTATACATGTGGTTTAGGTTGGAACTCAAACCTAAGTTCTAAAGGAGATGGAAGAAGGCATAAGAAATCAAGTGCAAGGTTAAGAGAATAGGTTCTTAGCATTGGAAGCATAACTAGGTTCAGTTTTTTCTAAGGTTGGTCATATTGCCAACTTTTTATGTATGCCTCCAAGGGATCTCTAGCTTATCCCCCTTATCTACACATAAGTGGTTCCTCGAGCCTAGCCTCATGGAAAAACGATTTACAAACTATCTATGTATGGAGTAGAGAAAGGTCAATTTAGAGGATGAAAACCAAGTGCAAGAGAGGGTCTCCACGGGCTAGATTTGTAGTGTTTCGATCATGTTTTTAGAATGCTCTACAATATTTTGTTAATCTTGGGATATTTTGTTTGAACATTTACTTGTCATGTTAGTGCTTTTAGAATTTGGTTCAGTTTTCTAAAGGTCTTTTGAATTCCAACATTGGAACTTAGATTCAGGCTTTAGCCTCCCTTTTTTCTATTTGTATTACAATGTCAACTGGTTAGGCCACAACCTTTTTCTAATATGAATCTACATATTTCAACTCATTAGGCCATAACCCTTTTTCTAATATGAATCTACCTATTTTTGTAGAAAACAAGATACCTCATACACCAATATATCATTTAATGGATATCATTTGACTTATTTATCAAATGACAAATAATGGGTGCATGATTTCAAATAAAGTATTACCATGTAAGATGTAGTTTGGTAGCTCCCCATGTCAACCAACATTCAAATGAAGATATCGAGCAACATATAGGGACATAAAAATTCAACATGATTGACATGAACAATAAATTATGTATGGATATGGTCGGACGTGTTGACTAAAATTAAACATAATGATTGATATTATGTACAACATTTAATTAATACAATAGCAGATTGATAAATAGTTATATCATGTTGATTAACATTGTAGATCATATCGATTGGTATCTAAGGCCTGTTTGAATAGATATCATTCATTAATAGAATATGGTGTTGATATTGATCAATGTCACCTTTTGACACAATAAATTTAAGGGAGAATAGATCATTGTTTCCCTAGAGCATTAGACTCGCATTATTGAGTTAAAGTTTTAAAAACAAATATATAGAAAATTAACATAATCTCTCATAGAAGGTTAACTCTTTAAAACTAAGGTTTCATGAATTTATTTCCTCCAAACTGGATTTATGATTCAAGTTCATTGACTTCATTCAAGATTTTAGGGAAGGGCCAAATAAGATATTTCTAAAGCATAGGAAGGCGGGAGAATTTATAGATAAAGCTCAATAACAAAAGTATAATATATGTCATGTAATTACAACAACAAATATCTAATAGATCTAATCATTATTCCCTTCTCCATGTAATGCAAGGCACTTTTACCCTATTTTCCAAGGACAAGTCTAAACATTCTAATTTTTGGATTTTTCAGGCTACCGTCATTGGAATCATGCTATGCAATTGTTGTTGAAATTGCAATTTGCCATTGTTGAAATTGAATTTTTGAATTGCAATCTCAATAATTGATATATGAAATTCAAAAAATTCTTCTAAATTTATGGCTGGATTTTATGCAAAATTGGTCAGAAATTTGGAAAAGGTTCAAAAGGTAGAATGCTTAGAGTACGCCATTTCTTATCATCTACCAGTATAGATCCGTTGGACTAATTACTTCAATGAATCTTATAATCATTATGTATCTCTTCATAAAGTAGGATTCAAAAGACATAAAAAAAAGCCAGAAAATATTATATGTATTATCGTATGTACACCTTTAGTAAATAGGACATACACACCATTTTTTTAAATGCCCACATCTCAACATAGTAAATCCTAAATAATAAATAAAAAACCTTGTGAAAAATCGAATTAGAATATCCATTAGGAATCTATGTCTTTATCATTTAAAAGGGTATATGTTACAGTTATGTACAAAATAAATAAATTTCAATATGGTTAAGAAATAAAGTTGTAAAAATTATTTCAATTGGGCTAAACTCGAGTGATTGGGAGGAATATTGTTATCCTCCCCACCCAAGTTCAATTCCCACAAAGTGACATGTTGAGATCTTAATGATTATATTATTGTAAATCCTTCAAACTCGGTTGTTGATCGGCCTCGTGCCTTAAATATTCTAGGGTTTACGTTAGGCACCATCCTCGAAAAGAGGGGAAGTACTTGGGGGTTTTCCCCAAGCAGTGTACCCTGGAAAAAAGTTATAAAAAATAAATGTTAAAATTGATAAATAAAATTAATTTTTTAAAATAAATGTTATGATGATGTGATTTGTCATCCTCTAAGGTTAACAAGGTTTATCAAATAAAGAATATAATCACACTAAGTATTGTTCAAAATGTCTTTTCTATAATTAAACACGATGTAAATGAAAGTGTCAAGGTCATTATGGTTTTTGTAATTCAGGAGGTCCTAAAGGGTAATTATGATATGAAATTGGATATATTTACATCTTATATTATTAAGGTAGGCCACGTTAAAAGGAAATAGTGTTCATCCTCAAGCTCATTTATGTTACAAATTTTACGAATTCACTCATCTAGCCATGGTGTCTTTGAGTTAGTCCAACTACTGGTTTCACTATGGAGGTCATTAGAATTGATTCTGATTTTAGAAATATTTACTTTCTTTTTGAGATCATAATGTTCGAAAAGTTGTTTTGATCAACCACATTAGGATTGATAAATCTTTGTTGTATTCGTCTTCCTCTTATTATTGATTTCATTGTCATTCTAGGTCTTATCTTTAAACTTCTTAGGGATGTGGCCTTCAATATTATTGATATTATTAATTTGATGATCATCTTTTGTGTTCCAATGGTTAATCCAAGTCTTGAAATCTCTAGCCCAACTTATTTTGATCTCACAGTGGCTATTGCCCATATTAGAAGCAATAAAAAGAAGTCTATCCTTTCTCAACTTTGGTAATTTATATTTATGTTATATATATGTAATCATGTCTTTAGATTCCATAGAGTTACAACATGTTGAGATGATAAAGATATACACTACAAGGAAAACACCACCTAGAAGAGGTTTTTGTGTAGGTTCTTAGTGTTATAAGATTGGGAAAAGTTACAAAAAAAGGCTCTGCTAAAACCTCCACTATAGACAATAAAGGTTTTAATGGATGTTCACTACAACTAAAATTATTGGTGGGCAGAGGTTCTAACAAAGGTTTTCTAATGCACTTGAGTCAATAAGGCACATCAATGCCATTAATCAATACACGTTGGTGTGTATTACATTTTTAAAGCATCGATGCATATTATATATTTCAAAAGAATTTGTGTGTATTATGTGTAAAAGCACCTATGTGTATCATAGTGTGCACGATAAAGTCTTGTAACAATGCCAATAATAGTAATGACAAAGGTAACAATATTGTTGAAGGGAACGATATTGTTGTTGTCATTAGGAACACCCAAGCTCTTATTACAATTATAACTAATGATTTGTTTGTTCGGGTATAGAGCACCGATGCATAATAATCATTTAAACACACCCATGTGTAAATATGTACGGATTTCACCAATGCTTTCAAATGAATACAACGCACCAATATGTCTCAGTGTTGAATTTATCGATGTTACAGGAATGCAAATGCAACTTCTTGTTTAATTTCAATTTATCATCATAAAATCAAATATTTTTTATAATAATATTCATTTTTATATTTTAATGATTTTGTTTGGGTATAATCATTTCATTAATGTATTGTAACATTTAAACAAATATATCAATGCATTACACTTATGTTCCTTGTAACATTGTAAATCATCCATATATTTAATCAACAATGTAAAATTTTACAACACCAAACAATGCAATAGAATCAGAAACCCATTTTATGATATAGAAATAATGGACCCTTTGTCATAAAAAATGGGACAACATAAATATCTGCGATAATTAAAATGGCAATAAGTAATTGTTACAATTATTCGTAACCTACCACCATCTATTTGGGATAATATGTCCACATTAAGCAAGATGCCTAATTTTCACAAACAAACATTTCAAAATATACAACTTCTAAAACTCAATTACATTCATGATCATTCATCACTCTAACTATTGTCATTGCTCAATCTACTTTCATCCCTCATTTCTTCATCATTTGTAGGAGATATTGTACTTGAGTTATTTGTCTAAATGTTTTGTTGATTGGTTTTATTTTCTTCTACATATTTGTGTTCCATCTACAAACAAAGTGTAATGAATATATCTACATTTATAGTATAATATGCATGGTTGCGTAAATCAAAAAGTGCACCATAGCAATGAGTGATTCATAAACAATACATATTCTTTCAAAGGCATTCCTCATGTCGTCTCTCAACAAATATTCAATTGGATCCACTCTATACTTTGTTTCTTGTGAGTTTTATACAGTATGTCAAAGAATGTATATTTAATTAAAGGTTTCTTGTTGTTCCATTAATTATAAAATAAGGGAAGTAAACAACATAGCTACTTACAAAATTTTCAATTAACCCTTGATACTCCAACATATACTCACAACCCATAGTTAATCCAATATGAATCAAATGTTTGGATGGATCTTCTTTGTATGCTAGCACCTATTATAAAACAACCATGGATGATTGTAGATTAATTAAAATGCAAACATTACAAAAATATTAAATGTTAGTAAGGAAAAGGAAAGTACTTACAATTCTGTGATCAACCCTTATATGTCTTGTTATCCTATCTTATGTGTTAGTTTCCATGTTTTTTTCTTTTTTTGCATCAACAAAACAATTGAAAAAGTATTTCATGAAATAATTAAACTCTCTAATTACACACACACATCAATGATTATATTCATTTGATGCATGTTGTTGTTGGGATAGCTCCTCCTACAATTCAATTATTCACATTTCATGTACGGAAGTGACCAATTCAAGTGTAAATGTTGTTGTCTTGAAACAAGGCTAAAAACACCCTACTTTCAAACTTGAAATAGTCCCAAAAATTGTGGTATTTGGCTGAAGAAAGGATAAACATTAAGGATGGAATTGTTGGACACACCTACCACACTTAGAGGGGGGGTGAATGAGTGTGGGGCTCTTTTTCCCAAAACTTCCCTCT
>JZKD02S1890014.1:6099-17771 GCA_000966675.3 Picea glauca
TGTGGTTACAAGTGTGAAGATTCCAGTTGGGAATCAAAGAGTCATTTTGACTCAAAGGGGATATTAAGAATGATCCTTAGACTGGGAGTTCAAGCATAGCCTACTGAGGTAGGGGTGTTGCGTCAGGTGGTATCATAGGTTACAATCATTGTTTTCTGTAAGAAATGGAGATATAAGGCAAGTTGTGATTTGAATTCTGCGTGGAACAGATTTAAACAATGCCACCCAGAAGACGTCAAGAGAGACCAATGCCTGATCCATCCATGGAAAGGGATATGAGATAACTTCGTGCTTGATTAGATGTTATGGAGACAACACATAGATGCGCTACTGATACAGGAGATGCCAGTGAAGCCAAAAGTGAAAATGTGGCTAGAGCCAAAGAAGAAGTTGTAGCCAAACACGCTATAGAAGAATGTCTATTCAAAGTTGTTTCAAGAATAGGGGTTAGAGAAAAAATGGACATCCCGATGTATGAAGGAAACTTAGATGTTGTGGAGCTGCTGGATTGGTTTAGAGCTCTGGATAAATACTTCGATTATGAAGATATCGAAGAAGATAGGAAAGTAAAACATGTTGTCACTAGATTGAAAGGGAATGCAACACTGTGGTGGGATGAAATGCAGGTTGATAGGCGTTGCGAAGGAAAACAAAGAATCAAAAGCTGGGATAGGATGGTAGAAAAAATGAAGGCCAAGTTTATACCAAGAGACTATCAAATTAATTTGTTTTGAATAATGCAAAATTTGAGACAGAAGGGGATGACAGTGAAGGAATACGCTGAAGAGTTTTACCGACTGAACATCAGAGAAGGTCATCACGAGAGTGATGATGAAAAGGTCGCCAAATACATGAATGGTCTGAGATATGGAATTCATGATGAGATGAGCATGGTGACGATCAGAAATGTGGAAGATGCTTATCATATTTCTTTGAAGGCAGAAGAAAAATTGGCCCGAAAGAAATGTCAAAGGGGCAGAGGTAGAAGTCAGAGTAGAGGCAAAGAAATTTACTAGGATAGGGTACTGAAACCCAAAGATGAAGAAAATAAACCTCATAATCACCCAGAAAGAGGAGTAAGTTCATAGGGATGATAATATGTCGATAAGAACACTTTTTTGCAAGAAAGAGGAAGAGGCAGAGGCAGAGGAGGCGAAATAAAATGTTTTATTTGTCAGAATATTGGACACAAATCTTTTGAATGTCCTGATAGAAAAAGAGATGGAGGATTCAAAGATCACATTTCATCAGAGAAAAGGAGAAATGTTGAGGTAGAAGATGTAGAAGGCAAAATATCCTTAATGATGAGGAAAATTTTCTTGAAGCCAGAGAAGAGATGGATAATCCAGTCCAGATGAACAGTTTGTTTAGAACTTCTTGCAAAACCAAGGATAGGGTATGCAAGGTGATAGTGGACGGTGGAAGCACAGATAATCTAGTATCCACAAAAATGGTGGAGAAGCTGGAATTGGAGACAGTTGCACATCCGAGCCCATACAAGTTTTCATGGTTGCAAAAAGGACATCAAGTAACTGTCACTAAACAGTGTTTAGTTGAATTTAAGATAGGGGGATATAGAGATGAGATCTTATGTGATGTTCTTCCCATGGATGTCTGTCACCTTTTGTTGTGGAGGCTGTGGCAATATGACATGAATGTTGTTCATGACGAAAGAAATAATACCTATACCTTGGAGAAGAATGGTAGTACGCATATGTTGTTGCCAATTGAAGACAAGAAGGCGAAAGCAGAAACAAACAATACTATACTACTCATGAGTGGGAAGGAAATTTTGGATGAAGCCAAGAAGGGTGAATAAATTTAGTTTTCTATGATTAGGAAACCTAGAGTCATATTGACCAATACTTTGATAGATGATTTACCAGAGGAAATGCAGGAACTGCTTGAGAATTTTGCTAATATAGTGGTGGACGATTTACCTTGTTCGTTGTCACCCATCAGAAGTATAAGTCATCACATTGACCTTATACCAGAAGTGAGTTTACCAAACAAAGAAACGTGCATATTGACGCCGCAGGAGAATAAAGAAGTTAAGAAGCAATTCCAGGATTTGATGGACAAGGGGTTGGTTAGAGAAAAATTGAGTCCATGCACTGTGCCAACAATGTTAAGTCCAAAGAAGGATAGTGGATAGAGAATGTGTACAGACTCGAGGGATATAAACAAAATCACCATTAGGTATAGATTTCCTTTACCGAGGATGGATGACTGGATGGATTGCTTGAGTGGAGAAAAGTTTTTTTCAAAAATTGATTTGAAAAGCGGATATCATCATATTTGAATGAGGGAAGGTGATGAATGGAAGACAACATTCAAGAAGAATGAAGGGCTATATGAATGGATTGTTATGCCGTTTGGTTTGACGAATGCACCAAGTACTTTTATGATATTGATGAATGAAGTCTTGAAAGATTTCATTGGAAAGTTTTTGATTGTGTATCTTATTGATATACTAATCTTCAATAAGACTGAGGAAGAACACTTGAGACACCTAACTCTAGTGATGAGGAGATTACAACAAGAGAAATTGCTGATAAATTTGAGAAAGTCGTATTTCATGAAGAAAGAGATTGATTATTTAGGTTTCGTGATCTCTTCAAATGAGTTGAAGATGGATAATGAGAAGGTAAAAGAAATCAAAGAATGTCTATCGCCGAAGAATATCTTTGAAGTCATAAGCTTCCATGGACTAGCTAGTTTTTACAGGAAGTTCATCGGGAGTTTTAGTGGAATTTCTACACCAATGATGGACATAGTGAAGAAAAGACATAAATATTTTCATTGGATAGAGGAAGTAGAGAAAAGTTTCAAGTTGTTGAAGGAAAAGATAACTGAATAGCTAGTTCTAGTTTTTCCATACTTCAGTAAAACATTTCAAGTCATATGTGATGCAAGTGGATTCATGGTTGGAGCAGTCATAAGTCAAGAAAATACACCAATTGCATACTTTAGTGAGAAGCTGAATGATGCCAAAATGAAATATTCCATGTATGACAAAGAGTTTTATGCAATCATACATGCATTAAAGAAATGGATGCACTACTTGGTTCTGAAAGAGTTCATTTTGTATAGCGACAACCATGCTTTACAATTCATAACCAGACAGGAGAAACTAAACCAGAAACATGCAAAATGGGTTGAATTTATGCAGAAATTTACTTTTGTTATAAAGCACATTTTTGGAACTGCTAACAAGGTTGTTGATGCATTGAGCAGGAAATGTTTGATTCTACAAGAGTTTTGCATGAAGACCTTAGGTTTTGATAGCCTTAAGGATATGTACAAAGATAATTAAGATTTGAGGGATGTTTATGAAGCATGTGAGAATCTTTTTCTAAGAGACAAAAGCCAATGGATTGAATACTTAATCCAGGATGGATTATTATTCAAAGGGAATCAGTTGTGTATCCTGAAGAGTTCTATGAGAGAGAATCTTCTGAAGGAAAAACATAGTGGATGATTGGATAGACATTTCAGCCATGACAAAACATTCACGCAACTGAATAGTTTATATTATTGGCTAGGAATGAGGACAAATGTCAAGAAAATTGTCAACAAATGTAGAATTTGCTAGCACGCAAAGGGGGAAAAACAAAATACAAGATTGTATCAACCATTTCCAGTATCAGAGAGGCCTTGGGATGTGGTAAGCATGGATTTTGTGTTAGGATTACCAAGGACACATAGAGGTTGTGATTCCATATTCACGGTAGTCGACAAATTCTCAAAAATGTCACATTTCATTCCATGTCAGAAAACCAATGATGCAACTCACATTGCAAATTTGTTTTTCAAAGATGTTATTTGACTTCATGACTTACCCAAGAGTATTGTTTCAGACAGGGATACCAAATTTGTTGGTCATTTTTGGAGGACACTATGGAAGAAGTTGGGGACTAGTTTATCTTTTATCTCAGCATATCACCCTCATACAGATGGAAAAACTGAGGTAGTGAATCGAAGTTTAAGGGATTTGTTGAGGAGTTTAGTATTTTAACATCACAGTCAGTGGGATCGGATTTTCCCACCAGCATAATTTTCATATAACGATTCACCTAACAAGAGCACTAGACAGAGCCCATTCCAGATAATGTACAAAATGCAGCCAAGGGGAGTGTCTAAGTTGAGAGACTTAGAGCAGAGTGAGTTCATAAGTGCTAGAGAAGAATATTTTGCAGCAGAGATCCATGAGCTCCACAGTAAAATCAGAGAGCGATTAAAGAATTCCAACCAGGAATATAAGCGCAAAGAAGATCAACATAGAAGATAAATTCAATTTGAAGTGGGATATTTGGTCTTATCTCACTTGAGGAAAGAAATATTTCCAAGGGGAGCGTATAATAAAATGAAAATGAAAAAGATAGGGCCATGTAAAATCATAAGGAAATTCAAAACAAATGCTTATGAGATCGAATTGTCAGATGGTGTAGGCATTTCACCCATATTCAACATAGCGGATATGTATCCTTACAGAACAGATGAAACAGAGGGATCAAAATATCATAAGGAAGTTCAATGGGTCAAACAGATGCCTGTAGCTGAAAAGCCACAGATGGAAAGAATAATTGGTCAGAGAGTTAGAAAAAAGACCCAAAGGAAGAAATATTTTGAGTATTTGGTTAGATGGAAGGGACACTCGATTGAGGATGCCGGTTGGTAAAGCAAAGCGGAGATCCAGAAACATGGACAAACGGTGTAGGAGCTCATGAACAGGAGTTCATGAATTTTTCAGCTAGAGGAGTATGATGCAAGAGCATCGCAAGCAATCCAACAAATTAAGCGTGTGCAAGTGGAAGACAGTTGGATATGCACCAACGCGCATTTTGAGAGTTTTTTGAATTTGAAAGGACAAGACATTAATGTAATATCTTGAAAGGATGCATTCACATTTATGTTTTGAGTTGTAATGCATATATTGAGTGGTTTCTCTCATCTGTTTGTTGGAGGCATTTATTGTATTAAATGTAAAGTAGTTGTAGGCTTTTATTTCGATTAGATAGCTTAGAGTGTAGGAGGGAAAACTCTAGAAAGCTCCCTTGCGTGTATTGTATTGTATCATTATGACTATTCTCATTGTAAGAATTAGAGAGAGATGAAAAACAAGAGAATAGGAGAACAAAGCAGAAGATAGGTTGTAGAAGATTGTATAAGAAAATATCGGTTGCTATTGAACCCATGTACATATGCACTTGGATTAATATAAGAAAGCTTTGATCCAAATTCATGGTGTTTATGAATTCTATTTACATCTATTGAATGGTATGTTTACTATTTACTTATATGATTTGTTATGCATTTGTTTCAATGTTGTGTGTGTATGTATGATTTCATGTTGAATGTATGAAGTCCATCAGAAGAAGAGTATGATTTTCAATTGTTTCTCGTCCTAAGAATTCCTGCAAGGAGTGAGTTGACAAGTTCTGATTTTTATCTCAGGAAAGATCAGGAGAGATATCATTGTTCTTATACTAGCAAAAGTGTGAATATAGCACAGAGTCGTGCAAGGAGTGTGCAGGCCAGTTGAAGTTTTAGAATTTTCCAACCCAGTGAGTGGTTAAAGAGTTACTTTCACAAGGAGTGTGCAGAACTGAGAAGTTCATATAATCACAGATTATCGAGAAGCTGCAAGAAGTGCGTGCAGGAATCCCTTAAAAATATTGAGTTTGAAGCGAAGTATAAGCTCATGAGATATAGAGACTTCGTGGAGTTCAAAAGAAGTATAAGGCTCTCAGAGGCTTCGTAGAAAACCAAGTTCAAGAGGAAAGACGCCAAGTTGTTTGGCCAGGAGTTGCTAAGGAACTCAACGGATAGTCGAAATTCTCAGAGGGAAACCCATCGATTCACCGTGAACTGTTGGATCCAGTGGATCAGTGAAGTAGTTAAGACTAAGTGTTTGTCAACACTCATAAGCTCAGGAGGAATAGTTTTCGTTAGATCTGGACCGACGAGATTCATTGATCTAGTTCTTCAAATTTTGGCATTTCGGGATTCGGGAGTGTGGAGAAAGTCGTGACAAGAAGTCAAGAGTCGTTAAATCCCGATTCGCGAAATCTCAACAAGATCTGGGCCGTCAGATCGTAGAAATATCTGGACCGTCGATCCACAACAAATAAGTCATGAGTTCAGACTTCGGGAGAAGGAGAGGAGGTTGCATCGTGAACTCCCGAGTCACGAAATTTCGACGCGCTCGGAGGTGGACCCGAGGACGTGACTAAGGTCATATGGTTGAGGAATAAGGGAGGAGATGAGGACCCATTAGCCCATTTTGGGGTTTCAGGGATTGAAGGATTTAGGGGCACTCACAACAGGAATCACGAAGTTGTGAAACCCGAAACACCTTTTCGGGTGAAGGTCATGGTCATATCGGTTTCTCACGTGGAGTTGAGGTTTGCACCTTGTGCTTGTTCACACAAGCGTAACTTTAGAATGACCTATGGTTACAAGTGTGAATATTCCAACTGGGGGAGATTAATAATGATCCTTAGACCGATATCTCACGTAGAGCCTATTGAGGTAGGGGTGTTGCATCACATATTTCTGGAATCTATTCCATATTTCTGAAAATTTAAATATGTTTGTCATATAGGTTGGGATTGGGGCTCCCGCGGACCATAAAAATAAATAGGTAAAAGAATTAGGAATGTAGAAAGAAGAAGTGTGCGATGGTAGAGAGAAAGACCTGAAATGAAGAGATTGGAAGTTATGAGTGTTTGGTTAGAGTTTTCTAATTAAACATGTATAATAACTGGACTGATAAATAAAACAAGTATAAACTTACTATGAAGCCGATGTGTTTTTGTTGCTATCATTTTTGTTGGAACCATTCTTCAATGTAGCTTCTCATGGGGGCCACATTGATTTCATCCTAGATTTCTATGTCGAAAAGGTCATTTTCTAATTTCCTTAGATCCATTGAAATACCATGCAAACTCTGTTCAATTTCTTCATTGTGTGTCGAATAGTCCAGTACCCAACTCTCGAGATCATCTACACGATATTCAAGGATGCCGTAAAAAGTTTCGAAAGACAACCCCTTTAAAATATCAAGTTGTTCATCGAAGGCTTCTTTGGTCATAGACAAGGATTTGAGAATTAAGTTTGGGTCTTGAACCTTGTTGGTACTTTCGGCTAAGTCTATTTGGATTGGGTTTGTGAATAATTGTTCCTTTATTAATATGGCTTGTTTACATGATTCAATAATGAGCTCCAGGTTCTTAACTTTCTTTTTCCAGCATGCTTTTAATTTTTTGGTCCGCTTTGGGGAGGGGAGATTATCTTGTCTTATTTTTAGATCTGAGGTATTGATGGCATGGTTGGAAAAAGGGGTCAACACCTGGCCACATAAACATTGATCATTTTTTAAATTCGCCTGCAAATGTTCATGCAAATCATTTTCCCTCTTTCAGAAGGAAGCTATATTTTGTGATGTTTCCCAGGCTTCAGTAACTAGCTGCATTTTTTTCTTGATGTTATTATCTACAAGGGCTCTAGACGATGCAAGGAGGGTGGAGGATACTTTTATCTTGGCTACAATGGTAGCAGGCACGTTTTTTGCGAAAGGACTGGAAAACTCCGGGGTAGCAATGAAAGCCTCCTCAAATTCCTTGACGCTGTCTTTTAGTCTGGCATTCTCCGCTTCAATTCCTCCAATGGAATCATCAAGAGCATCACCGGTTACACGGTGAAATAGGGAGATTTGGGATGACCACATTTCCCTAAAGTTAATCTTTGTGCGAGATTTTCCTTTCCTATTTGTTACATCTCTCTTTTCAATGACCATATTTTTAGAATGGATGTCAAAAACAATGCTCTGGAATACAAAGGATTCATTTTCGTAAAAAATGTTGGTCTCATCTATTTCCATTGCGGACAGACCAAATTTGTGCATGTGCTCAGTTCCACTTTCAAGTTGCATCTGTTCACTTTCAATTTCGGGTTCGTCTGCCCATCCTACATTGTTTTTTCTCTTCTTCCTCAGTGGAACTTTGTGAGAACTATCAATTTTTATGCGAGGAGGGTTCTTATCTCCTCCTCCATTTGAAGATTTCTAGGTTTCTTTCTTATTGGGGTGGGTCGTTGAAGCAATGCTCCGTGATTTTTTTCTCTTGGGAGTGTTTGTGGGGGATTGGGAACTCTTATCATGAGATATTTTCCCCTATTGTCTGTACAATTCAGTGGCGCTTTGCAATGTCTCTGTGTCGCAATCACTAGAAGAAGGATTGTTGTCCTCACTGTCCCTATCTTCAGTCAGGCCTCTATGGATAAAAGAGATTCTAAAGCCAACTTCTAGTAAATTTTCTAGAAAAATCCTATTAGGGTCGAACCCTTTTAGACTTTCAGCATATGTTAGGTTCAATTTCTTGAAATGGCATACGAATTTGTCAATCTTGTTGATGTTTCTTCACAAGAAGTCCCTGACTTTCGAGGGCAGAGGAATGAACTTTTTTTTTTCTTGTCATGGAAAAAATGAAACCAATGGTTGTATTGCATTGCTATTTTTGCAACAAACATATTGTTTGTGATGTGGCATGGAAGGAAAGAAGGATTTTCCATGGATCCAAATACCATCAGTAAACTGTGATTTTCATTTTTTTCAAGTGTGCCCTTCCTTTTCAAAAACTTGGTTGCCTGGCTAGACATCCACAAAGAATCCTTTTAATAATAAATCTTTGAAAACTGAGACAAAGTCATTAAAAAATTCATAAAAACAATGGGAGGCCTTGTGCCTCCATAGGGCCTTGTACCAGAATGTTATTGGGTGGAATCCACATTTCATTTTCTTGGAAAGAGATAGTTTTGGAAATAGACAACAATGCACTGTTGTGAAAATCAAGTAGAATGACATATAAAATTTATTCGATTCTTTGAATCGTGACAACTGAGAACATATTTAAATGGAAATTAGCTTCCCCCAATCGAAAACGAATTGTTCCTTGACTGTGAAGTACAAAATATAAATAATTATACAGGAAATGCTTGTCATGGATGCCTGTCCCTTTATTCTTATAAACAAGCAAGCAATTTCCCAGAATGGATTTCTAAAGGAACTTACCTACAACTTTCTGATATCTTCAGAAAATGTTGTCGAGTCTTCGAGGAACTCAGATAAGATGTCCAACCTATTATCATGTTTTTCTAGGAAATGCTTGCAGTCTTGTCCTCTGAAGGTCAATGTTGTCTTGCGAAATTTTAACATCTTGAGGAAGACCTGAGGTGATAAAGAAATAGGAGAATGGTCGTGTAGTGGAATAATTCTTTGTCTTGGAATATATTTTTCAGTGCACTAAGAGACCACCTCCTTACAGTAAAAAACCTCAGGGAAACAACCTGCATGAGCAATTCCAAAGGTCCAAATCACTTCATTCTGGGTGAAATGGGATGAATGGTAAAAGTATGCCCTGGACCACTAGAAGTTCTGGTCCCGATGTCTGAAGATATTTACTGTATCTCCACAAAACTGATGTCGACTTGATGCCATAAGTTTACAAAAACGTTTGTTTTCTCTAGACAATGAATGAAATGAAAATTTGGAAGGGATAATATAACGTTGTGCAAATATTGGTCCAAATACATGTCAATGGTAGATCTCCTCGATACTTTTGCTCATTAATGACAATTTCAACGGCTGTTGCATGATGCGCTGTTAACATTAAAGACTAGTAATTTCACACATAGAAATGCGAACATGGCAGATACGACAATGAGAGATTAAGCATTGTAGATTTCTTGAATGGGCCAACGCGACAACCTGTGTTTGAGATGAACAATCAGAAGGGACAATATAACTCTCTGCAGATCTTGGTTTAATGTGAATTAATGGGAGATATCCTCGAGCATTTCACTCATTTATGACAATGTTGACGGTTCCTGCATGGTGAGCTGTTAGCATGAAAGGTTTCTAATTGCATATTAAGAAATAAGTATGGAGGTCGCGGGGATGGGAAAGAGCAGTTAAGGAGTGTCTAATTATGGAAAGCAGTTGGGTGGCATTCAAAATAGGGTTACAAGGTGAAACTATTCGAGGTGAGGGCACGAGGGTCAAATTGGATGTCTCGAAACTTTTTGAGTGAAATACGCGTAAAACCAAAGAGGGTACGATTTGTATATCGCGGAGGATTGGGTAATGTTTGCAGGGCACAAAAAAATCGAGGTGCAAACGTGAGGCCGCCTATATGGGAACCCGCAATTGAAAAAAGTGGATTAAGTATGGAATTCGAGGAGTCCGCGGTGGAATTGTAGATCACAAAAGTTTTGAGTACAATATGTATATCATGGAATAAGAAGAAACAGAGTTCAAAAGCCCCAACCCAACATTCAAGGCCATAAAATTGGATAAGTATGGAAAGAAACAACGGTCAGTCAGATTTGTCATGTGAGGATATAGATGGAGATGAAGATATGTTAGCCCGCCAATGCTGGAAATCGCGATCATAGAAAGGAGACTAAGGGAAAAAGGGATAAGGAGTTTGCGGTGGAATTGTAGATCACATAAATTATGAGTGCAAGATGTATATCATGGGAATAAGAAGCAGCAGAGTTCAAAAGTGCCAACCCGAAACAGTGACCAAGAATTGGATATTTCATGAACCCGTCAACACGAGGATCCAAAATAGGGTGACAAGGTATCCTTAGAAGAGGTGAGGCCCCGATGGTCAAATTTTATCGCTCGGAACATTTGAATGCATAATCTGTAACACGAAAGAGGGGATGATGTATATTGCGGAGGGCCGGATGACAATTGTTTCGTACAAGTGTGTTTAGTTGTCACTAGTAAGAGCATAACTAATGTATATTAAGAAGGACAAGAAGTTAGTGGGGATGGAAGGCAATGACAAATACTTTGAAACATTTGTGAATCGTGGTAGAGTGAAGCTTGCAATTTCGAGGAGTCCACTATGGAATTGTAGATCACATAATTTTTTAGTGCAAGATGTATATCATGAAACAAGAAGCAACAGAGTTCAAAAGCGCCAACCCGACAACCATAGCCATAAAATTGGATAAGTATGGAAAGGAACAATGGTCAGTCAGATTCGTCATGCGAGGATATATATGGAGATGAAGATATGTCAACCTGCCAATGCTAGAACTCGCAATCATAGAAATACCAATAAGTATATAACCTGTTATCGCACGGTTTGTAGGAAAGGTCTAAAGAGCTTGAGTCAGGGCTTGAAACCGGTGTAACAGGAGCTTCCCCACCCACTGTCACCTCGATGGGGGGCTCTTTCTATTTAGGAGGGCTAGTCCAAGGGAGACGTCCCTAAGCAATCTAGGTCGATGAGAGGCTAAGGGTAATAGATCAAGTCAAAGAATTCCCCTTTCACAGATTGCTGGCCAAATGAGATAGTCAATGAGAAATATCCACTGATGATGCACATGTTTGCGAGACAAAACAAATAACTAGAATATATATGCCTTGCAGTGGGTTAGTACTTCATGATATATATGACTATCTTCTAATTATATATGAGCAAATGATCAAGTGCAATTATTGATGAAGTCAATGATTGCTAAACAAAGTCATATGATTAACATTACTTCTTTCAATAAGAACACCAAGGGATTAGAGCATTCAATGTTCACAATTAAACCTTGTATTATATCATTAATGCAACAAACATCCCAAATCAGCTCATAAAGATAAGTTT
>JZKD02S1890014.1:21907-32080 GCA_000966675.3 Picea glauca
GATAAAGAGTTGCCAATTTGCGAATCCAGGAGGTCGTGATCATATAGATGCGACTAAATATAGAACCACAAAGGGATAATAGAGGGGGAGAAAAGAGGAAAAATTAAGAGAAAGTCTTTACATTTATTCCAATAGTATTCATATTAATATATATTAATAGATTATTTTTGGTCCAAATGCAGATCATATTCCAATTTACAGGATCCTGTTTGGTTCGCAAATTTCATTGAAATCCATAAGCAACATCTAATCTTCGTTTATTAATTCCAATCCTTTTGAATCCATAGTGAGTTCTCACTAGTAAAAGAATAATTTGCACATCACGAAAGTTCTTTGGCTGCAAGATGTATATGATGGAACAGGGGACATAAGTGTTGGATACCACAAACCTGGGACCTGGTGATTAGATAATCGAATAAGTATTGAAAAGGACCGCGGGTGGTCGGGATCATGGTGTGAAGATATAGATAAATATTTGCCAATTTCTGAATCCATGAGGCCGTCATAATATATATGCGACTAAATATAAAACCACAAAGGGATAATAGAGGGGGGGAAAAGAGGAAAAATTAAGAGTTTTTATACATTCTTGCAGACAAATTTTATATTGCGGAGCTCCGGGCACTCTTTGCAACTCGTGAAATATTCAAAACACAATTTTGAGGCCGTCAATCTGGGAACCCACAATCGAAAAAATGTCCAAGTATGGAATAGGGAAATGTTGGCTGGGACTTTTTTTTGCTAATATATTGAAATTTGTAATAGCCTTTCCATTACCTGGAAAGATCTTCTTTGCATGTTTCTGGAAAAATTATGTAGGGATGGTTGGTTCTCGAGACTTTTTCTTATTAATGACGATATTCACAGTTGTTTCATGATGTCGTTTTAGTATTAAACCTTTGGTGTTGCATATCTGGAAAGAAGTACGAAGATGGGAAGAACATGAAACAATGACTAGGAGTTGTATATTTCATGAACCCACCAATGCAAGGATCCAAAATAGGGTGACAAGGTCTCCCCAGAAGACGCGAGGCCTTGACAACCAAATTTTGTATCTTAGAACATTTGAATGCATAATGTGTAACACATAAGAGGGTACAATGTCGGAGTCTGATAGTTAATTTGTATATGGCGGAGGATCGAGTGCCAATTCTTTCATACCAGTGTGTTCAATTGTCACTAGTAAGAGCATAGTTAATGTATATTAGGAAGGATGCAAAGTTAGTGGGGATGGAAGGCAATGATAGATACTTTGAGTGAAGTTAATGTATACGAGGATCCGCGCAGTGGAATTATAGATCACAAAACTTTTGAGTGCAAGATGTATATCGCGAAACAATAAGTAGCCAAGTTCGTAAGCTTCAACCCGACAACCGCGACCATAAAATTGGCGAAGTATGGAAAGGAACAACAGTTGATCGGATTTGTCATGTGAGGATATGGATGGAGATGAAGATATGTCAGCCCACCAAACCTGGAACTGGATATCATAGAAATCTGACTAAGTATATAACCAGAAAAGGCGAGTTTGTATGCGCCAACTTGATAACCATGTCCATAAAATTGACTAAGTATGGAAAGGAACAACGGTCGATCATATTCGTCAAGTGAGGATATAGATGGAGATGAATATATTTCATCCTACCAACCCTACAACCTGTGATCATAGAAAGGAAACTAAGTATATAACCAGAAAGTGAAAATGGATAGGAAGAAGAAAAGGGGAAAAGGGCCAAGTATCTGACAGCAAAAAATCCATTTTTTGTTTATTAATGCCAATGTTTTCGAACCCCTACTGGGTTCTCACTAGTAAAAGCATAAATTGGAGATCATAGAAGTTCTTTGGCTACAAGATGTATATGATGGAACATGGGACATAGGTGTTGGATACCGCGAACCTAGGACCTGATGGACAAATAATTGGATAAGTATTGTCCAAGAGAAAGTTTTGATATTTATTTGAATAATATTCATATTAATATATATTAATAGATTATTTCCGTTTCAAATGAAAATCATCTGCCAATTTGCAGGATGTTGTTCGGTTCACAAATTTTATTGAAACCATAGAAGTTTTGAGTGCAAGATGTATATAACGCAACAAGAAGCAGCAGAGTTCGAAAGCGCCAACCCGGAAACCGCGACCATAAAATTGGGTAAGTATGGAAAGGAATAATGGTAAGTCAGATTCGTCATGTGAGGATATAGATGGAGATGAAGATATGTCAGCCTGCCAACGTTGGAACCCACAATCATAGAAAGGTGACTAAGTATATAACCAGAAAGTGACCATAGACGAGAAGAAGAAAAGGGGAAAAGGGCTAAGTATCTCACAAAATTAAATCTATTGCTCCTTTATTAATGCAAATCTTTTCGAACCCCTGGTGAGTTGTCACTAGTTAAAGCATAAATTTCAGATCACGAAATTTCTTTGGCTGCAAGATGTATATGACGGAACAGTGGACATAGGTGTTGGATACCACAAACCCGAGACCCGGTGGCCAGATAATTGGCTTAGTTTTGGCCAAGATAAACTTTTATATTTATTCCAATAATACTCATATTAGTATATATGCACGAATATTTATTTATTTATTTATTTATTTTTTGTGTGTGTCTGGAGGAATCAGCAACTAGTTGGGCATGTGCTCGCGTTACATGTGGCCGTGTGATCCAACCGCTACCACTATAACCTCCAGGTGTGCCCACGATGCCCCTTACACAGCACACAAGGTAAGTCGGGGGGAATTGAACTCGAAACCTCATGGAACTTCATTTTCACGGCACTTGCCAATTGAGTTGCCCCCCGGGGGCATATATGCATGAATATTATCAAATATAAGAAGCTGCAATATATGCAAGACATTGAACATGAACATGGTGTCAAAAATTGAGTTTCCTTGTTGTAATAGTCATTAATTCATTCTATTTACGTAAGTATAGGGCCGACGCCACATAAGTATGGACTATGAAAAATTATTCTTCCATGTAAAATGTAAGGAATGAATAGAGTAGCCTTTATTTAAATTGAAGTACTGGGCATCAGAAAGAAAAACTTGTTGTCCATGGTTTAACGACACACAGAAAAAAAAGGTACAACATAAAAGGAAAAGAAATACCAGAGACTTGAAAACACCATAACAAAATAAAACCACAAATATTCTATATTCAAATAAGATGGGTTATGAAATACAACTGATATTATTTGCCACAATGATTGTGATTTGGCCTGCTGCCGACCAATAAAAAATATGTACAATAATGAAGCTTGTTGACAGTGTTCTTGACGATCAAATGCTTGATTCGTAAAAAACATGTTGAATATCAATTTTGAGTCATGGACTTAATTGGTGCTGCCAACTAGATCTATCCCAATTTTTTGAATAGCTTGTCTCTTCTAGATATGGGTTGCTTACGTTGGATGGTTTTTCAACATTGGGGTTTAAGGTGCCTTCCTTGTAATGTTCCTTACCATTGACATATGAGACAACTTATAAATGTGATTTAGGCCCAATTCAAAGTCCAGGGATTCATTTTATGTGATGTCAGTTATGGGGGAAACAAATCCTGTTAGGCAGCAAAAGTCGAGACAGGAAAAAAATTCAAGTATTTTGTGACTGTTATTCTCTCTGTATTTGATCATCTATTTGATTGAAAAGCCTTCCTGAAGAATTGTATGTTGAACTTATTTTTTTTATTATAGTAAAATGGAAGGAATGTCCAAGCTAGCTGCAAAATGGACTTCTGTTGAGGTACATGACTTCTTCCGGCAGCACAAGTCTGGCAAGTGTATCAAATGTTGCAGATCACATTAGCATATATCTTTCGTCGTAGGGGTAGTAGAGATGGTGGCCCACAGAAAGGTATGGAATGTTTGAAAGTGATGCCAAATATTACTCCATGCCCGAATACACTCAGTAGGGAATTATAAAATTGGATACCAAACAACGTGAGAAACTGTATGGGCGTTTGAATCAATATTCTGAAATTACATAATGTTTTATTCCAAAGTTGTAACAGAATTGACAGACAACCATTTTCTATGTCAAATAGTGTTGAGTGACCTCTGGATGCAGCAATAGACTCGACATATAATCAACTTTCGATCCAGGTAGTTTCACCTTTAGGCATCCACATAGGCAGTGACCCCAGGTTCTAGATAGCTTTGGCCTCAAATAGCGACATTGGTGGTGGCAATGGGAAGATTGCTACTGACTTCACTGTGACAATGCAGTGAACAAGAAAGTTTGTCATTGTCAAAGTACTTAAACTCCAATATTTTCATACCTGCAAAGAACATCGACTTTAGTGTTTCTTTCTCACCAAATCTACAATTTTGGTTTGAGTCCATAAATCTTTGGATGTTGGGTGTCTTGTGCGATAATGACCATGACATTAGGCACATGCTATAAGTTATAGGTGAGCCCTAAAGTTAAGTAAAGGATTTATCTGGAATAGTATAAATACACATCAAGAATCCTCTCATTTGATTAATCAAGTAAGAAATTAAGTAACAAAGTATGTGATCTATTAGTGAAACTGAAGTAGCAGAGTTGTGTGAAGGAGAAGTCTTGGAGCCATAGATTGGAGAGTGGTTTTTGAAAAAACCTATTTGAGCAAACCCTCGCGGTTCAGGTATAGGGTGCTCAATGAGGCTAAATGAAAGGTTGAAGAAGGATATATCTTCTTTATGTTGAATATGAAGAAGGTTTGATGGTGTGAGATCTTATGCGCCATATTGTTACATGATTAAAGGTATGTCTTTATATGTGTTTTGAGGGTTATATCTTGATTCTATGGTATATTCCTTGAGGAATATCTTGGAGGTATTTGGCACGTGGATTGAGGCATATCTTGGTACATGGATTCAGGCATACCATGGATTTGTTTGGCATATGCTTGAGACATATTTTTTCACATGGTTTATTTCACATCTTGGTGATTTTTGGCCATATGTTTTGGGATATTTTCTTGGCGATCTTGGTATAATATTTATGTGGTTGAATCAATTTTGATGATGATGTATTAGTATCAATGATAGTGATAGTGACAGGTTTTGATGATGATTATGTATTAGTATCAATGATAGTGGTAGTGACAAGTTTTGATGATGATGATGTATCAGTATCAGTGACAATTACAATGACATGTTGTGTTTTGATGATGATGATGTATCAATGACAATGACAAGTTGAGTCTCCATTTATATTCTAGGGAGGAATGAATGGGAAAGGAAATGGGGTTGTATCCTCCTTCCAATTGGTGTTGGAGAATATAGGGAGTTGTATCTTCCTTCAGGTTGGAGCCTCTTTCTAGTTGGTGTTGGAGAATACAGGGAGTTGTAGCTTCCTTCAAGTTGGAGCCTATAAATCATGGCATTGGAGCCTCCTTCCAGTTGGATCTAGAAAATATAGGAAGTTGTAGCTTCCTTTAGGTTGGATCCTGTAAACAGCGAGTTGGTGCTATATAATTTTGGAAGTTGGTGCTTCCGATGGATGTAAACTTTGAATATATATATTAAAAAGAGTTTTGTGGTTTTCTCCCATTTTGGTTTCCATGTAAAATTCTTGTGTACTTTGTATAATTGGTTATATGTTAATATACATTGTTGAATGGAATATTTCATTATATATTGAATAAATAATACGTGATAAATTATTGATAAATTGATGATTACATGTTTTTATTAAAAGTGGTAAAAAGTGATCAATATTGATTCCCCCCCCCCCCCCCCAGTATTGGTGAATATTCCATCAATTGGCATCAGAGAAAGTACTTCAGAATCAATGTAACCACCGAAAGGTAGATAATGGAGTGTAAAAATAATGGAACACCAATGTTTGATAGTCATAACTATGCCTTCTGGAATAGAAGAATGAAAGTATTTTTATAGGAACGAGGGTATGATGTTTGGGACTCAATTTTTATAGGATACACTGTAACCTTTGAAGACTACAGGCAAGAAGGAATTAAAAAGGAACAAAAAAATAACAATGGATGTTATCCTGGATGGATTCCCTGATTTGATAAAAATCAAGGTGGGAAAATGTTCATCATCCAAAGAGCTTTGGGACAAGATACATAATCGTTAGTATAAGGAATCTCCTCTTATCACAAATCCATAGCATGTTGATCAATATAAATAAGATGTTGAGATAGAACAAGAAGAAGGAAGTTCATTAGATCAAACAGATCCGGAAGAATATTACGAAGAAGAAGGTGAAGTAGATATTGAATAAGAACTAATCAACACCTTAATTGAGATAAAAGGATAAAGGAAGGAAAACAAGTCCCTCAAGGAAGAATTGATCAAGCTAAAGGTTCAACTAGAAGAATCCAAAGTGATTGAAGAAACACTCAAAAATCAATCGGAAGAAAAGAAGTGTTTGGAAGCCGAAACAATATCACTAAGAAAGGTAGTAGAGAAGAGAGAAGAAATTTTGACAAGTCATCTTAAAGAAATAATTTTTGGACTTAAAAAAACTTGAAGCAAAATTTAATCAACAAGAAAGAATACTTGAAGAAGAAATCATATCCTTCAAAAACCAACTTGAAGAAGCAAAGAGAATGGAAGAAGTAATGAACATCCATATGATGAAGAAACAATAATATTGTGATAAGTTTGAAGAAGAATTCGTCTCATTGAGGGTTGACGTTGACAAGCGCAATAAGAACTTGAAGAGTCCCAAGCACTAGAATATATTCTCAACTTTCAAATTTCACCATTCAATAAAGCAGGTATTGGATACATTGGTGAGGCCTCATGCAAAGAATATGCAAATGTCAATCCCAACAAGAGTGTTGAAGAGAGAGGAAGCTTCACACATCTAGTAAAGAAATTTGAAGAGAAGTGTTCCAAGTTATCAAAAAAGAAGAATGAGGAAAAGACTAAGAACAATATAGACATTCTCAAAGGAATGAATCACGATCAAGAAGAGTCAAAGAGGAATGAATGCAGAACATCCAAGAAGACCTTCTATCTCATGGTATAAAAGAAGCTTCAATCATTGTGAAGGAAACGACTGAAGATAATATCATGATTAGATAAGGCATGAATTCAAAAGGACTACATCACAAAGAAGATCATTCACTCCTAGGTATCAAAGTTGTTTTCTAAGTTATTGTTTTACTTGTAATAAATTTGGACATAAATTTATGGATTGCATAGTGTATGGAATAAATGTTCAAGAAAGAGATGTTTATGTGGCCCCTTAAAATATTGAATGTTACAAATTCCACAAGTATGGACACATAGCTCATGATTGTAGAATCATGATGAATCCTTCCATGAAAGAAAATATGGATGTCGGGTATAAAAAAATTTGGATAAGGAAAGAAAAACAAGAAGAATGGGTGAATGAAAAACTCCTAGAGATCACTCTCACAAGATTTATAGAGTTTCGAGATCATGATGAATCTACAAGTAAAGAGGAAGATGTTAGAATTCAGAATGATGATCATGTAGCAGATCAAGCTTATATATTATTCTAAGCCATCCGACTTGGAGACTCCCAGTAAATGTGAATGTTGAAGAGGGGGAGTCTAAGAATTAGTAGTTATTATAGATTAGAGAATTATCTTTCGGGTAGTCTGAAGTATTTGTTTGCAGATTTTGTGAAGGAAGATTCATAGTGGTTTGATGATAGAGGTGTAGAATGTCTCATGATAGATTGGTTGATTAAGAAGAAATTTTTTAGAACACATTCCCATGAAGGTATGAAGAGGTCAGCTGGAATTTACAAAGAATATCATTGACACACTTTTGAGGCAGAGATTCATGATTGTATAGAGGATTCAAAGCATAAATTCAAGTAGGGATATATTCATTGTAGATTCGAGAATCTGTACTTGTTGTAGACATGTAGATTTTGATCTAAAGATAAAAAAAACTAATGGACATATTTGATTTAGCTTGAGAAGAAAGAATATGTGGTGATCAGTTGCAACAAAAGTCTTTATAAGTGGTATATTAGTCAACATTGTCTATTGTTGAGTAGCAGATTCATGGAAAATTGTTGTGACATATGGACAGAGATGAATTCATGAGATGTTTGCAGGTCTAGAATACAACACTTTTCATGAACTAGAGAATATACATGACAGTGGATGAAAGCATGAGCTCAAGAGGAATTGTAGAAAGACTCGTTGACATTATCATAAAGAGGAATGTTCAATAAAGCATATGGCCAAGAAAAGAAGCATATTGACAGGTGTAACCAACTAGTTACAAGAAGGAAAATCGTGAGAGGCACAACAAGATATGAGGAGAGAAACAATAAAGAAGAGTTATATTGTCAAAGGGAAATTGTTGAATGATTATGTCATTAATTTCATCTCAGTCAAGACATGAAAATCCATGAATAATTGAGGTCAAGTGATGAAGGAAATTTGACATGAACGATTTTATTATACATCAGTGGATCACAACAACAAGAAGTACACACAGCCCTGGAAGAGAGGAAAATAAGCATATATATGAAGCCCCGCGTTTATCTACATGGAATATTGCAAAGAAGACAAAGAGAGAGAAAGAAAAAAAAGGAGAGAAATATTAGAAGCATGAAGAAAGGGGGAGACATATTTTCAAAAGAGGGTATACTGTCAGGGAAGTTACCCTTTTCCATTTGTGTCAAAGGGGGAGAGAAAGATCAGAAGCATGAATACAGGGGGAGAAATCATGAGGAAAGGGGGAGAGAAAGATCAGAAGCATGAATACAGGGGGAGAAATTATGAAGAAAGGGGGAGAAATGGTCATAGGGGGAGTATGAGTGATGTTATCAATTCCAAAGGGGGATATTGTTGGAAACTTGGTTTTCATTGATGTCAACCCTAGAAGAATCTATGAAGCAAGTTTGGAAGCATCTAGAAGTAATGGGTGTATTTGAAGAAGTCTCCAAAGTGGTCCCCTTATGGAGTAGATTTAAGCATGTCCCTCATGGGAAGATTCTTTGAAGAAGTCTACAAGAAGCCCTAGAAATATGGTTAAGTGGTTAAGAATCCCCAAAGATGTGGTTATGAATCCCATAGTAGTTTGGAGAAAACGAACATGAAGGACATTGCAATTACATGCAAAACCCTCATAGGTGGATAGTCATCATCATGTAATTTTCAAAAGTAGGTGGAACGCCACGTGGATCCTCATGGTTGAGAATTTATTCCCTCTTAAATATGAATCCCATGAGTATGGTTAAGAATCCCCTAAAAAATTGCAACAAAAAGTTATAAGTCGGCCCCAAAATCAGGAAAATAAGAAAAGTTATTGCAAACAAGAAGTTATAGGTTGTCCCTAAAGTTAAGTAAATGATTTACTTGGAATAGTATAAATACACATCAAGAATCCTCTCATTTGATCAATCACGTAAGAAATTAGGCAAGTAATAAAGTATGTGATCTCTTAGCGAAACTGAAGTAGCGGAGTTGTGCAAAGGAGAAGTCTTGGAGCCGCAAATGGGAGAAGGGTTTATGAAAAACCCTATTTGAGAAAACCCTTGAGAGTTATGTATAGGGTGTCGAGTGAGGACCTTGCAGGATGAACATGACTTGTCAGGTAAGGTCCTATGAGTTGCCCAGGTTTTTCCAGTGAGGATGAAGGAAAGGTTGAAGAAACAGTTTCCTCCATTATGTTGAAGATGAAGAAGTTTTGATTGTATGAGATCTTATGCACTAGGTTGTTACATGATTAAAGGTATGTCTTTATATGTGTTTTGAGGGTTATATATTGATGTTATGGTATATCCATTGAGGCATATCTTGGAGGTCTCTGGAACATGGTTTGATGCATATCTTGGTACATGGCTTGAGGCATATCATGGATGTTTTTGGCACATGCTTGAGACATATTTTGGCACATGGTTTATTGCACATATTGGTGATTTTTGGGCATATATTTTGGGAGATGTTTTGGGTGATCTTTGCATAGTATTTATGTTTTTGAATCAGTTTTGATGATGATGTATTGGTATCACTGAAATGTTTTGATGATGATGATGGATCAGTATCATTGACAGTTACAGTGACAGGTTGAGTCTTGATGATGATGATGTATCAGTGATAGTAATAGGTTGAGTCTCCATTTATATTTAGAGGAAGGAAGGAGAAATGAAAGGGGGTTGGAGAATCCTTCCAGTTGGTGCTGGAGAATACCAGGATTCTTATATCCCTTTAGGTTGGATC
>JZKD02S1890014.1:97114-107630 GCA_000966675.3 Picea glauca
CTATACCTCACTCTTACACACTCTTTTTATTCCCCTCTCCACCTCTCACAGTCTCTTTCTTCCTCTCTCTTCACCCCCCCTTCCTACATTGTAAGGAAAGAAATGGCCTTGACCTAGACATGTCAATACCTAGACCTATACCTAGACATAGAAATACCTAGACATGGAAATACCTAGACCATGAACTATACCTATACTATGACCATGACGTAAACCATGACATAGACCTAGAACATGACCTAGACCACGACATAGAGCTAGAGCTAGACTTAGACCATGACCTAGACCTATATAATTACTAGGACCTATAGCTTGACGTATACCATGGCCTAGACCCCCCTAGCTCCATCTAAGCCTAAGAATAACCTATACTCAACCATTAACCCCCTCCACACTCGTGCCTTGATTGCACTATGCATATAACTATTTTTAAAGGCCTCATAACCCTTGCACCCACATCACCCAAATATTGGTGCTATAACCATTGCTCTATGCTTCAAAACACTTTCAATCCTAATCCCTTAGATCCTAGTTGTGCCCATACCCATATATGTATTTATTCATAAAGATGTTTTGTCTATAATAAATTCTATATCTGTTGCATTAAGAGCACATACATGCTCTTGTGACTTGAAATCCTTGTAATTGTCGCTCATCTGTGCCCAACAGAAACACATGCACATTCCTAGAATACACATGTGATTTTGTGCGCACACATTCTAGGAACACGTACACATTCCTGCTGGGCATTTTTTTGTGCCAAACAGACTCCACTACCTCATCTATCTCAAGCCCAAAAAATAACTCCCGACATCCACATAGAAAAATAGTGTGCACAAACATGTTTTTCTTATTTTAGTCTTGTTGTTTAATTCATAGACATTTTTGTGCTATTGCAAGACCATTGTGGGAAGAATTGGAAGACAAATTTGTCCAAGTGGAATTGGAATTGTTGTTTGTGTCTTCTTCTTTATTCTTGGAATTGGAAGACAAATGTTTCCAATTTGAATTGTTGTTTGTGTATTCTTGGAATTGGAAGACAAATTTATCCAATTGGAATTGTTGGTTGTGTTTTCTTGTGTAATACCAAGAAAAATTTGTCCAACTGCAATTGTTAGTTGTGCAATACCAAGACAAGTTTATCTAATTGGAATTGGAATTGTTAATTGTCTTCTTATGTAATACCAAGAAAAAATTGTTCAATTGGAATTTGAATTATTAGTTGTGTCTTATTTTGTAATACAAAGACAAATTTGTCCAATTGGAATTGGAATTGTTAGTTGTGCCTTCTTGTGTAATACCAAGACAAATTTGTGGTGGGGTGATTGGAAGCCAATTGTTTTCTTTAAACATGGGGAACCGACGAATTCAAGAAATAAATACCTCAAGAAAATAGAAATCGATCAAAAAGGTAGAAGAAGAAAGAGAAAAGGAAAATTTGTGTATGTCAAAGCATAGGCTTTCAAAAGAGGGAAATCCAATTTCTAGCAGAATAGATGTCACTGTTGTTTCTCCTCCATCACCACAAACAAAGCATAGGAGCTCAGTAGAGACCAATCCACATAGTATCTCATCAATACGAAATTTTTTGGATGACCAGATGATGGAGGATTTGCTTGGATCCGATTATACAATGGATGAAATTAGAGAGGCAACTAGTGTACAACATTATGGTGAAGAAGTTCCTATGGTGCAACCTCTTGTTGGACAATCAGACATTATAGAAAATATTCAATCCCATGTCCACTGTTCTCCCATATTTGATCCACCAGTGATTAAAGGGGTAAGAAATGAAACATTTTTAACTCCACAATAGGGAGGTCAAGAGTGCTAGAATACGGTTTCATTTCCCCTACCTAGATTGAGCACTGTGTGATGAAGAATTGATAAACGCATTCAGGTTGATGAAAGTGGTCTAGAATCACTTGAAGGTTAGTTACCTAACTATACTATTCATTATCATTCTTATAAAATAATTAAACAATATTTTGAAACACAGGATCATAATTAATAGGATTTACATAGAAAGGGATGTCACTAAATAGGTTTGTGTTCCATCCTTATGGTGTAGTCTCATTATACTATTGATCCATAGTAACTTGCCTTTGCATGCCTTGACATGCAATTCCTTGCATTTCCTTTCCTTTCCATCCCATGCCATGTTTTTCCTTGTCTTGTCATGCCATGCCATGCCATGCCTTTCCTTTCCATGCCATCCCATCCCATGACATGCCATTCTTTTCCTTTCCATGCCATTCATTTTCTTACCATGCCATGTATTTTCTTGCCTTTCCATGTCATGTCATGCCATGCCTTTCCATGCCATGCCTTGCCATTCCATGCCTTGCATTTCCATGACATGCCATGAATTGCCATACCTTTTCATTCCATGACATATCATTCCTTTTCATGTCTATCTTAACAAGGTGTTAAATTGTCAAACATATGTAATAGTCACGGAGAAAACCTTAGTGTCAAAGATCCTACCACAAACAATTTTCCTATCAATGAAATGAGAACATAGGGGTCCCACTAGCTGAAAAATGGTGCTTTGGATCCTATACAACCAACGGTTCATCCATCCAAGTCACATTTTGAGTTTTATCACGAGTTGGAACTCGCCTCCTCAAGCTATTCAGGGACATGTTGGTATGAAAATGCAAGGAAAAGAAACAAAATGCAAGGAAATGTAAAGCAAGGAAAGGAAAATCAAGACAAGGCAAGGCAAGGCAAGGCTAGACATGATAAGGAAAAGAAAAGCTAGACATGGCAAGGCAAGTAAAGGTGTAGGTGTAGGTGTAGGTCTAGGTAAATCCTATTAATTATGATAATCCATGTTTCACAACTATGAAAATACCTTAGATATATGAATAAAGAGAGCTTATATTATGACATTGAAATTCTCATGCAATTTTTTTTTATTTAAGATAGATGGGATAACAAGTTGTAGAATTACATGTTTAATGAATCCTTTGATTGTAATTTTTACATATTAAACTTGTTCATTTAGCACAAGCATTATTTTTTTTAGGAAAGAAAAAAAATTATGATACATGAATGCCATTGATTTTTTATTAAATTAACTTGATAACAAATTCTCTGAAACNTGTTTCAAGTTTTGTGGATGATTTCATGGTTAGGAATTCATGGACGATCATTGATTTACCTATTAAGTGCTCTTTCTAAGTCGTTGATGGTTATTTCTTGAATGTATTAAATAAATGTTTTATCAAAGTGGTGATATTTCATGCTATCTTATATTCTTTTTGAATTAAGCTTGTCTTGAAACCCTCAATTTCGTGGTTAGATTAGGACTTACCCTCAAATTCCATCCTTTTTAGCTTGATGTCTATGGTTTAATTTTCATCTTTCACCCTTAGATTACACCTTGACACCTTTTATTACATTTATGCCATAATTTTCATCACTTGAGAGCTTGATGTCTTGAATATTCTAGGGTTGTTATGTGTCATATTCCATTTCAACAAGATTTTTTTTTTATATATAAACCCTAGTTTAGGCTTGCATTTTCATCCCCCTTTCATTACATGATTACTTGTTTTAAGGGTTATTATATTTTTCCTATTGTAACTTGTCATATTTCTGAATTTAAACATCTTAATCAAAATTTTTATAACCACTATAATTTCCTTGTAGATTTGTGGTGTTTGGGACTTCCCATTGACTTGTTTGAACTTAGTTAATATCATTTATAGGCTTGGAAAAGGCATGACATGGATTGACAAGGCATGTCATGGCAAGGAAAGGCATGTCATGGAAAGTCAAGTCATGGCATGGTATGGCATGGAAAGGCAAGACATGGCATGGAATGGCAAGCCAATGCATGGCATGGCAAGCCAAGGCATGGCATGACAAGGAATGACATGGACAGGCAAGGAATGACATGGACAAGTAAGGAATGACATGGAAACATGATGCAATGGTATGGCTTGGAAAGACATTTCATGGCAATGCAAGGCATGTCATGGCAAGGCATGTAATGGCTTGGCAAGGCAAGGAAGTACAAGGCATGTCATGGCATGGCATGAAAAGGAATGACATGGCAAGGAAATGCAAGACATGGAATGGAAATGGAAGGAATGACATGGCAATGTATAGGATGACATGGAATGGAAATTCAAGGCGTTTCATGGAATTGAATGGCAAGGAAAGGCATTCCATGGAATGGAATGGAAAGGAAAGGCATGCAATGGTATGTCATGGCAAGGAAAGGCATGACATGACATGTATTGTCAAGGCATGGCATGGAATGTCATGGAAAGGCAAGGAAATACAAGGCATTCCATGGCATGGTAAGAAAAGGCAAGGCATGGCATGTCATGACAAGGAAATGCATGGCAAGGAAAGGAATGGAAAGGCAAGGCATTCCATGGAATAGCATGGAAATGCACGAAATGACAAGGCAAGGCAAGTGATGGCATGCCATGGAATGGAAAGGAATGTGATGGCATGGCTTGGAAAGGCATGAAAGGGCATGGCATGGCATGTCATGGAAAGGCAAGGCATGGCATGACATGACATGGAAAGGAAAGGCATGCAATGGAAAGGAAAGGCATGGAATGACATGGCATGGCAAGGTAAGGAAAGGAATTACATGGAATGACAAGGAAACACATGGCATGGCATGGCATGAAAAGACATGGAAAGACATGGCAAGGTAATGAATGACATGGCAAGGTAAGACATGCAATAACATGGCATGGAAAGGCATGGAATGGCTTGGAAAGGAAAGACACGACATGGCGTGGCATGGAATGACATGGAAAATAAAGGAAAGGAAAGGCATGACATGAATTTACAAGGCAAGGGATGGAATGGCATGGTAAGGAAAGGCATGAAATGAAAAGAAAAGGCATGTCATGGAAAGGCAAGGAAAGACATGGCATGACATGGCA
Source organism: Picea glauca (assembly GCA_000966675.3). Lineage (NCBI taxonomy): Eukaryota > Viridiplantae > Streptophyta > Pinopsida > Pinales > Pinaceae > Picea > Picea glauca. The sequence continues at coordinate 102,031 of JZKD02S1890014.1, forward strand.
TGGCATAACAAGAAAATGCATGACATGGCATCTCATGGAAATTCATAGAAAGGTAAGGCATGGAATGGAAGGGAAAGACATGCAATGGCATGTCATGGCAAGGAATTTCATGGCAAGGCATGTCATGCAAATGCATGGCTTGGCAAGGCAAGGCACAACATGACATGGCTTGACATGGAAAATCAAGGCAAGGAAAGGCAAGGCATGACATGGCTTGACAAGACATACAAATTGTTTCACCTAGACTAAAAATGTCATAAACACTTCATTGGATGGAAATGAACTTTGTGATATAAAGTTAAGTCATATGTCCCTAGAAAATATGTTTTTTATTTCTTGGCATGAGAAAGGTTTATTTTTTTGTTATTCTTCTTTCATTGCAATCCATATTTTGATTTGACTTTTTCCTTGCACAATGTTATGGAAAGTTATATTTATTGTTGTATAGGTTAAAATGGGAAGCAACATGAAAAGACATGCAAGGAGGGATTAGTCTATTTTAGATCACAGTGGTGTTCTGGGGTTTTGTAAATGTAACAACCTATATTTTGTCCTTAGAAGGTTAGAACTTTGATTTTTACTTATCTTAGTGATTCATTGCTTAGTATTTGTTGGGTTTAGTTAGAATGATATAGGCATTCGATATGTATACATTTGGACCTATTTATGTGTTGCTTGATATTATTTTTTTTATTATATGTTTATGATGATCATAGTTGTGTGATTTGCTTAAACATGCAAATTGAAATGCGGAACCTTGGAGCTTCATGCACTACCCATATGTGTGGTACTTATTTCCTTTAGTATGCTGGTCAACACCATTTAGGTAAGTCACATTTGTTTCCTCAAAATTTCTTTAGTGTATACTACTAATTAAATGTTTTGTTAAATTTTACTAGTTTTGGGGTCTTTAAGTCAAGTAACCAGTACTATATATAGAAAACAAATATATTTATGACTCATTGTTGACCAAAATTTGGTCATCTATATTTTCTCACTCCTTGGATTCATAAAAGACTTGATATCAAAAGAAGACATTTTTGAACTTGTATAAGTTCATTCTGCAACCCTCGGTCTCAGCTTCGCTACACATTTTTCGAATAAGAAATTTGTTTATGTATGCTTAGGTTATTCAAGATCTAGTCCAGAGATCAAATTTTGAAGAATATTTCTAAGTATTATGTTCTTATGTCTCTTTTCAAATTTTGGCTAAATACTCTCATCACTTATTTCCCTCACCTTCCATCTCCACACTTAACCTTTTTTCTCTTTTCACCACTCTTCTCCATATGCTCCACTAGTCTTTACATTTAGATGTTTTTGTGACTCTTCCTTCATATCCTCATCAAGGTCGTGGGTTGGCGGATTCATACATTCCATCATCTTCTCACACTCCCTCACTTTACAATCCATTATCTACATATTACACTCTCTACCTCCGATGCCTACATTTCTCCCCTTACCTCCCTTCTCATTCAAAACTCTAACACTTTGAATGTTTTATGAATTCGCGGGTTCATGGGTTGGTGAGATTTCATCTCTGCCCACTTGCTCATGTCATAAGTCCGCTACTACACTTGGCCATTTTTCAATTGTGCAGGTTCACGGGTTCAAGCCCTCATCCTCCATTTTTCATGATATTCACTTTGTACCCCAAGTTCTGTGATCTAAATTTTGACCATCAACCTTGTTGCGGGTGTTGAGCTCCAAAGTATTTTATTCCTATTGCATGCAAGTTTGATCATCCGTCTTTCTACACTTAGTATATTTTTTATCATCTATACAATCGCGGGTTCGCAGGCTCTTGGGATGGTGGGTTCATGAAAATTTTTATATTTGAATTCTCTCTTGTCTGTCCACGCAGCCTACAAAATATCCCCTCAAATTTCACTATCCAAAATTTTCCCTCATCCCCTCTCGTCCCATCTCCAATACTTAGCCAAATTCTCAAATCTATTCCAAGGCATGAAAACTAGTGAATGAGAATAATACACATGGCAATGAATGAGGTCATGACACATGGAAAATCAACATTGGAGACACGTGGAAACATAAAATTTGAAACACATGGAATTATATTATTGGATGAATCATCATGGTGATTGGGCGTGAGGTGGGCGATGAGGGGATTCCAAAAAAATATTATTTTATTTGACAATTTTCCAAGGGTTGAATCCTTCAAGCTCCATAATTTATTCTCTTCTCGTGTTTCTTGCTAGGTGTATCAAACACTTAGTATTATATATCATGAATAATATAATATGCAGGTGGTGTTTTCACATATAGTTTTCAAGGGCAGCAGGTCGTCCAAGTTCGTGGTCTGCACAGGAAGCGTCTGAACGCAGCATGCAAAGAAACTCATTTCGAGCTTAAAATATAAACAGGTGGGCTCAGTTTTGCGATGGTGGAGATCCCCTGTGAGGATTAGATTAGCGGCCCCCGGGTATTTAGAGTTTCAGAATTGCACAAAGTATAGCACCATGAAAAGCGTCAAAGTCCCAAAGTAGATCTCGGCTATATGAATCCAGAATGCCACGTGTCATTAGATTTGTCACTCCAAGAGGTATTATTGTTCAACGTCAAAAGTAGCGTTCCCCCCCCCCCAGGGCACAGTTTGATAGATTCAAAAGTTGCGGGCGGTTAAGCTTGGCAGTAGCGCTAAATCTAGAAGGTGCACCCAGATCGCAGACCACATCTAGATCAATGACCATGCTTCATTGTGGGGACGCAACTTGCTCAATCGATAAAATTATTGAGTGGTCCCGCAATTGAAACTGTGGTTTGGAGAAAGTGATACATGGCAGAAGGTGGTGGATTGCGAGCCCAAAAACGGTGTGAGTTCAAATTACTTTTGACTATCCGCAATCACGTGCTCATATAGTGTCTAATATGAGAGCAGCACGCGGCCTCCCCCTAGGCACTAAGCCTCATCCTGATCTCGAGGGTTCAGTTAATGAAGGTGAGGAAGGTTGGTGAAACCTTATATCACCACTTAAATGGAAGTCCAGAAGGATTGTCAGCAAGCCAACTCTTCTGTTGGTCCCTACTGAAGAAGGATTGTGTCCGACAGAAACTCGTGTCTGATAAAATATCGCACCTAATAGAAGACTGCATGTGCAGTCTTCCAGATAACATGCAAAGGTAAAGCCTTGAATGTAATGACTCAGGCACATATTCGCTAGCAGTGGTGAATTGATATGAGTATATAGGAGTCATTTTGATATTTTGTTAGGGTCAAATGGTTGAGCTAGGCTCCCTGCTATTGTAATATTTTTATGAAGAACAATGGTTCTCTGGTCATGTATTTGTTTTTGAGAAATATTCGTTAATATAAGTCATTTTTATTGCTCCATATTATTTGCATCTGATACTGAGAGATTTCATGAATGACCGATTCACATGAATTGTTGTAACTGTATTATGATGATGTTTGATTATAGTGTTGTTATAATTTCTTTCAGTTTCTTTGATATTTAAATTCAAGAGGATCTTGTGTTTAAGTTTTTCCTCCTTAGGTTGTTTGAAGACCTGATTTCCACGACATAAATCTGCACTCTCCTCACCAACGTCTTCCCTATGTGCACCCTTAATCCAACTTACTGACTGAAGTTGATTCTAGACCTCAAATTCTTGTGCATGTTAGTCCAGATTTCTGAGTTAGAACGTTATTATCATTGAGTTTGCACCCATTTGACCTCTTTAAAACCAACCATGAAATACAAAATGATAGGTACTAGGCTTACCTTCAACGCAATCTGAAGGTGACTTCTAGTGCTAAATTTTTTGGCATCGTTTCCAGGGAACGAATTGAAGACTTTTCCCTAGGATAGAATGACAACGAACTTCTGATTTTGAAGGTGCATCAGATATTAGAAACTTTGAAGATTGTGCTTGCACCTGGAAACTCCACTGTGGCGAATCCATTGAGGCGACTCCACTATTTCAGTGTGGCTGCTTCTGGCTACAACTACGACCCCATGGGAGAAAACAATGATCAGATATGGTCTTTGATGGTGAACAAAAACTAGACACACTCAGACTGCATATCATTCACCTGGAGAATCCATGGTTGAAGAATCGATTGGTGACTCCACTGGTTCGATATGGAAGCCATTTTGGCTTGAAGGTTTTCTCCTTTTGACTTTTCTATTGTTTCTCATTTTCTAATGTTGTCCCTTCTATGGATGAATGGGGTGATTATTTTTCCATATTTAGAGAACATAAAGAGGAAAAACCTGCCCAACATCTCTGAGAGTTTCATGAACTCATGCATCAGTGGGAGATACATCATGAGGATGTATTAATGAAGATGTTCATGTTCTCATTGGATGAGGATGCCAATGAGTGGTATCAATCCTTGCCCCCTACTAACATCTCCTCTCTAGAACATTTTCATGCAGCTTTTAATAAGCATTGTCAAAGGTATTATTCTTATGTGTTAATATGTCATAATTGTTGTGAGGAGTGTAGAGATGGAATTCGGGACATAGTTCGTTCTTGCGAAAGTTGTGAGGATGAGGGACATCCCCTAGAGGAGCTGATGGAAATGGTAAAATCACTTTATGCAAGAATGGAAAAATTGGAGGCAGATTGGGCTTGCTTATCTTATGAAGAGTGCAAGATACCAGATATATAAATATGCAGAACATAAATGAAATTCTAGAAATGATAGAATAACAGTAAAATATCCAGCATAATCTTCACAATACATAGAAATGATATACGAAATAGCAACAGAAACAACACTTTGATTCAGATAGAAATGTTCACAGGCCTCTTCGAGGGGGCAACCTCTAGTCGAGCAGCGCTCTGTTACAATAATATCCAAGCTAGGGTTTTCATACCCTTGACCCTTATTTATACTAAATGTGTCTATTAAGAGAAGCATCTAGAGGAAGATCCTTCTAGAAGTGGAAGCTTCTATTAGGTATTCTTACATCTGCCTTATTCTATTTTATTGAAAGGTCTTATTAATATTGACATTTATTACATCTGAATACATTGATATACCTATGTGTGGGTTAGGACCTTAACATGTCTGCCCCCTTAAAAACAACCTTGTCCTCAAGACTTGAGATGTGGAAACTGCTGTAGAATGGTAGTTGGTTCCCAAGTGGAATCTGTTGGAGTCATATCTTTCCACTGTACTAGCACTTCCTTGATGGTTCTCTGATGTAGGCGACGCTCCCGCTGGTTCAAAACTGCTTCTAGTTGTAGCCAAATGGATCCTTCTCCAGCTAATTCTAGAAGGTTGGTTTGAATTTGTCACCTGGTTCCAATCACCTTCTTCAAGCATGAAACATGAAAAACAGGATGTAGCTTCGACTGGCTGGGCAGAGCTAACTAATATGCGACTTGTCCCACATGCTTGAGAACTGTGTAAGGGCCATAAAATTTGGGTGCTAGCTTCTGACACTGCTCGGCCTTTAGGGAAGTTTGCTTATATGGTTGCAGTCTCAGAAACACCTAATCCCCTTTGGCAAAGTGACGTTCAGAGTGACCTTGATCTGCTTGCTGCTTCATTCTATTCTGGGCCATGACCAAGTTCTCTTTAAGGGTACGAAGGATATCCTCTCGGACTGTAAGTGTTTGGTCAACCG
>JZKD02S1890014.1:112947-125091 GCA_000966675.3 Picea glauca
TTAGGTCTTCTTACATCCGCCTTATTCTATTTTATTGAAAGGTCTTATTAATATTGACCTTTATTACATCTGAATACATTGATCTACCTATGTGCAGGTTAGGACCTTAACAAAGAGGCAGAGGATATTCTAGTCCTCGAAACATATATTCTTGGTATCCCTACTTATGACGAAGAAGTGATTTTGGATACTGACCAAGAACGAAAAAATTGCGATGAATATCCCAGTGAAGATGACGAAGAGCGGAGCTCTCCCATGGTTCATGTTTATTATGATTGTGAATCTGATCCTTGGGAGAGCCATGAAGGAGAAGAGGAAGAGCCAGAGGGGAAGTTTACCTCCTATCCAGAGCTTGTCAATGAGAAACCATCGCCCCAGGGCTAGTCAGCGTGCATCGACTATTCACCCACCTGTGCTTATCAGAGATATTCATCCCTATGTGAGCAACTGTGGAGTAGAACGGGCTGTCTATTACAAATTTTCTAGAGTTTTCCACTCATTCTATGAGCCTGTCAATGAGTATTTGAAGTTGCATTTCCTTCATATCTTGGAGCGGCCCAACTTTATCTCAACTTCAGCCTTTAGAGAGAAGTTGAAGGATGTAACCGTTCTTCTGTCACGGTTTCATTATTTTCTATTGATCACTGACATAGTAAATGGTCTTCCAGCCAGGAAGTTACTTGAATGGCTATGGTGGAAGTTTGTTTTAACCTAGAACCATGTAAAATAAATTAGTTTAGGACTATACATAAATAAGTTCCTATGGAGCCCATGTGTGTTTATTTTCATTTTTTTTACTTATTGACCTGTATTCCTCAGCACGGTGTTTTGAGCTAGACTCCATAGCCCAATGCAGAAGGCGAATGGAACTACTTGTTCTTGGAAGATCGCAGGGAGCATGAAATCCCCTGTGGAGCCAAATGTTATCACATATAGTTGTCAAGGGCAGCAGGTCATCCAAGTTTGTGGTATGCACAAGAAGCATCCGAGCGCAGCATGCAGAGAAACTCATTTCGATCTTAAAATACAAACAGGCAGGCTCAATTTTGCAATGGTGGAGATCCCATGTGAGGATCATATTAGCGGCCCCAGGGTATTCATAGTTTCATAATTGCACGAAGTATAGCACAGAAGTCCCGAAGTATATCTCGGCCATATGAATCCAGATTGCCACACGTCATCAGATCTGTCACTCCGAGAGGTATTATTGTTCAACGTCAAAATTAGTGTTCCCTCCCAGGGCACAGTTTGGAGGAATCTAAAGTTGGTAGGCAGTTAATCTTGGTAGTAGCGCTAAATCTAGCAAGTCTTCCCAGATCGCAGACCACATTCAGATCAATGACCATGCTTCATTGCGGGGACACAACTTGCTCAATCAATAAAATTATTGAGCGGTCCCGCAATTGAAACTGTGGTTTGGTGAAAGTGATATGTGGAAGAAGGTGGTGGATTGTGGGCCCAAAAGTGATGTGATTTCAAACCTCTTTTGACGGCCCCACAATCACGTGCTCATATAGTGTCCAATCCGATAGTAGCGCGTGGCTGCCCCCTAGGCACTAAGCCTCGTCCCGATCTCGAGGGTTTATTTAATGAAGGTGAGGAAGGTTGGTGAAACCTCGTCTCACCACTTAAATGGAAAGACAGAAGGACTGTTAGAAATATGACTCTTCTATTGGTCCCTACTGAAGCACGATTGCGTCCGACAGAAGCTCGCGTCTGAAAAAACATTGCATGTGCAGTCTGTCAGAGAACATGCAGATGTAAGGGCTTGAGTGTAATGACTTAGGAATGCCTTCGCTAGCAGTGGCGAATTGTTCTAAGTATATAGGAGTCATTTTGATATTTTTTTAGGGTCGAATGTTTGAGCTAAGATCCCTTCTATTGTAATATTTTTATGAAGAATGTTGGTTCTCTGGTTATGTATTTGTTTTTGATACATCTTGGTTAATCTAAGTCAGTTTTCTTACTCCATCTTTTTTTCCTCTGATACTGAGAGATTTCATGAATGACTAATTCACATGAATTGTTGTAACTATGTTATGATGATGTTTGATTATAGTTTTGATATAATTTCTTTCAGTTTCTTTGAGATTTGAATTCAAGAGGATCTCGTGTTTAAGTTTTTCCTCCTTACGCTGCTAGAAGACCTGATGTCCATGACAAACCTATACACTCTCCTCACCAAATTCTTCCCTCTATTCACCATTACTCTAACTTACTAACTGAAGTTGATTCTAGACCTCAAATGCTTGTGCATGCTAGTCCAGATTTCTAAGTTAGAACCTTATTATCATTGAGTATGTGCCCATTTGACCTCTTTAAAACCAACTGTGACATATAAACTCATGGGTACTGGGCTTACCTTCAACGCAATTTGAAGGTGACTTCTAGTTCTAACAAGTGGTATAGAATTTTAAACCAAAAATTTGAATTTCATGAAGGAAAACACGAATTTTATCCAAGGGCCCACATTTTCCCATCAATTTTGATAAATGATGATTTAAGTGTTGATCTTGCAGAGGCCATAACTTGAGCTCTGGGTGTCGGAATCGTGAAAAATTTATATCATTGGAAAGGTGATTTGACATAGAATATGGTGGTATATGTTTCAAGTGATTAAATTTGATACATTTTTAATGGGACTCAGTAGGGACCAAGTCAAATTTCAAAGGAAATCATAAGTAAAGAAGGTCGGATTTCAAGGGAGGATGAAGTGTTTTGGTGATGTGTTCTAAGGTATGTTATTTTCAGGTCATCTTACCATTTTTTCTATAATGTTTTTTCTAGAACAATTCATATGGTGAAATTAATATGGTATTGAGAAGACATATCAAGGTACCTGTGGTAAATATTTCATCTCTTGATTCGCTATAATTATGGAGATACACTCTGTGGAAGATAGGGTTTGTGACCAGTCCTGAAGCTAGTCAATAAACAGGTGTTCTGGGTACAAAAATCATAACTTATTCATAGAGAATCGAAATGAAGTGGGACAAATTTCATTGGAAATAGTACAAAATTTAGTTTCTTGTGTGAGATTTTCATAATTGGATGTTAAATATTGAGTGCGAGGCATTATGTGCAAGTTCACTCTTCTGAATAGACCAGAATTGAATAAAGTCTACCATTCTTTCTATAACTTCTTTTTGGGGAGGATTCAAGGAGTGAAACTTGGAGGATTTTCAGAGAATACATTGAGTAATATTATCTATAGGATTAGAGTACTCCAAGAATTGAAGAATTGTAGAAATTGAAGATGTCCCAAGAAACATTATCAGGTTCTATGTGATGATTAGTTGATGGTGATGATTTAATGTAAAGTTTTATTATCTCTCATATATTCTTGGGTGGAAGGAAGGGGAAAATATGGAGAGTTAAAATCTCTCTTGATATTGGAGGATTATATATTCCTCTTGGAGTTTTATCCCTCCCTTTACATTTGGAAGATGTAGCTACCTTTGGAAGTCATTAATTCCCTTGAACAATAACTATTGATTATTTCTCATATATTGTGCATGTTGTATTGTGGTGTATTGGTGTAAATCTTATACTATTATTCATTGCTCATTGTATATAATTGAATTTTTTAAGTATAAGTTGAAAAAGGTTTTAAATTGTACTTGATACTGATTCACCCCCTCTCATTATCAACAATTGGTATCAGAGCAGGTTACCTTCAGTACAGTTTAACCATTGGAAGGAAGATCCTAATAAGAAATGGAAGACAAAATTTCAAATGGGATTCCACCATTTGATCAGAGAAATTTTGAATACTGGAGTAATAGAATGGAAACTTACTTGAAATCTCTTGGGGAAGATGTTTGGTTCTCAGTTGCTTCAGGATACAATGCTTTGAAGAAACCAAAGAATGCAGCTCAGAAGGAAGCAAAAAGGAACAACAAATTGGCAATAGATACCATCCTAGATGGATTGACAATTTCAGTGAAATCCAAGGTGGGATCATGTGCATCATCAAAGAGATTTGGGACAAGCTACAAGACCTTTACGTAAGGGAAGAAGCAAAAGAAGAAGAAGAAGAAGTTGAAGAAAATTACAACATCTCAGATTTCAAAGAAGAAAATAGAGGTCAGTTCTTTTGCTTTAATTGTGAAGGAGTAGGTCATGTTGAATTTGAATGTCCTCATCCAAGGATTGAAAGAAATGGCACTGAAGAAGAAAAAGTCAATGAAGAAAAAGAAAATCATGAAGAAAAAATTACTCAACAAGAAGATGATAATATTAAAAAATTAAAGCATGTTGAGATTGAAAATAGAAAGCTCAAAGACACGCAAAGAAAACTAAGAAGTGAATTGGGTAGTTGTGAAAAGACATTTGTAAGATTGAATAAACGATTAGAATACTTTGAGAAACGAAGAGAAGAAACCATTTCCTTGAAAACTCTACTCGAATAAGAAAGAAGAATAGGAGAAGTAAGGAATGTCCAAATGATGAAGAAATAAAAAGTTTGTGAGAAACTTGAACAAGAAGTTGTCTCATTGAGGAAGAGCTTAAGAAACTCTCAAGTGCCAAAAGACTTAACACATCTTGGATGCATAGGTGAAACTTCATACAAAGAAGATGAAAATACCAACAAGAAGGTTTAAGAAAGAGCTACACAGACAATTGATGAGAAGTGAACCAGGATACCGGAAAGAAGGAATGATTACAAAAGAGATGAATATCCAAGAAGACCTCCTACCTTTAGGAATCAAAGAAGATTCAATCAGTATGAAGGAAACTACATAAGAATAGATCATGAACCCAGATGGACTACATCACAAAGAAGCCCACTTAATCCAAGGTATCAAAATTTCTTTCTTGGCAATTGTTATACTTGCAAAAATTTTGGGCATAAGGCAATTAATTGCAGAATCAATGAAAGGAACAAATATGCAGGAAACATGAATGGTGTAAATAGAATATACGGAAATTATTGTGGATTTGTCAACAAAAGTTATAATTCGTTTTCCCTATTGATGGACAAAAGTATTGTATGCTACAAATGTAATTATCTTGGACACAAAGCACAAGATTGCAGATATATGAATGAATATGTCTCTGTTCCAACCATGGTATGGAGAAGGAAAGAGATTCCGAACAATGAAGATTGTCGAATAGCATTAACCATTGAACAATGTAAAGAATAATATGAATGGTATATAGACAGTGGATGTTCTTCACACATGACCGGGGATCAAGACAAATTCATCAGCTTGAAGAGAAAGGGTGGCAATGTTGCATTTGGAGATGAATCATCTGCCAAAATACTTGGAGAAGGTGTAGTATAACTTGGAAGAAAAAATGTAAAAGAAAATAATGTCCTATTGGTTGAAGACTTGAATCATAATCTACTAAGTGTTAGTAAAATGTGTGATCAACGATGTAAAATCAAAGAAAATAACTCAGGAAGATTGGTTTCAACTACAACAAGAAGACCAAAAAACATATACATCCTAGACATGAAGAAGAGAGAGAAGACATAAGCCACACAAAATGATTCCAAGGAAGAAAAAGTCCCAAAAGACCAAAAATAAGGATGAAGTACTATTGAGTGCCATATGTTCAGGGGGAGCAGCCCCAAAGAAGAGAGTTGCCTTTTGCCATTAAACTCAGGGGGAGAAGCCCTACCCTTTGCCATTGATGTCAAAGGGGGAGAGAAATTGGGATCATGATGATGGGGGGAGAATGAGTGTTTCCATCAATGACAAAGGGGGAGATTGTTGGAAGATTGGTTGTTGTCATTGATGTCAACCTTAGTCATGGGTTTTGGACCACAAGATTGATGAGGGTATTTAGACATGAAGGAAAATGCACATGTAGATACAAGACCCATGGATGGATAGTATACATCATGTTGTTTCCGTTGGTATGTGGCACATCACGTGGATCCTCATGGTTGAAGAGAAATTAATTTTTGAAGATGACAAAGTGAATTGAAGAAGGAAGTACATGTAGGCCCTGAAGATAATTAAAGAAAATAATTAAAAAATAAGAAATTGTCAGGTCGGCCTTAATGTTAAAAGGAAGTGACAAATGGTATAAATAAATATCATTATACATTCATTTTATACACAAGTCGAATTTCAGAGGAAATCAGAAGTAAAGAAGGCTGGATTTCAAGGGAGGATGAAGTGTTTTGGTGATGTGTTCTAAGGTATGTTATTTTCAGGTCATATTACCATTTTTTCTATAACGTTTTTTCTAGAATGATTCATATGATGATGTTGATAAGGTATTGAGAAGACATATCAAGGTTCCTGTGGTAAAATTTTCAGCTCTTGATTCGCTATAATTATGGAGATACACTCTGTGGAAGATAGGGTTTGTGACCAGTCCTGAAGCTAGTCAATAAACACGTGTTCCGGGTAAAACAATCATAACATCTTCATATAGAATCCAAATGAAGTGGGGAAATTTTCATTGGAAATAGTACAAAATGTAGTTTCTTATGTGAGAGTTTCAGAATCAGATGTTAAATATTGAGCGCGAGGAATTCTGTGCAAGTTCACTCTCCTGAATAGACCAGAATTGAATAAAGTCTACTATTCTTTCTATAACTTCCTTTTGGGGAGGATTCAAGGAGTGAAACTTGGAGGAGTTTCAAAGAATACATTGATTAATATTATCTATAGGATCAGAGTACTCCAAGAATTGAATTCACTCAACGATTAGAATCCAAGATATTCAAAGATATATCTTTTAACCAAAGAGGAGAACCACCTCTCTAAAACCGAAGGGGGACTAATTTCCTCATGAGGTTGTCATTTCGGTCCTGATGGATTCAAGCATCAACACTCATGAACATGAGTTTATTTTTCATTTAAAAAAAACCATTTTTAAAAGATCAAGAATTGTCACTACCAACTATAAAGTTTGAAAATTAATATATTTATGATTCATGGACTTGAGATTATAAGTTTGTTTGCTTACAAGTTTGCAATATGTTTTTTAATAAGTCTATGTGTGTGTGTGTGTGTGTGTGTGTGTGTGTGTGTGTGTATTATGATGATGATGATGATGATTTAGTAATTTTGAGGCATCCTCTTTTTTATATTATAATTGTCTTGAAAGTAGTACTTTAAGGTGGACTCAAGTGTCATCCATAAACTTTGAGTGATTTGGTGCCTTGTCCATCAACCATCTGTGCCCAACAAGTGCACCCAAGTATGTCCAGTGCATTGGCAATTAGTTTAACTTTACCAATGTTGAATGAAATGTATACCCTACCTATAAATTTAGGTAGTGAGAACCATTCATTTCTTATGTATTTAGAACTTAGTAATATTTTCCACCATAAGATATTTGTTAATGCATACCACAAGTATTTGTAATAACTTTAGAAAAAAATCATACATTCATAGACATAAAATTCATACATTTATCAACATAAAATGCATAAAAAATGAGATGAACATAAAAAATGTGCCATGAAATGTGTGTTTGTGTATTCAACATCGTCTAAATTGTACATTTTAAAAAAAATGGCACCCTGTGCCCAATATACAAAACAACAAGTGCCCTAACATGGAAAACAACCATATGGTGGCCTATATACACAATGACAGTAATTGGTCAATCATTGACCACTGCCACCATCACCATCCTTAGGAGCATCATGGAAATATATCTTTCTTCTCTTTCTTAAGGAATCACCTTGAGTGGTTCTGGGTCTAGGTGTGCTTCGTCGCTTTGGAGACTGCACAAAGAAAAAACATTGTTATAATTTTTTTTCCTCAATGAATTGAAATACATACAAAATGATACTTTGTAATTTAACCTAAGACAACTCACCACATATGGTATTGATAATAAAGAGTGTGTTACCCTACTTTGTAACCCCAATCTCTCAATGATGCCACCCTTTTTCATTTACAAGGACCAAATACTGAAAATTAAACAAATATGTGTAAAATAAAATTCATGATACACAAAAAAATATCATCGACAAATTATCTCACCGTGAGTATCTCAGGCCTCGATGGAGAGTTGCTGGCAGGTGGATTTATTAGCTATAGAACCTACTCCAAGGTAACATCTACTATGGTATCCTCGGTGGATGGGGTCGATGGAAATGGTGGTGGGGGTGGGTGGCATATGGGTGAATCCATTATGGATGGATGCAATGGAAGAGGTGGTGTAGATAGGTGGCCTATAGGGGAATCCATTGGTGATGCATGGAATAAGGAAGATGTTGGGGGTGGGAAGCGATGGACCCCCAAAAGATAAAAAAAAGTGACAAGAACTCCCTTGGCCTAGAGTAATTTATCCTAGAAGAAGAAACCAGGTGTTAAGGGAGTGAAGTAGTACTATAACTAGTGAATATGTATGCATCTTGCATACATATTAAAAATATTCAACTATTAGTACCAAAAAGTAAAATTCAAAAACATAAATACAACGAATTTGAGATTTGAATGATATTTAAATCTACACATGATACATGTTATGCATGTGACTTGTCCATCCTAGATGGAAATTCCTCGATATCGCATGGTCCCACATCCTGTAGAAACACAAGAACATTAAAAATTTGAGGATGCCATAAAATAAAGAAATGACTATGGTGAATTTATCAAATTCAACACACACCTGTGTATGGGGTATGCCCAATGAGCATGCTTCGTCTACTTCTACATCAGTGGTGGAGATAGGAACTGATGCATCCATGGGCATAGAGGTTCTTCTACATTGATGTAACAACCACAAAACAACATACACTAAAATATCGATAAAAATACATAGAATACAAAACAAATGTATAACAATTAAGAACATAGTGATGGTTAAGATACTAACCTCCTCCATGAAGCTATGTTGTCTACTAGCCTCCATAGTCTCATAGTAGATCTGCCCGCAATGTGAGCATCGATGAGGTTCACGTGTCGTCTCCTCACTAAACTCTATTGTACAGGGTGAAGCTCCGACCCCTCTATCAATTTCATCGGTAGTCACCTCCTGTTGAGATAGTGCAACAAAGATACCATGTTTCACTAGGCTATGAGTCAATGATGAAATAGCTCGTTGTACCTATTGCAATCTCTCTGCAACAAAAGGATGTCATGCAGGGGAATCAAGCTTTTTTTCTGGGGGGATAAGGACCTAACATGGGATCGCGCCTAAAATTCTCTCGGTCCTGTGTGGACCCTTGAGACACCCCTTGGAACTCACCCATGTCAAAGTAGTTGACATGGTGACCCAAAATAAATTCCACCCATAATTTTCTCAAAAAATATAAGGGCACCTCCGTATTATTGTAGGGAGGTTTATCAAAAACCATATACCACCTATCCATCTAGTTTTGACTAATATGTGGACAGATACATCAGTAAATACAAATGTGTTTTTTTTTTTCAAAGGTAGTTCTTTTCCATTTCAAGGATCCCTAAAAATAGACAATACTATTTTTTTTGAAATACCCAAGTCTCTAACTTGGTTTCTATCCAATCCAGTGTTGTAGTACTAAAACAATCTTTTCCTATACTCAGAAATATAATCCAATTCCCCTTGGGCACTTGAAATGGACCTCACAATGGCGTCCAAAGAAGTAGCCAAGGACACTCTGCTTTGTTTTCTGGTGCCCCTTAACTTATCTAAAATTGTTCTTAATGTATTCAACCCCTCTTCAATTTTGATTTTTAGATTGGGTGGTTGTGGTGGGTTGGG
This sequence comes from Picea glauca, assembly GCA_000966675.3. Classification (NCBI taxonomy): domain Eukaryota; kingdom Viridiplantae; phylum Streptophyta; class Pinopsida; order Pinales; family Pinaceae; genus Picea; species Picea glauca. The sequence continues at coordinate 122,611 of JZKD02S1890014.1, forward strand.
GTTTTTCTCTCCTTGGTCTGTTGGTGGGCGGTTTACATTATCACTGGGTTCAATTTCATAATATATGTTGTAGTTTAATAAGGAAATTTAATAAGTGGACTTATGACTAAGGTATTACAAACAACAATGTCATTTTATCCCAATAAAATCGTTAACATAATTTTGTGTAAAACAAAGAAAAATTGTGTGTTATCTTTACAATGAACTTGAAAAAAACCTATACAAGATTGGTGAATTGTTGAGATATTTACATTCAATTATTAATTATGTGTAGTGAACCATGCTAATAAGTTTTCAATTCCATTGGGATTTACATGCATAACCTATGACTAATATTTTAAATTTTTTTCAAAACCAAGAAAGGAAATGACAAAAATTCAACCATACCTTTCTTGTGATGGAGATGGTGGAAAGATTATGGGATTTTCTCCTTATTTACTTTTCCTTTTTTTCTTTCTCAATGAAGTAAATTTGCAAGGCTCTATGTGCAAATGAGCACAAAACATTCCCATAGTCCATAAAAAATGGGCACAACAGAAACATGTGTGCATTCTTGTTAGGAACACAAATGCGTTCTTAAGAACATGCATGTGTTCCTAAGAATGTGTGCACGTTACCGCTGATGAACCTATGTGGAAAGATTGTTGGAGGTTCAGGCCTTGCCAAACCTATAGGATTATGAACATGTGCACGTTCCTAAGAGCGTGCACGTGTTCCTACTGGCCCCTTGCCACTTTGTTGGCCACCAGCTTACACTATGACTAAATCCAATATGACTAAACCCAATATGTCTAAACCTCCTTACACGAACCTCGCAATGTGATGCTCATGACCATACCTCACTATGTGGCAAACGTTTTCCTTTACCACATTGTGATGAACATTTTCTAATGCCACAATGTGACAAACATTTCCCCATCCTTGCATTATGACAATCACTTATCGATGACACAATATGTCGAACATCTCCCAATGACTCATTGTGATGAACATTTCCCAACATCGTAATATGTCTACTATCTCTTGTCGTCACATTGTGACAAACATTTCTAAACGTCGCAATGTCACTTACCTTGCCCATTATGACTAAACCTAGAAATTTCCTTACACGAACCTAGAAATGTGAACCTGATGACCAAACCTCAGTATGTGAGAATTTTGTCCCTTGCCACCTTGTGACAGTGAATAACATTTCCCAACATCACAATGTAACAAACATTCCCCTATCATGACATTGTCACAAACACTTATTGACGTCACAATGCGTCGAATGTTTCCCAACATTGCATTGTGTTTAAAATTCACCAACATTGCATTGTGACGACAATTTCCTGATGTCCCAATGTGACGACCATGTCCCAATGTCACATTGTGATGAACATTTCCCAATGTCACATTGTGACGAACATTTCTTGATGTCGTGATGTGACAAACAAGTCCCAATGTTGCATTGTGATGGACATTTCACAACATTGGAATGTGACAAATATTTCAAAACATCGCATTGTGATGAACATTTCCCAATGTCGCAACGTCATGAACATTTCCCAAAATCACAATGTCATGAACATTTTCCAACGTCGCATTGTCACAAACATGTCCCAACATCGTAATGTCACAAACATTGCCCAATTTCGCATTGTGATGAACATATCTCAATATGAGACTAACAAATCTAAGTTTTAGAGAATCACCATGCTAAACCATAGGTGATCTGAAAATCTTTAGACACTACTTATTTCTTTACATATATACATGCATTATCTAACTTGATCCAAAATAATTTACTAATCGTATTGGGGTGGTTTGCAGAATTTGGACGATCTGATTTTTACCCAAAAACTAATAAACCAAATATTAACTTGCTTGATTATGGTGAGATGACACAACAAAAAATAAAAGAACTCAAATTACATACTTTTGTTTCATCTTTAAGTTCCATTCATTCCAATGAAAACTGCCTTCTTCGTCTCAATATAAAAAACACATGTAAAATGACTCACATATTCCAATTTAATGGATTCTCATAAATTACATTACTCAAAACAAGAAAATGACTTCACCATTTAAATCCTTGTGAAATTATGAAACTTTTGACTATAAAGTCGACCAATTTCCAAACTAGTTCAATTTCATGCTCTTTGGCATGCAAAACAATGTATTAAATTCCTATTAATGAAAAACTAAGTAAAATGTTTTACAATGACCTCAAATAAAAAAACAAACCTCATGTTCATGATCCCTGCAAAAAAACATGCACAATTGATATAAAATACTTCAAATTTCGTCAAGGCACCATTTGGCACACTTTACGGTGTAACACCAAACTTAGATTGTACTTGAACGTACTTCCATACCATTTGTACAGTCTCAGGATCCATGCCCTATCTAAAAATCCATGCACCTCTAAATATATGCATAGGGATGTGTGTAATCTCAGGATGTGTTCCAGAGTATTGGGATATGTTCCCATTAAATAGG
>JZKD02S1890014.1:139242-152578 GCA_000966675.3 Picea glauca
ATTGCCTTCCATCCCCACTAACTTTGCATCCTTCCTAATATACATTAACTATGCTCTTACTAGTGACAATTGAACACACTGGTATGAAAGAATTGGCACTCGATCCTCCGCCATATACAAATTAACTATCAGACTCCGACATTGTACCCTCTTATGTGTTACACATTATGCATTCAAATGTTCTAAGATACAAAATTTGGTTGTCAAGGCCTCGCGTCTTCTGGGGAGACCTTGTCACCCTATTTTGGATCCTTGCATTGGTGGGTTCATGAAATATACAACTCCTAGTCATTGTTTCATGTTCTTCCCATCTTCGTACTTCTTTCCAGATATGCAACACCAAAGGTTTAATACTAAAACGACATCATGAAACAACTGTGAATATCGTCATTAATAAGAAAAAGTCTCGAGAACCAACCATCCCTACATAATTTTTCCAGAAACATGCAAAGAAGATCTTTCCAGGTAATGGAAAGGCTATTACAAATTTCAATATATTAGCAAAAAAAAGTCCCAGCCAACATTTCCCTATTCCATACTTGGACATTTTTTCGATTGTGGGTTCCCAGATTGACGGCCTCAAAATTGTGTTTTGAATATTTCACGAGTTGCAAAGAGTGCCCGGAGCTCCGCAATATAAAATTTGTCTGCAAGAATGTATAAAAACTCTTAATTTTTCCTCTTTTCCCCCCCTCTATTATCCCTTTGTGGTTTTATATTTAGTCGCATATATATTATGACGGCCTCATGGATTCAGAAATTGGCAAATATTTATCTATATCTTCACACCATGATCCCGACCACCCGCGGTCCTTTTCAATACTTATTCGATTATCTAATCACCAGGTCCCAGGTTTGTGGTATCCAACACTTATGTCCCCTGTTCCATCATATACATCTTGCAGCCAAAGAACTTTCGTGATGTGCAAATTATTCTTTTACTAGTGAGAACTCACTATGGATTCAAAAGGATTGGAATTAATAAACGAAGATTAGATGTTGCTTATGGATTTCAATGAAATTTGCGAACCAAACAGGATCCTGTAAATTGGAATATGATCTGCATTTGGACCAAAAATAATCTATTAATATATATTAATATGAATACTATTGGAATAAATGTAAAGACTTTCTCTTAATTTTTCCTCTTTTCTCCCCCTCTATTATCCCTTTGTGGTTCTATATTTAGTCGCATCTATATGATCACGACCTCCTGGATTCGCAAATTGGCAACTCTTTATCTATATCTTCACACCATGATCCCGACCGACCACAGTCCCTTTCAATACTTAGTCAATTATCTGATCATTGGGTTCCAGGTTTGTGGTATCCAACACTTATGTCCCCTATTCCATCATATACATCTTGCACCCAAAGAAATTTTGTGATATGCAATTTATACTTTTACTAGTGAGAACTCACCAGGGGTTCGAAAGGATTGGCATTAATAAACAAATAGTAGATGTTCTTTCGTGAGACACTTAGCCCTTTTTCCCTTGTCTTCTTCTCGTGTATTATGTCTTTCTAATTATATACTTAGTCTCCTTTCTATGATCGTGGGTTCCAGCATTGGTGGGCTGAAATATCTTCATCTCCATCTATATCCTCACATGACGAATCCGACCAACCATTGTTCCTTTCCATACTTAGCCAATTTTATACCCACAGTTGCCGGGTTGACGCTTTCGAACTTTGTTTCTTCTTGTTCCTTCATATACATCTTGCACTCAAAAATTTTGTGATCTACAATTCCACCGCAGACTCAGCCCTTTTTCCCTTTTCTTCTTCCCATGTATTATCACTCTTGTTATATACTTAGTGGCCTTTCTATGATCACGAGTTCCAGCATTGGCGGGCTGACATATCTTCATCTCCATCTATATCCTCACATGACGAATCCAACTGACCATTGATCCTTTCCATACTTAGCCAATTTTATGGCCTCGGTTGTCAGGTGCGGGCTGACATATATTCATTTCCATCTATATCCTCACATGACGAATCTGAATGACCGGTGTTCCTTTTGATACTTAGCCAATTTTATGTATGCGGTTTCTGGGTTGGCACTTTCGAACTCTTCTTCTTCTTATTGCATCATCTACATCTTGCACTCAAAGTTTTTGTGATCTACAATTCCACCGCGGACTCCTTAGCCCTTTTTCCCTTTTATTATTCTCATGTATTATCACTTTCTAGTTATATACTTATTGGTATTTCTATGATTGCGGGTTCCAGCATTGGCAGGTTGACATATCTTCATCTCCATATATATCCTCGCATGACGAATCTGATTGACCGTTGTTCCTTTCCATACTTATCCAATTTTATGGCTACGGTTGTCGGGTTGGCGCTTTCGAACTCTGTTGCTTCTTGTTTCATGATATACATCTTGCACTCAAAAATTATGTGATCTACAATTCCATATTGGACTCCTTGAAATTGCAAGCTTCACTCTACCACGATTCAAAAATGTTTCAAAGTATCTGTCGTTGCCTTCCATCCCCACTAACTTCATGTCCTTCCTAATATACATTAGTTATGCTCTTACTAGTGACAACTAAACACACTTGTACGAAACAGTTGTCATCCGACCCTCCGCAATATAAATCATCCCCTCTTTCGTGTTACAGATTATGCATTCAAATGTTCTAAGCGATAAAATTTGACCGTCGGGGCCTCGCCTCTTCTAAGGATACCTTGTCCCCCTATTTTGGATCCTCATGTTGACGGGTTCATGAAATATCCAATTCTTGGTCACTATTTCGGGTTGGCGCTTTCGAACTCTGTTGCTTCTTATTCCCATGATATACATCTTGCACTCATAATTTCTGTGATCTACAATTACACCGCAAACTCCTTATCCCTTTTTCCCTTAGTCGCCTTTCTATGATCGCGATTTCCAGCATTGGCGGGCTGACATATCTTCATATCCATCTATATCCTCACATGAAAAATCTGACTGACCGTTATTCCTTTCCATACTTATCCAATTTTATGGCCGCGAATGTCGGGTTGGCGCTTTCGAACTCTGTTGCTTCTTATTCCATGATATACATATTGCACTCAAAACTTTTGTGATCTACAATTCCACCGAGGACTCCTCGAATTCCATACTTAATCCACTTTTTTCAATTGCGGGTTCCCATATAGGTGGCCTCACGTTTGCACCTCAATTTTTTTGTGTCCTACAAACATTACCCGGTCTTACGCGATATACAAATCGTACCCTCTTTGTTTTTACGCGTATTTCACTCAAAAAGTTCCGAGACATCCAATTTGACCCTCGCGCCCTCACCTCGAATAGTTGCACCTTGTAACCCTATTTTGAATGCCACCTGACTGCTTTCCATAATCAGACACTCCTTAACTGCTCTTTCCCATCCCCGTGACCTCCGTACTTATTTCTTAATATGCAATTAGAAACCTTTCATGCTAATAGCTCACCATGCAGGAACCGTCAACATTGTCATTAATGAGTGAAATGCTCGAGGATATCTCCCATTAATACACATTAAACCAAGATCTGCAAAGAGTTATATTGTCCCTTCTGATTGTTCATCTCAAACATGGGTTGTCGCGTTGGCCCATTCAAGAAATCTACAATTCTTAATCTCTCATTGTCGTATCCTCCATGTTCGCATTTCTATGTGTAAAATTACTAGTCTTTAATGTTAACAACGCATCATGCAACAACCGTCGAAATTGTCATTAATGAGAAAAAGTCTCAAGGAGATCTGCCATTGACATGTATTTGGACCAATATTTGCACAACGTTATATTATCCCTTCCAAATTTTCATTTCATTCATCGTCTGGAGAAAACAAACGTTTTTGTAAACTTATGGCATCAGGTCGACATCAGTTTTGTGGAGATACAGTAAATATCTTCAGACATCAGGACCAGAACTTCTAGTGGTTCAGGGCATACTTTTACCATTCATCCCATTTCGCCCAGAATGAAGTGATTTGGACCTTTGGAATCGCTCACGCAGGTTGTTTCCCTGAGGCTTTTTACTGTAATGAGGTGGTCTCTTAGTGCATTGAAAAATATATTCCAAGACAAAGAATTATTCCACTGCACGACCATTCTCCTATTTCTTTATCACCTCAGGTCTTCCTCAAGATGTTAAAATTTCCCAAGCCAACATTGACCTTCAGAGGACAAGACTGCAAGCATTTCCTAGAAAAACATGATAATAGGTTGGAAATCTTATCTGAGTTCCTCGAAGACTCGACAACATTTTCTGAAGATATCAGAAAGTTGTAGGTAAGTTCCTTTAGAAATCCATTCCGGGAAATTGCTTGGTTGTTTATAAGAATAAAGGGAAAGGCATCCATGACAAGCATTTCCTGTATAATTATTTATATTTTGTACTTCACAGTCAAGGAACAATTCGTTTTCGATTGGGGGAAGCTAATTTCCATTTAAATATGTTCCCAGTTGTCACGATTCAAAGAATCGAATAAATTTTATATGTCATCCTACTTGATTTTCGCAATAGTGCATTGTTGTCTATTTCCAAAACTATCTCTTTCCAAGAAAATGAATTGTGGAATCCACCCAATAACATTCTGGTACAAGGCCCTGTGGAGGCACAAGGCCTCCCATTGTTTTTATGATTTTTTTAATGACTTTGTCTCAGTTTTCAAAGATTTATTATTAAAAGGATTCTTTGCGGATGTCTAGCTAGGCAACCAAGTTTTTGAAAAGGAAGGGCACACTTGAACAAAATGAAAATCACAGTTTACTGATGGTATTTGGATCCATGGAAAACCCTTCTTTCCTTCCATGCCACATCACAAACAAGATGTTTGTTGCAAAAATAGCAATGCAATACAACCATTGGTTGCATTTTTTCCATGACAAGAAAAAAAAAAGTTCATTCCTCTGCCCTCGAAAGTCAGGGATTTCTTGTGTAGAAACGTCAACAAGATTGACAAATTCGCATGCCATTTCAAGAAATTGAACCTAACATATGTTGAAAGGCTAAAAGGGTTCGACCCTAATGGGATTTTTCTAGAAAATTTACTAGAAGTTGGCTTTAGCATATCTTTTATCCATAGAGGCCTGACTGAAGATAGGGACAGTGAGGACAACAATCCTTCTTCTAGTGATTGCGACACAGAGACATTTCAAAGTGCCACTAAATTGTACAGACAACAGGGAAAAATATCTCATGATAAGAGTGCCCAGTCCCCCACAAACACTCCCAAGAGAACAAAATCACGGAGCATTGCTTCAACGACCCACCCCAATAAGAAAGAAACCTAGAAATATTCAAATGGAGGAGGAGATAAGAACCCTCCTCGCATAAAAATTGATAGTTCTCACAAAGTTCCACTGATGAAGAAGAGAAAAAAAAATGTAGGGTGGGCAGACTAACCCAAAATTGAAAGTGAACAGATGAAACTTGAAAGTGGAACTGAGCACATGCACAAATTTGGTCTGTCCGCAATGGAAATAGATGAGACCAACATTTTTTACGAAGATGAATCCTTTGTATTCCAGAGCGTTGTTTTTGACAACCATTCTAAAAATATGGTCATTGAAAAGAGAGATGTAACAAATAGGAAAGGAAAATCTCGCACAAACATTAACTTTAGGGAAATGTGGTCATCCCAAATCTCCCTATTTCACCGTGTAACCGGTGATGCTCTTGATGATTCCATTGGAGGAATTGAAGCGGAGAATGCCAGACTGAAAGACCACGTCAAGGAATTTGAGGAGGCTTTCATTGCTACCCCGGAGTTTTCCAGTCCTTTCGCAAAAAACGTGCCTGCTACCACTGTAGCCAAGATAAAAGTATCCTCCACCATCCTTGCATCGTCTAGAGCCCTTGTAGATAATAACATCAAGAAAAAAATGCAGCTAGTTACTGAAACCTGGGAAACATCACAAAATATAGCTTCCTTCTGAAAGAGGGAAAATGATTTGCATGAACATTTGCAGGCGAATTTAAAAAATGATCAACGTTTATGTGGCCAGGTGTTGACCCCTTTTTCCAACCATGCTATCAATACCTCAGATCTGAAAATAAGACAAGATAATCTCCCCTCCCCAAAGCGGACCAAAAATTTAAAAGCATGCTGGCAAAAGAAAGTTAAGAACCTGGAGCTCATTATCGAATCATGTAAACAAGCCATATTAGAAAAGGAACAATTATTCACAAACCCAATCCAAATAGACTTAGCCGAAAGTACCAACAAGGTTCAAGACCCAAACTTAATTCTCAAATCCTTGTCAATGACCAAAGAAGCCTTCGATGAACAACTTGATATTTTAAAGGGGTTGTCTTTCGAAACTTTTTACGGCATCCTTGAATATTGTGTAGATTATGTCGAGAGCTGGGTACTGGACTATTCGACACACAATGAAGAAATTGAACAGAGTTTGCATGGTATTTCAATGGATCTAAGGAAATTAGAAAATGACCTTTTCGACATAGAAATCTAGGATGAAATCAATGTGGCCCCCATGAGAAGCTACATTGAAGAATGGTTCCAACAAAAATGATAGCAACAAAAACACATCGGCTTCATAGTAAGTTTATACTTGTTTTATTTATCAGTCCAGTTATTATACATGTTTAATTAGAAAACTCTAACCAAACACTCATAACTTCCAATCTCTTCATTTTAGGTCTTTCTCTCTACCGTCGCACACTTCTTCTTTCTACATTCCTAATTCTTGTACCTATTTATTTTTATGGTCCGCGGGAGCCCCAATCCCAGCCTATATGACAAACATATTTAAATTTTCAGAAATATGGAACAGATTCCAGAAATATGTGACGCAGCACCCCTACCTCAATAGGCTCTATGTGAGATCTCGGTCTAAGGATCGTTATTAATCTCCCCCAGTTGGAATATTCACACTTGTAACCACAGGTCATTCTAAAGTTATTCTTTTGTGAACAAGCACAAGGTGCAAACCTAAACTCCACGTGAGCAACTGATATGACCATGACCTTCACCCGAAAAGGTGTTTTGGGTTTCACAACTTCGTGATTCCTGTTGTGAGTCCCCCTAAATCCTTCAATCCCTAAAACCCCAAAATGGGCTAACGGGTCCTCATCTCCTCCCTTATTCCTCAACCATATGACCTTAGTCACGTCCTCGGGTCCACCTCCGAGCACGTCGAAATTTCACGACTCGGGAGTTCACGATGCAACCTCCTCTCCTTCTCCCGAAGTCTGAACTCGTGACTTATTTGTTGTGGATCGACGGTCCAGATATTTCTACAATCTGACGGCCCAAATCTTGTTGAGATTTCACGAATCAGGATTTCACGACTCTTGACTTCTTGTCACGACTTTCTCCACACTCCCGAATCCCGAAATGCCAAAATTTGAAGAACTAGATCAATGAATCTCGTCAGTCCAGATCTAACGACAACTATTCCTCCTGAGCTTGTGAGTGTTGACAAACACTTAGTCTTAACTCCTTCGCTGATCCATTGGATCCAACATTTCACGGTGAATCAGTGGGTTTCCCTCTGAGAACTTCGACCGTCCATTGAGTTCCTTAGCAACTCCTGGCCAAACAACTTGGAGTCTTTCCTCTTGAACTTGGTTTTCTACGAAGCCTCTGAGAGCCTTATACTTCCTTTGAACTCCATGAAGTCTCTATATCTCATGAGCTTATACTTCGCTTCAAACTCAAGATTTTTAAGGGATTCCTGCACGCACTTCTTGCAACTTCTCGATAATTTGTGATTATATGAACTTCTCAGTTCTGCACACTCCTTGTGAAAGTAACTCTTTAACCACTCACTGGGTTGGAGAATTCTAAAACTTCAACTGGCCTGCACACTCCTTGCACGACTCTGTGTTATATTCACACTTTTGCTAGTATAAGAACAATGATATCTCTCCTGATCTTTCCTGAGATAAAACTCAGAACTTGTCAACTCACTCCTTGCAGGAATTCTCAGGACGAGAAACAATTTAAAATCATACTACTCTTCTCATGGACTTCATACATTCAACATGAAATCATACATACACACACAACATTGAAACAAATGCATAACAAATCATATAATCAAATAGTAAACATATCATTCAATAGATGTAAACAGAATTCATAAACACCATGAATTTGGATCAAAGATTTCTTATATTAATCCAAGTGCATATGTACATGGGTTCAATAGCAATCGATATTTTCTTATACAATCTTGTACAACCTATCTTCTGCTTTGTTCTCCTGTTCTCTTGTTTTTCATCTCTCTCTAATTCTTACAATGAGAATAGTCATAATGATATAATACAATACATGCAAGGGAGCTTTCTAGAGTTTTCCCTCCTACACTCTAAGCTAAATCGAAATAAAAGCCTACAACTACTATACATTTAATACAATAAATTCCTCCAACAAACAGATGAGAGAAACCACTCAATATCTGCATTACAACTCAAAACATAAATGTGAATGCATCCTTTCAAGATATTACATTAATGTCTTGTCCTTTCAAATTCAAAAAATTCTCAAAATGTGCATTGGTGCATATCCAACTGTCTTCCACTTGCACGCGCTTAATTTTTTGGCTTGCTTACGATCCTCTTGCATCATACTCCTCTAGCTGAAAAATTCATGAACTTCTGTTCATGAGCTCCTACACCGTTTGTCTATGTTTCTGGATCTCCGCGTCGCTTTCCCAACTGGCATCCTCAATCGGGTGTCCCTTCCATTTTACCAAATACTCAAAATATTTCTTCCTTCGGGTCTTTTTGTTAACTCTCTGACCAATTATTCTTTCCATCTGCGGCTTTTCAACTACAGGCATCTGTTTGACCCATTGAACTTCCTTATGATCTTTTGATCCCTCTTTTTCATCTGTTCTGTAAGGATACATATCCGCTATGTTGAATATGGGTGAAATGCCTACACCATCTGGAAATTCGATCTCATAAGAATTTGTTTTGAATTTCCTTATGATTTTACACAACCCTATCTTTTTCATTTTCATTTTATTATACGCTCCCCTTGGGAATATTTCTTTCCTCAAGTGAGCTAAGACCAAATATCCCACTTCAAATTGAAGTTATCTTCTATGATGATCTTCTTTGCGCTTATATTCCTGGTTGGAATTCTTTAATCGCTCTCTGATTTTACTGTGGAGCTCATGGATCTCTGTTGCAAAATATTCTGCTCTAGCACTTATGAACTCACTCTTCTCTAAGTCTCTCAACTTAGACACTCCCCTTGGCTTCATTTTGTACATTATCTGGAATGGGATCTGTCCAGTGCTCCTGTTAGGTGAATCGTTATATGAAAATTATTCGTGTGGGAAAATATGATCCCACTGACTGTGATGTTAAACTACTAAACTCCTCAACAAATCCCTTAAACTTCGATTCACTACCTCAGTTTGTCCATCTGTATGAGGGTGATATGCTGAGATAAAAGATAAAATAGTCCCCAACTTCTTCCATAGTGTCCTCCAAAAATGACCAACAAATTTGGTATCCATGTCTGAAACAATACTCTTGGGTAAGTCATGAAAACAAATAGCTTCTTTGAAAAACAAATTTGCAATGTGAGTTGCATCATTGGTTTTCTGACATGGAATGAAATGTGACATTTTTGAGAATTTGTCGACTACCATGAATATGGAATCACAACCTCTATGTGTCCTTGGCAGTCCTAACACAAAATCCATGCTTACCACATCCCAAGGCCTCTCTGATACTGGAAATGGTTGATACAATCTTGTATTTTGTTTTTCCCCCTTTGTGTGCTAGCAAATTCTACATTTGTTGACAATTTTCTTGACATCTGTCCTCATTCCTGGCCAATAATATAAACTGTTCAGTTGCGTGAATGTTTTGTCATGGCTGAAATGTCTATCCAATCCTCCACTATGTTTTTCCTTCAGAAGATTCTCTCTTATAAAACTCTTCGAGATACACAACCGATTCCCTTTGAATAATAATCCATCCTGGATTAAGTATTCAATCCATTGGCTTTTGTCTCTTAGAAAAATATTCTCACATGCTTCATAAACATCCCTCAAATATTAATTATCTTCGTACATATCCTTAAGGCTATCAAAATATAAGGTCTTCATGCAAAACTCTTGTAGAATCAAACATTTCCTTCTCAATGCATCAACAACCTTGTTAGCAGTTCCAAAAATGTGCTTTATAACAAAAGTAAATTTCTGCATAAATTCAACCCATTTTGCATGTTTTTGGTTTAGTTTCTCCTGTCTGGTTATGAATTGTAAAGCATGGTTGTCGCTATACAAAATGAACTCTTTCAGAACCAAGTAGTGCCTCCATTTCTTTAATGCATGTATGATTGCATAAAACTCTTTGTCATACATGGAATATTTCATTTTGTCATCATTCAGCTTCTCACTAAAGTATGCAATTGGTGTATTTTCTTGACTTATGACTTCACCAACCATGAATCCACTTGCATCACATCTGACTTGAAATGTTTTACTAAAGTCTGGCAAAACCAGAACTGGCTATTTAGTTATCTTTTCCTTCAAGAACTTGAAACTTTTCTCTGCTTCCTCTATCCAATGAAAATATTTATGTCTTTTCTTAACTGTGTCCATCATTGGTGTAGAAATTCCACTAAAACTCCTGATGAGCTTCCTGTAAAAACTAGTTAGTCCATGGAAGCTTATGACTTCAAAGATATTCTTCGGTGATAGACATTCTTTGATTTCTTTTACCTTCTCAGGATCCATCTTCAACTCATTTGAAGAGATCACGAAACCTAAATAATCAATCTCTTTCTTCATGAAATACGACTTTCTCAAATTTATCAGCAATTTCTCTTGTTGTAATCTCCTCATCACTAGAGTTAGGTGTCTCAAGTGTTCTTCCTCAGTCTTATTGAAGATTAGTATATCAATAAGATACACAATCAAAAACTTTCCAATGAAATCTTTCAAGACTTCATTCATCAATATCATAAAAGTACTTGGTGCATTCGTCAAACCAAACGGCATAACAATCCATTCATATAGCCCTTCATTCTTCTTGAATGTTGTCTTCCATTCATCACCTTCCCTCATTCAAATATGATGATATCCGCTTTTCAAATCAATTTTTGAAAAAAACTTTTCTCCACTCAAGCAATCCATCCAGTCATCCATCCTCGGTAAAGGAAATCTATACCTAATGGTGATTTTGTTTATATCCCTCGAGTCTGTACACATTCTCTATCCACTATCCTTCTTTGGACTTAACATTGTTGGCACAGTGCATGGACTCAATTTTTCTCTAACCAACCCCTTGTCCATCAAATCCTGGAATTGCTTCTTAACTTCTTTATTCTCCTGCGGCGTCAATATGCACGTTTCTTTGTTTGGTAAACTCACTTCTGGTATAAGGTCAATGTGATGACTTATACTTCTGATGGGTGACAACGAACAAGGTAAATCGTCCACCACTATATTAGCAAAATTCTCAAGCAGTTCCTGCATTTCCTCTGGTAAATCATCTATCAAAGTATTGGTCAATATGACTCTAGGTTTCCTAATCATAGAAAACTAAATTTATTCACCCTTCTTGGCTTCATCCAAAATTTCCTTCCCACTCATGAGTAGTATAGTATTGTTTGTTTCTGCTTTCGCCTTCTTGTCTTCAATTGGCAACAACATATGCGTACTACCATTCTTCTCCAAGGTATAGGTATTATTTCTTTCGTCATGAACAACATTCATGTCATATTGCCACAGCCTCCACAACAAAAGGTGACAGACATCCATGGGAAGAACATCACATAAGATCTCATCTCTATATCCCCCTATCTTAAATTCAACTAAACACTGTTTAGTGACAGTTACTTGATGTCCTTTTTGCAACCATGAAAACTTGTATGGGCTCGGATGTGCAACTGTCTCCAATTCCAGCTTCTCCACCATTTTTGTGGATACTAGATTATCTGTGCTTCCACCGTCCACTATCACCTTGCATACCCTATCCTTGGTTTTGCAAGAAGTTCTAAACAAACTGTTCATCTGGACTGGATTATCCATCTCTTCTCTGGCTTCAAGAAAATTTTCCTCATCATTAAGGATATTTTGCCTTCTACATCTTCTACCTCAACATTTCTCCTTTTCTCTGATGAAATGTGATCTTTGAATCCTCCATCTCTTTTTCTATCAGGACATTCAAAAGATTTGTGTCCAATATTCTGACAAATAAAACATTTTATTTCGCCTCCTCTGCCTCTGCCTCTTCCTCTTTCTTGCAAAAAAGTGTTCTTATCGACATATTATCATCCCTATGAACTTACTCCTCTTTCTGGGTGATTATGAGGTTTATTTTCTTCATCTTTGGGTTTCAGTACCCTATCCTAGTAAATTTCTTTGCCTCTACTCTGACTTCTACCTCTGCCCCTTTGACATTTCTTTCGGGCCAATTTTTCTTCTGCCTTCAAAGAAATATGATAAGCATCTTCCACATTTCTGATCGTCACCATGCTCATCTCATCATGAATTCCATATCTCAGACCATTCATGTATTTGGCGACCTTTTCATCATCACTCTCGTGATGACCTTCTCTGATGTTCAGTCGGTAAAACTCTTCAGCGTATTCCTTCACTGTCATCCCCTTCTGTCTCAAATTTTGCATTATTCAAAACAAATTAATTTGATAGTCTCTTGGTATAAACTTGGCCTTCATTTTTTCTACCATCCTATCCCAGCTTTTGATTCTTTGTTTTCCTTCGCAACGCCTATCAACCTGCATTTCATCCCACCACAGTGTTGCATTCCCTTTCAATCTAGTGACAACATGTTTTACTTTCCTATCTTCTTCGATATCTTCATAATCGAAGTATTTATCCAGAGCTCTAAACCAATCCAGCAGCTCCACAACATCTAAGTTTCCTTCATACATCGGGATGTCCATTTTTTCTCTAACCCCTATTCTTGAAACAACTTTGAATAGACATTCTTCTATAGCGTGTTTGGCTACAACTTCTTCTTTGGCTCTAGCCACATTTTCACTTTTGGCTTCACTGGCATCTCCTGTATCAGTAGCGCATCTATGTGTTGTCTCCATAACATCTAATCAAGCACGAAGTTATCTCATATCCCTTTCCATGGATGGATCAGGCATTGGTCTCTCTTGACGTCTTCTGGGTGGCATTGTTTAAATCTGTTCCACGCAGAATTCAAATCACAACTTGCCTTATATCTCCATTTCTTACAGAAAACAATGATTGTAACCTATGATACCACCTGACGCAACACCCCTACCTCAGTAGGCTATGCTTGAACTCCCAGTCTAAGGATCATTCTTAATATCCCCTTTGAGTCAAAATGACTCTTTGATTCCCAACTGGAATCTTCACACTTGTAACCACA
>JZKD02S1890014.1:168755-183515 GCA_000966675.3 Picea glauca
ATTAAAAAAAAAAAAAAACTTACTTCATGGATACATTATTTCTACAACCTAAAGTAAGGGAGATGTGTAATTATTTCATTGCTTAACATGGAGTTGACATGTGGCATTTAAAAAAAAATATCAACCATAAATAAAATATTTCAATATCCACTTTCATTAAAATATTTCAATATCACACACACACACACACTTAAAACAATTGAAAGATAAAAAATTCTTATTGTGAGTTAAAACTCTTTCTACATCTCACTAGAAGGGAGATGTGTAATTCTTGAGGTGATTGACATGGAGTTGACACATGGCATGTAACATCCCCACTATAATCCCTAGTTTAATTAATGTTTAATGTAGATATAATGTGTGGCTATGACCAAAACTATGTATATGCAAATCGTATTTCAGAATGTTAATAATAAAATGTGATTCCAACTGCTAAAGGGACATGGATAAAGATGGGGGATGAATTAATCCACAAGAGAGGGACGGGTCTATGAGAATTTCTAAGAGAGGGGTCCAAGGGGAAAAATATCCATGTCTATTAATTCCACCCACATTCTTGAATTTTATTATGACTATGTATTAAACTCGAGTTTCTAATTGAGTGTCCCCAAAGCGAACCATTGAATGCATGTAAGAGGGTGGGCGTGAGAAGTCACATCCCATAGTTATTGGAAGTGTGAGGGATAGGTAAAATTAACTTGGGGAAGTGTCTGAGTCAAACAAGCAAGCCAAAGGAGAGGAAATGTGTATGGGCAACTACAACAGATTTACACAATCAAGTTTTGTGCATGAGCAACAAGTAGAGAAAAAGAAAGAGAGCTTGGATATGGAGTATCCATGGAGGGTGAATTCTAGAGCATGCTGGAGAATTTTTGGAGCATATTTGGCACTGAAGACTAAATATCTAGTTTTTCAATCCTAAAGAGTGAACTCATGTGTGAGTTTCATTTTAAAAATAAGTGTTTGTTGTTGTTTTTGTTGGTAGTTTTCCTAGTAGTGAGTTCCCTCGAGTTCTCAACATATATATTCTTGCTTACTTGTTCCAGAGAGACCTTGATAAACGAATGGGACATCTAAGGGACTAAGATCAATGAAGGGGTACATTCCTTAGGTTGGGCAGGTCGAGAGGAAGAGAGCTGGTGGAAAATTGGGATAGTTGTAGGAGAATACCAGTGGGTTGTGAGTTTTATGAGCTTTTAGTGGACAATGAGAGACCACCCTTTTTTGTAGATTTCTATCCCTAGCTCGTGAATGACATACTAATTATATTTAGAACAACAATTTTATGGTTGGATGGAACATCCATCCCAAGTAGTTGGTTTCACAACTAATTTTAAAAGATAAGCGTTTTTATCTTATTGTTGTGTTATGTAACGACCCCGATCATTACGACTACAAGCAAAGAAAAAAGTGATTTTTTTTTTAGGCAGGAAGGAAACAATGACAATAGTTAAACCACACAACCTGACGATGAACACCAAGCATGCAGATCAGACAATAGACACTAACGACTCAACATACTAGCACATCGCGCAACAGGGCAAAACATGCGTAAATCAAAAGATAGAAACGACTACTCGCCCGATACAAACACGACAACGCCTACAAGCTAAATGACAACATCCACAATCCTGACACAATGGCCTCAATGACTAGTAACTAGAACCTCTATGGCGCAAAAAATGAAACGCATGAAGGAATTACAACCCAAGCACCAACAACAACAAACAAACTCCCACAACGGGAAGCATAGATTCTGACCAAGTTATCATTCACCTCTATCCATTAGGGTGTGCAATGATCCCCTCATTAGGAATCATGTCATCACCAGGTGATAGGCGTCACAACAACCGTGGCGCAACAACATAACTAGACCCTCGACACAAGCTAAATTAAACGCTCTAGGAGATCAATTAACTATCTAAACACCTGATGACTAACCCTAGCACCCAATCAAAAAGTCAACAAGACGACTAATACATTCATACAACACAATAATTTTCTTGCGCAACAAAATCAATCTGTACATTAATTAAAGGACGTTGTTAGCCATCGAAGGTAAATTTTCCCTCGAGAATCCATTCTACAATAAGTCTTTATTATCTAATTAATATTTTATTAACATAAAGGTCTCACTACCCTTGTCATTTACTAACATGTAATTCCTTGTAGCCTAAGTTAAATCCCTCAACCTTATCATCACCCTGCCCAAAGATACAATCCTTAGATCAAGATAGTTGACATATCCACAATGTTGTTTATCAAAATCTAGGTTTAACCATGATCACGCAGTCTAACTGTAATATCTATCTATGAATAGTTGGTTGGATAGCATTTCTCTTACTGTCTATAAAATCCACATTGCTATCTAATAAAAGAATGATTTAGCTATCTAAGATCAATAAGATTTGTTCATCATGAAATAAATCGCTCACAAAAATGGTTGTTCATTATAAACGCTACCAATGTTGTTCATACAATCGCTAATAATGTTGTTCATTATATACTATAATATTGATGTCTTATTATTATACATAATACATATAATAAAATGATGTCAATATAATTATAACAACTGTCAATGTTGTCATACAATCAACACTATCATATAATCAAGATTACTGTCAATGTTGTCAATAAACATTAAAATTGTTGAGTAAAAGAATTTATTGTCAACATATTAAATCTATCATAAACGTAGGTACCATTGCAAGTAAAGCGTTGTTTCTAATATTAATAAATCTCTGGCACACATTATATATCCACACTGTAAAAAAAGTATAATTCGCTATCATTATTATATCGTAGAGTATAATAACGATGTGTATTAAATCACTATCATAAGTAACATAGCTATCAATTATTAAATACATTCACTGTGATAGCATAATATAATTGCTACGACACATCATAAACAAAATCACTGAGATATCTTAAAGGAAATCGCTGGAACATCCTAAACAAAAACGTTGTCATAATATTAAAAAATATTCACTGTGATAGCCAAATAAATGGATGGGATACATTTAAAAGGAAATGCAGATATATAATAAAAAGAAACGCAAACATATCAAGGTAAACACGCAGTCGGGTATCAAAACGCAATCCGATATTAATCGTTGTCATTGATAGCATAAATCCACTATCAATTAAATGTTAAAAATTCAGGTGTAACAATAATGAAATCGTTGTTGTTCGGGGTTCAAAAAAAATGTAAGTAACACAAAATGAAATTCGCTGGCAAGGATTTACGTCTAGGTACAGACTTGTTGTACATAGATCACTATATTAACTCTATAAAATTTACATTATTTAGTTTCTCGATTTACAAAACTTACATCCATGTGATTCGTTGTGTATAGGAATTGCATATATTGAGATTCGTTGGGTAAAGAATTATGTCTAGGTACAGACTTGTTGTACATAGATTCACTGTAATAACTTTATAAAAATTACATTATTTAATTCCTCTGTTTACAAATATTAGATCTAATTGATTCGTTGTGTAAAGACTTGGGGAAAATGATTTGAGCTCAGTAAAATAAATGCAAAAAGGAGCACAACCGCTATGTAATAATTTGGGTAAAATGAAGGCAAACTCTATGTAAAAAAAAACGAACGCAAAAGCTGAGTGAAAACGAATTAGCTGCCAAGTAAATTGCGGTAGGGAAGGGCCACGAAAGTCATAAGGGAAACTCTGGGTAATGAGCCACGAGAATCAGGTGAATCTATTGTGTAAAGGCTGAGTAAAGACTCCAAGAAAACTCAGAGATAATCCATCACAACAAAACACAGAAGAAATCAACCACCAAAAAAACACAGATGTAAACAATCACAAGGAAGCGCAGAGATTTGGCATTCAAGACTCAAGGGTTTATCCAAGTTTTAGCCATTAAAACGTAGAGAAAATCGAAGTTTTAATCAACATAGCACAGAGATAGGTAAGGGATAGATAACTGGGAAAAAATTATCCTTCACTCATCATCCATGCACAGAAAAATAGGGCATTAGAATCTATAGGTCTATAAACACTGATGTGACGATTGTCGATTCGGCTCCTGACCGACTGCTCAGGAATCGACTGATGACCTAGGGATAAGGGTGGAAGATAAAGAACAATCTAATAATAAAATCAATGAACCCACATAGATAAGTTACTGAACTCAGAAGTTGGGTTCGCCAAAGGAAATCCATCAGAAAGCAGCAAGCAAGGGGATTACAATACCATAGGAAAACAAGTGCAAGACAACACATGGAAATGAAATATTAAACAAGCACAAAGAACTAACATGAGTAAATTTAAATTCATTGCAAGTAACAATTAAATCGATGTACCTTAGCCCAACGCAATTGCTCAATAGTTTTTTATCTCACGCGTGCTTCGTCCAACTTCCGTTTGTCGACCGATGTGACCTCACCAGTACCTCCCAGCCAACGCTAGGGGTACTCTTCTTCCCCCTGAGCCCCCCCGAGACACAAAGGGGCCACACACACTAAAATAGAGAAAAACTATCACCCATCTCACCTCGCAAGGTCAAGCTACCATTCGTTACTCGAGTTGGGTATCCCAACTCCCACAAGATAAGTTCAGTCAAGAAAAAAATTCAGCAACGTAACGTTACGCATAAAAGATGAGATCCATACTCCCCCTCCTCCATCCTTTTTATAGAGTTTTTAAGTGGTTTATTTCCCAAATTCTCATTCAATTTATTTTTCATTAATTTAATCAGAAAAACCTCCCCCGTACACATGTCACCCATCCCCCTAGTTCCACTAGAAATTAATTTCATTAATTATTTAATTATTCTTATTTCCCTCACCCACAAAAAAACATTCCTAAAAACTCTCCTTGATGTCCCAATATTCCCTTACACATTTTAAATGACTTATGCCTTTACTAAATTCATGGTTGAGTTCATAATTAAAAAGTTCTTAAATGCAAGATTTCTTACTATGTCAGACATTTGGATTTTTCTTTACGTTTCCATTTTTCTTTATGTTTCCTCTTTTTCCCTTAGTTTTCTATGTTTTTTGAGTTTCCCTCTTTTCCCTTTTTAACTAAAAATCAAATTAACAAGTGTAGAAAAACCACCTTTTACCCCTTTTTCTTTTTAATTAATAAATTTTAATTAGCATATGTACAAAAAAAACAATCATTTCCCTTTTCAAATTTTATTCCCGCATTGAAATTTGATTTTAATAATTTAATTGAATTTCTTACCTCCTCATTGTTACATGTTTAATTATGATTAATAATTTTTTTACCACATGTGTTACTTAGACCTAGATTTTAATTTCACTAGGTTGGGCAACATTTTTATTAGGGAAATTGTTTTTAAATCTTACTTATCACATCATTTGTTTTAAGGCCGATTAGGTTTATTCACTTACCCGTTGAAATCGCGACGTGCCCTTTAGGACACACTAGATGCTCAAAGAGTGTCATTCGACATGCCCTTTAGGACACACTAGATGCTCAAAGAGTGTCATTCGCCTTTTTTCGTTTTCCTTGTGCTACCTTCTCTTCAGGACACATTACATGCTCCAAGGGTGCCACTGGCCTCTTTTTGTTTTCCTTATTGACTGACTTGGTAGTCATCAAAAACCCCTAGAGTCAATACACTGCTAGGTGATCTTGTGGGAGACTAAGTTTGCTTTGATCTTGAGTTTCCCGTTGATTAAGTTTGCTTTGACTTTAACATTAGTTTGACTTGAAAATATTGACTGCTAGGTGATCTTGTGGGAGACTAAGTTTGCTTTGATCTTGAGTTTCCCGTTGATTAAGTTTGCTTTGACTTTAACATTAGTTTGACTTGAAAATTTTGTGTAAAATTCTAATGTTTAACAAAACAAAATAAAAACTGTATCTTTTAATATCATAAAAACAATATATATATATTTTTTAATTTATTATATTTGTTCATAAGTTTATATTCTTATTAGAGCCTTCACTTCAAGCCTTTAAATTAATTACAAAGCCCTTGTTTCAAGGACCGGTAGATTTGAGTTTTCTTTTAAAATGACTGATAGATCGCCATACCTCTCTTGTATGGTGTGTCGGGCCACGTTTGGCTTGCGGAGGTGCCACCCTCATTCATTTAATGCTCTGTTTGATTTCTGCTTCTCCTTATTTTTCCCTGATATTCATCTGACGCAAAATAGTTTATACAAGTGTGATAGTTCTGGTTATTTTTATTACTCATTGTTTATGTTTTACACACATTTTATATTTAAAAAAAAAAAAAACAATAAAAAAAAATCTTATTTTCAGTTTCTGAGAATGTTATATTAACATAATGAATATCGTATTTAAAACTTTTAAATAATCTCTTTAATAATCTCTTTAATGAATATATATTATATTTTGTTTTTAGCATTATTATATTCACATAATACAATGAATATTTTGTTTAAAACCTTCAAATAATCTTTTTAATTATGCAATTATAGATAATTAACTATATATAATATTAACATAGAATATTAGGAAGTAATATAATTTATTTTTATCTTTTTAACTAATACAATTATAAACTATATATAATATTAAAACAATTTTTTTTGGAAATAATATAATCAATTTTCATATTTTTTTACTGATCATGCTTGAATGGAGGCTTTAGGGTGGGGTATGGAAGCGATCTTATACGAGGTTAACCAGGTGGGGATATTATCACTAGGCACTCGCTTTCACCACCGCTTTCACCCTGATGGGAACGAGAGCCCAACCGTTGATTGAAGGGCTGAGCCAAAGAGCCATACTGATGGGAACGAAGGAAAGGTCTTCGTAACTTCTTGAATATAAAGAATCTCTGGTTTAGGGCCTCTAACCAAGTGAAGGTAGATAGGCCCTTTTACAATTATTATCTATAAACAATATTAAAATAAAATTTAGGAGACAGTATAAGTAGCTTTGTTGCATTTGTTCAATTATATTTAGTTCTTCTTTATAATACAAATATGTATTTTTAGATAAATTATGGAAAAAATTGCAAATAGATAAATCATGAACATACATATATATATATACAACCTTTGACATAAAATAATAAGAATACATGACAACCAGTAAAAATAAATGGTCCATTTCAATTCCATGGAGTAATAGAGTTTATGACTCTATGCTAAATGGTCCATAGGTAATACTACATATAGAATTTGAATTTAGGATGATAGGAAAACATTTCTTTAGATAAAAGAAACAAAACATTTTTTAGATAAAAGAAACAAAACACTTCATAATAGTTTCTTCATTTTTATATTATTTTATGAATTTTAATAATATTCAAACAGATAAAATTATAAAGGGAGATCAGTATGAGTGTTGTGGTTATAAAGTAATAGGTCTCGGGGTAAATCCCTGACCAGATATATGGTAGAGGTTGTTGGGCTTCACTCAATGTCCCCATTCGCTGAGGCCCCGTAATCATGGGCGAGGCGATGGTTTACCTTGTTCAAATAATAATGATAGAGTTTCGGATCCAATGAAAGGCTTCATCCTTTAAATTGATGAATGAGAGAAGAGATTCATTATCCATTCTAGTTTATCCGAGGTTAAATTTCAATTAGAAAAATAAAATAGAGGAAATTATACACGTTGAATGAATCCATAAGCAATAAAACAAAATGTTTGTAGTTAATTTATTTCTAATAAAAAACAATTTTAAAATTAATTATCTTTTTTACGAAGTAAATTTGGATAGTATCAATGAATCATAATTCACTAAATCCATGTAATAGCTTTGTATTAGATTAATCCAATAACATCAATAAGGTAAATTAACATGACATTCATGGCATCACTATAGTCTATTATGTCTATTGATTAAAAAAAACAAATTTTACTAATTTTACCTTCATATAAAATGGGGTTAAACTTGGGTTTTTGTTTCGCTAATATTAAGTAGACTTTTCCATGAAAGATAAAGTGTAGTATGTTGGATGGAAAAGGTTAATAAAAACAACTACATCGTTAAGAAGCAAAAGATTAGAAAATTTGAAAGGTGTGCGTCCTTATTACCAATAAAAGTTTTGAAGTTTTACTTCAAAGATTTAAAAGTATTTCATATAAAACTTAGGTCAATTCATTATTTATACATTTACTTGTGTTGAAATAATTACAAATATTGTACTTAGGAAATTTAATGAACTACTAAGCTTGATCTTATAAGCGTCCAAGGAAAACTCGGTATACGAGTTGTTCGTTTAAAATCTCACCTTCTATGCTATCTTTAAAAATATAAGTTTAAGTTTATCTTTTCCCATAATCTAATTATCTATGGGAGATATCCAACAACCATTTATATTTATGTGCGACGGAATGAATGCATTCTTTTAAAATCTCACCTTCTATGCCATCTTTAAAAGTTTAAGTTTATCTAGAAATCATTTTAGAAATCATTTTTTCATCTATTTCTTTTCCCATAATCTAATTATCTATGGGAGATACGACTCCAAAAACCAGTTATATTTATGTGCGCGGGGAGTGTGGATGTGTTCTCAATTTAAAAGAAAAAAGTAAATGTAGAGTGAGCTATAGTACATAGTTTCTTAATTTAAAAATTTCACAATTTCGTGGTGCATTGTATATTCCTTCAAGTTGACATAGTTTCTTAATTTAAAAATTTCACAATTTCGTGGTGCATTGTATATTCCTTCAAGTTGTATCGTTAACGGGGAGCCCTTATTCATACATTTATACATGTTTTACATTCAATAATAATAACTATAAAATTCTCGAGTAGACCCTCAAGTTATGGTCATTTTGGATTGTGGGTATATTTAAGTTCAACGAAGGTGAAACTTTAATCAAATATTATTTGCAATGTTATTTACATAAATATCTTTATACAACTATCACATTTCTAAGATTTCATTTGTGCTTGCTTCATTTATTGTCATTTTCTTAATAAGTACAATTAAATATTTAAATATCTTTATACAACTATCACATTTCTAAGATTTCATTTGTGCTTGCTTTATTTATTGTCATTTTCTTAATAAGTACACTTAAATATTTATTTTCTAAGTTATTAGGAAGGATTTCATATTAAATATTTATGAGCTTGCTTTATTTATTGTCATTTTCTTAATAAGTACACTTAAATATTTATTTTCTAAGTTATTAGGAAGGATTTCATATTAAATATTTATGAGATTGAATTTATTTATTTTCAATAGTTAAAAAGGACCAGAACTCCTTGTTACTCATAGCTTTAGCTTACGGGTGGTTTTATGTTGAGACAAAATGAATAGTACACCTATGGTTAAGAGAAACTTCCCTTGTATGCAATTAGTTGAATCTTATAAATATATAAGTCTTTATGCTATATTTTTTTATGCATAATTCCATCGCTTATGTTTTATATGAATGTTGTGTTTGTAGTATGGTGCATTCATGAGATTTCCTTATGTTGTTAATTGCATGAGGAAATTTGTGCTTGTTTCTTCTGTTAATTTTATTTGCACATGGGCATTTTAATCCATTTTTAGTAGGTTGGGTTTTTTACACTTTCTCTGAAATAATATGTCCTAAATAATGGATCTTCCTCTGATAAAATGAACACCTTCTAAAATTGGCATATAGTTGATGCTCTCTCAATACATGTACCATCATCTTGTTGACGGGTTTAAATGGCCTGTCAAGAAGGTAAGGGGGAACGCTTGATGGAAGGTCGCAATCAGACCTACTCTCATTTGGGGTAGTGTTTCCTACCAGTATGTGGGCCTAGTTGCCACTAAGAATTAAAAGAAAAGAAGGGAAGACAATAAATTGTCCCCCGGAGAATTCCTGTCAATTATAAATCTAATTAAAACAAAAGGAAACTAATCTAACTACTACTAACCTATCCTACGTAGGAGAAAATATATAGAATGAACACAACATAAAATAATGTCATTAATTGCAGAAGTAGTTTATGTCAGCCAATAGCATGTTAAAACAATAACGTTGCATATTAAATCACAAGTAGTTGCAGAATGAACCTATAAGATTACCATAGTATTTATTAGAATCATAACAGTTTAAACATCTCAAATACTACACACATAAATAGTTCATATGATAAATATTCAAGAGGTTTATATGGAAAACACAAGTGTAGAATAGTCTCAAATATATTTGACAACAATCATGATCGCAGAATGCCTTCTTCTCTTTATTCCTGAGATAATAGTATCACCATCAAACGAAGGGAAAAAGTCTTTTATTGTTATGACCCAAGGGGGGGCATATATAGGGACAAATGTATATGATATGACCCCAAGAGGGCGCATATATGGGGCTACGTGTACAAATAATGGGTATACATATACATAATAGGGTTGGCCTAATAGTAAAGGGGCTTCATGTGTAGTGTGTGAATAGGTATATATAGAAATCATGTATATATTATTGTATATAGGTGAATTGTGATGTATAAATGCATTTGGTTATATGGAGGAGGCTCCCTTATTCTTTAAGGAGTTATTGTATAAATTATATATCTTGAAGTTGTTCTCCACACTCATATTCTGTACATGGTGTGTAATCATGTTATTTTATGATATTTTAAGCATTTGGTACATAACATTTGGTATCAAAGCCTCGATCCTAGAGTTTTACTTCCTAAAGCACGTCATCTTGGCATTTTCTCTATAATATTTTTTTGGGGACACTTCAGAAAGCGAACCTTAAAATATGTTTAGAATATATATGAAGGTACATGTGGTACTAATTTTAGTTTCTAGGTCATTGTACTTTCAAAAATACACATTGTAGAATATATGGTTTTTGACTAGTACTATAACTAGTCTCAAACAAGTGTTCCAGGTTAAAAAGCCATATATTATTCATAGAGGATACAAATTCCATGAGACCAATTGAATTAGAAAGAGGAAATTTTGTAGTATTCATGGTATGAATTTCAGAATTAGTTATTCAATATTAGATGTGGGGAATTCTGTACAAGTTCTCTCTCCAGAATAAGCAAAAATTTAGCAAGGTTTGGGAAAGTTACCATAACTTTCGTTTGGCACACCCAATTTTGGTTAGACCTATGGTATTGCAAAGAAGACATTTTAGAATACTACAAGTTGAAATTTCATACTCATAGGGGGAAAAATTTGAGAAATACATAAGAAGTAAGGTCGACGAGAGGGGCAAACTCCAAAACATGGTTTCAAAGGTGTGTTCACTTAAAACTATCATAACTTCTTATTGGAATGTCTGATTGAGCTCATTCAAAATCCATTGGAAAGATAAAAAAATATTATATTATATTGGAATGAGGATTATAACTATTTGGGATCATTATTCCTAATATATTGACATTGTAAGTTGAAGGTTGGGGTTAGACCATAATTAAGAATCAATGGAAATAACTCAATTTATAGGAAATGAAGATAAAGATAAAATCAATCCTACAAAATGGTTGAGGATGGAAAAGGAATATGAAATGACTCCTTCAAGGAAAAAACATTATTTTTCTGGTGAATCTTGGAATTGATGGATGAGTATTGATTTTGATACTAGAGGGAGCATGACATGGGAACAATTTTAAAAAATCTTCTAGAAAAATGAATTAGGGATACAAAAATTGAAGAAATTTATAGAATTCAATATGAATTAAAAGAAACAAAGAAATATATTAAAAATAAGGGTGAGGAGTTATCTAAGATATGATCCCTTAATGAATCACTCATTAAGGAGGTTAAAAACTTAAAGAAAGAAAAGACTAGCAAAGGAAAGTGGGAAAAACATGATTCAAGGGAAGATTTGAAAAAGAAAGATGAAGAGATATGTAGATTACGAGATCATAATAAAAAATATTGGATGAGTTTAAGAGGTTGAAATAAGAAAAGAAGAATTGTTAAAATCAAGAAGAAAGAAGGATCTTGGATGAAGAATCTACCAAAATACTTGAAAAAGAAATTTGCAAGAAGGTTGAAGAATCCCTAAATAGTGATGAGGTAAAATCAGAAATGCAATATAAAATTGAAGAAGGATGTCAAAATTTGATAGATGGGGTCACATTGCAACTTCAAAAGGAGAGATAAGACAAGATTAAATAAGGTCACTAGAAGATACTTGAAGAATTTAAACTCCATCTAGAGGATGTACATGCAAAATATAATGGTAATATCTCCAAGGATAGATTAATCTAAGACCAATCAAAGATGGTCGAGGATGTCATTGTCTATGAAATGAAGTATATGAAATGGGTGTACAAAGTGAAGAAAAACCATCAAATGTGAAACCATATCCACACCCTCATTACCAGGAAAGATTTCAAGGAAGAAAAAAAGGTCAATATCAACATTATCAAGAAAGAAGATGAAATACTTGTCAATATTCATGGAGCAAAGCATCCCAAAACCACTCTTCAACAAGCTATTATTAGAGACCAACAACAACTACAAATTGGAGAAGCTTCAACTAAAATATATGGAATCGAGGGAAAGAAAATTATGCAACAACTAGCTACCAAGGATTATGACCAAAAAAATTGATTTTGGATGGATGGATCATCACCAATGGAAAGAAGAAGGAAGGAACATAAGAAAACATATTGCATGGTTTCATCACATGTGAAACATTTAATTAAAAATCATTGAGGACAAATCTTTTTGAATGAGGGTACTATGACCTAAGGGGGGCATATATAGGGATAAATATGTATGATATGACCACAAGGGGGTCATATATGGGGACAAATGTACATGTAATGTGCAAATATATATGTAATAGGGTCAACATAATAGTAAATGAGCTTCATGTGTAGTGTGTGAATATGTATATATAGAGATCATGTATTCATTATTGTAGACAAGTGAATTGTGATGTATAAATGTATTTGGTTATGTGAATGATGTTATCCTCTTCTTTAAGGAGTTATTGTATAACTTATCTTATCCGTAGGATCTTTTAAATGACTATGGTTGAGTTTTAATTTTGCATGCGTTAATTAACCATTTGAGAAACTTAGTGAAAGAATGAGGAAAGAAGAGGAATTATAACAGCCATATACACATTTGCATATCTGAAATGAAAGAATAAACAACAAACCATAACACGCAGATTGATAACAGAGTTCGGCACAACTTTGCCTACGTCTCCGAGCCTTTGTCTTTGTGGGGGAGGCTTCTTTATTTCTGTTCAAATGCTTAAAAGTACATCGCTATAATGCCAAATGGCTACAAGAATGATCTGGTCATGTTCGTCCAGATCTCAAGAACCCTGCAAAGAAAATGGCATGTAAAACGGACGTTCAGAGCTCCCAGAAATGGTTCGACAACGTCTCCTCCTCAAAAGCTTCTCTGCATCAAACTGACTTTGGATTAGCTTTCCTTCAGCATAACTCTGCTCTGACCGCTCTCTCATGGCCTCAAACAGGCCTGGTTTATATAGCCTTGAATTTGGTTTCTCATCTCCAACTTCCTCCAAGAATTTGGCCTCCAAAAATGCCCAATATCCCCCAAAAATGGAGAGAATCAGCTAAAAATAGGCACAATAATAATAAAAAAAAACAAACTCTGTTATAAAAACCCATTTTATAAAGTTTATTGGGCGCTAGCCCCCTGATTCTCGCGCACGACCTTGATGCTCGGTCATATGGAGGGCCATGTGGCCGAGCGCTCATTCACTGACCCCCTTTTGGCACGCCTGCTCCCGGTCTTATGGCGTATAAATAGAACCGTGGGGCCAATGGTTATAACCACGCACATTTGTTTTAATGCCTCTGCGCATATGGTGTGGTCACGGTAATACACCGAGGGCTGGGGCTAAGCCTCGACCCTTTTCCCTGCGGTTTAAACTTTTAAACGAATTCAAATATAAAATTTGTCGTATGGTAATTAAGAACCACCATGGGGGTGGGCGGTTAGCCCAGCCCCGCCAGTCCACTGCCCACCGGGAGGTCGCGGGTTCGACCCCCGGCCATGCCATACCAATTTTACACATAAACCAATAACCAATCACGGGGTGCCACGTGGCACCTTAACCACCAACCACAACCTGACACATGTCAAATGCTGATTGGACCACGTGCTTGCCACATGTCGACCGTACTGCCACGTCAACCTGTTGTACTACCACCTGTCAGTCTACGTGTCTGCCCTGTCATCCTACCATGTCAGCTGCTGATGTCAGCCTGCCACGTGTCACCCTTTCAGTGGTGACACATGTCACCTTCGGATAGGTCCAGTTGTACGCCCAAATGTCCAAATCTGTCTGACACGTGTCACCTTCTGGTGCTACCATGTGTCACATTCTAGGATTTCCACGTCAGTTGTATGGACTGTATGGTCTGCACAGTTAGCATGACACGTGGACTGTACGGACTGTATAGTCATCCCCCTTTTTTGTCTGTTTGACTTTTCAGACAAAACGTGATATCTTCTCCATACAGAGCCTGTTTGACAAAGTAAATATACCACCGGAATCAAGAAGACGAGATGGACGCAATGGCATAAGTTTCGTCGCATTCCGAGAACTTTCATTTTTTATCATTTTTCAAGCCCTGTCAGGCTTCTGGATCCGATTTCAGATCACACCTCCCCACAAAAATACCTTTTGGCCCCCAAAAGGTTACTGACCAGTCAACAAGCTCGGGATAGGCCACCCGGCTTGCTCTCTGTCTCTGAACTCTGTCCTGTGCACTTATCTTATCAAGATCAACTGTAACACAATCATGACAACTGACAGTATATTGTTATCCATTTGAACCCTGTTACATCTTACTGAAGCCACTATCATCCATGTAGAAAACATTGCTAATGACA